>JANAVB010024728.1:2500-34606 GCA_029216955.1 Iris pallida
CTGGAGGCACTCTTCGCCAATTTTTCTGGAGGCATCATGACGGTAGGGATAAGCACCACTGTGCCAGTTGGGACACGATGGCCAAACCTAAGGGTGAGGGGGGCCTCGGCTTCATCAAATTAGCGGACATCGTGGACACCTGCTCTATAAAATTATGGTGGAAGCTTAGATCGCACCACTCTATCTGGACGCGGTTTATGAGAGCTAGATACTTCCAACATTCCCACCCAACAACGACCATCGCCAACAGTCCCTTCTCCGCATCGTGGAGCCGTATTCTCCGCAGCCGTCAGCTAGCTGAACCCCTGATTCACATGCGTCTCGGTAACGGCGACTCGTTGCCTGGCCTCGAACGATAGATCGGTAATGAGATCTACCAACTGTCTCGAATGCCCCCCCAAACTGTACGATCCGGGATCTCTGGAACCCAGCTTCGGGTTGGAGATGGGAGCGGATCAGAGAATAGATTGGACCGGAGGCGACGGTTGAGCTCGAAGCCGCGAACGTTCGGATCAACGATCTTCCAGACAAATTGATTTGGGCCCCCAACATAGGAGGTTCGTTCTCGATGGCCTCAGCCAGGTGGGAGGTTGGGGGGGGGGGGGTGGCGTGCCATTACCTCTGATCGCGCTATTTTGGCAATCCTGTATCCCCAACAAGTGGATATTCCTGATCTGGGGAGCTCAGCGCAGGAAGCTACCGATCGACGATTCACTTACATCCATCGACTTTAGCCTCGTATCCAGTTGCCACTTTTGCACCTCTCACAATCAAGAAACCACGGAACACATCCTACTCTTCGGAGACCTTGCACCTCTTACAATCAAGAAACCACGGAACATATCCTTTGCAGGGTTGATAACCTCCTCGTCAAAATCAACTCCCATTTGACAAAGAGAAGCATCCAGAAGGACCTCATTCAGCAAAGGGATTGTCATCAACACTGATACAATAAAAACAAAAGTCAGGCAAAAGTGTCAAGTAGCCTGCGCATCATCAGGGTGCAAACCTATACGCATCAGCAGTGTGGCTTCGGCACATCAACAGGGTGTAAACCCATGCGCATCAGCTGAGAAGCTTCGGCGCATCATCAGGGTACAAACCCATGCGCGTTAGCAGTTAAACCTCGGTGTATAATAAGGGCCTAAACCCATGCACGTCGGTGGGATAAAACCTCGGCGCATCATCAGGACAGAGGTCCATGTGCTTCGGTAACAAAGAGTTAGAGCACACCAACTCAGCCGTATGATCCAAAACTCGCCTGAACAAAAAAATAATAGAAAAGACGACACCCACTCATCACCGCAGGCCGAACGTCGGCCGGAGTCACAATGGTGACAGGAGCGTCTTCTTCGGTGAACTCTGCAGGTTCCTTTCCCTTGCCAGCATCGCCACGAGGAGTCTTGGGAGCCATTTCTTGAAAGGAGAAAGTTAGGGTTTTTTCGAAGAAGAACTCTAAAGGATAGAAGCAAAGAGAGGAATCAGACTAGAACTCTCTCTCTTCTCCTCACGCCTATTTATAGGCTCAGTCGCACGCATAAACCAATGAAGTGTGACCTCAGCTGCCGCTTCGGGTTCTGTGAAGAGATAACTGTAGATAAAACCAAAAAGATCATCATTAATCTTCTTGGTTATCGAGGCGTTATCATTTGCATTAACTGAGAGGAGCATGCGCCACGTCACTGATGCACGGAGTATCCATGCGCCCGAAATGACATGCGCCCCAACCACCATGCTTCTTATTCAAAGTATTCCAAAACTTGACAAAAAGGTTTTGAAAACTTTGAAGGGGGTCTTGTAGAAGTATGGAATTTTACGATCAGAAATCCTATGTGCCAAACACTACATGCGCCAGGAAGTTCAGACAAAAGTACTTGGACACAGCAAAACAAGAATATAGACATTAAAAGAAGATTTTTTTATAAAAGTCTATTACATGTCTTAAAAAGGGCTGTACAAAGGAGAACTTCTACAAAAAGAAAAGACCCTAAGTCTACAGCCAGGCGCAACATCATCATGCGCTCTCGAACAGGCACATCTCACCATGCGCTCTCAGTCAGGCGCATCCCTTCAGCAGCTCAGTTATGTGCCACCCTTCCAGCCAGGCTCATCGCCGTGCAAATGCTTCGACTAATGAAGCATTTATTGAGCAGAACGAGGGTGGCAATCAACCCTCTAGCTGGAGGAAGAGCTCCCCAAACCGAGGAAGAGAAGAGCACCGCAAGCCAACCTGTGGCCAGGGGAGGCTTCGAAAGAGCCTCCAAAGCGAAGGAAGACCGCAATCGAAACCGCGGCTAAAGGAGCAGCTTTCAACACAACCAGAATGGGCAACACCCACTTTGAAGGAAGAAAGAGCCCCCAAAGCCGCAGTACCGTAATTCCGATCTGCGGCTCTTCTCACATAACGGAGACGAGGCTCATACATCCCGATCTTTGGATGCAACAGGCACCTTCTGCCTGCCTCAGAAGCCCTCGACTCTGTCTTTTAGATGTAATAGTCACCTTCAAGTGCATCAATGAAGACAATGCGTCGCATCTTCACCCTCGGGAGCATCTCATCAACAGAATGCACTCGAGTAAACAAGTTCATTTCGGGAGAACGTGAGAGAACGAGAAGCAAACTCTCTCCATGCCACTATTTATAGGCCGGGCAAATCAAACCCATGTGCCAAGTATCCCGTGCAATGAATTTGCATTAAATGGATGAACCTGACGCTTCGAATTCAGCCAAGTCAAAAACGGCTATTAAAAGCACTCGAAGAACGTAACAGTCGTACCAAAAGACGTGTCAAGCGGAGCGAATGCGCCGGCCAGACCGCGCATCACACAGACGCGCCCCTCAGTACCAAGCGCTTCACAAGTATGCGCCCCCATGCGGCCCCATGCGCCTAATGGAACGCCAATCGATGCGCCCACTCCAACAATCCATCACCTGTCAAAGAACATTAAATGCTAAAGTCTGGCAAAGTTGGCAGCACGTTTCTCGAGGACTGAACAGTTGACAGCTTTTTCAGAAAATGAAGCATCGCCAACATCAGCATCATCATTACTTTCCTCCGACGGTTACAAGCCACGTGGCCGCCCAACCATTCGCATGCGCCTCCGCGGCCATGTGCCCAAAGTTCTGCATACGCCTCAAAAGTCATGCGTCCCAGACTTCTTTCTGATCCCTAAAGACAAAAGTAAAGTCACTACTGAAGCTTTGCATGCACCTCAAAAGCCATGCATCCCAGACTTCTCTCTGATCCCAAAAGACAGAAGTAAAATCACTACTGAAGCTTCGCATGCGCCTCAAAAGCCATGCGCCCTGAATGGTTCGTGACTCCCAAAGGTTACGAGCTAAAGTCTCCTCATGCGTCCAATCCCAGGCGCATCCTACCAGATCATTCCCTACCAAATCTGAGATCTCCGAGCCATGGGCCGATGACACGTGTCCTTTGACTCGATTCACCCAAGATCTTAGCAACAGAAAAATCCTCTTCTCTGCTATGTGCCGGCCCACAACAGCAGTAAGAAGAATTCAACCCCCAATCAGGGTACATCGTCCATGCGCCTCCATCAGCAATCACCACGTAGCGTCCCTACGTCCAGGTGCATCCTACATATGCGCGCATGAGCAGCCAGCCTGCAGACTATAAATAGAGGGATCATTTCCTTCTTCTGACGGACACACACATAGAGACGAACATTCATAGACAGACAGAGACATCACACAACCAGAGAGGCATATACAGATACTCAACGTCTTCCTCCTCTCAGCAAGCTCCAGCACCTAGAGCAATCCGAACCTTCAGAGAACCGATAACCGTCGTCAGATCGTCAACGGAGTTAACGCATTACCACTCGCTCCATCGGCACAAGGGACCCAGATAAACAAAAGTGTACTCCTAGGACTACATCTAAGTCCTATATTGTAATACTGATCTGTTTGTATTGAAATTTGCAATCAAAAGATTTTAATGGCAAACAAGATGGCGACTCTGCTGGGGACCTCTTTCTCCTCCACCGAGAAAGCTGTGTCGTAATCCGACGATGTGAAGGTGGGCTCCTCCCACAAGATGCTGGTCGTACGCCTCAATCAATAGGCGTATGAGAAGTTCATCTCTGAAGGCAGTGCGAGTCCTTCGAAGCGGCTGCCAAAGCCGAAGAAGACCCGCCGAGTCTGGGTGCGCAAGCTCGACGTCTCTGGCACCACCACCGAAGGGGATGCGCCGATCCAGCCTTCCCTTCCTGCTGACGTCCTCAGCAACCGAGATGTGCCCACCAGTGTAGCGCATCCCTCGAGGAAACGTACAGCTGACCACATTCCCCAGCCATCTTCCTCTCAGGCGAGGAAGATGCGTCGACGGAGCAGGGGCACAGCTAATATCCCGGGCATCACCTCTGATGCGCCACAGAAGGTCTCTGTCTTTGACAGACTCACTCGCTGTAGCGGCAAGGAGAATTTGGATTTTGAGTACTATGTGCCCCAGCGGCCTGGTACGAAGAAGTCCAAGGCAGCACGGGCCATGCGTCCCAAACGTGCTATGCCAGCACCAAGCCAGAAGCATACGCTCACAATCATGCGCGCTGCTGATGGTAAGCTGTATAAGGTTGACTCAGGTGCTTCTGCGCCAAAAATGAGCCAACCTTCAAAGTCCTTATCTCACTTGGGTGCATCTGTTGCGTTCGCAATCAAGTCGAGTAAGGCAAATCCAGTGGTCTTGAACCCCCGTGCCCCCTCGGGTTGTGCGTCTGAGGTTCGTTCAAGTCACTTTAAATGTTGTTCCCCCACTACTGATCTGAGCACCTGTTTGGTGTTGGACCAGGGGGCGCAGCATTCACCTGACCACCCCGGCGCTTGGCCTTGCCATGCACCTGAAGGGGGTACGAAGGTAGCACTCTCCTCCAACGATCTGCGTAACGTGATCACTCACAAGTGCCGATCAGGAGAGTCGACTGACAAGCATGATGCCCTTTTCACAGGGCACACTTGTGCTGTGGTCACCATCAAATGCTGTTGCAAGTCAGCAGTCCCACCAAGACAGTCGGTGTTTCAGTGGCTGCAGTCATCGATACCCCTCCGACGTCGTCTCGGGAAGAAAGTGTCAACAAAAGAGGAGCGAGAACTAGAGGTTGCTTCATGCAACGTACTCTCCAACTCCTAGTCAGTCCGAAAGGCGACTGGCAATTCCTCGTCCAAGAGCCAGCCGAGGAAAACCAAGAAAACCGTCTCGTCCTCCGGAGTGTTCGAAGGCACTCGCGGGAGGAAGAAGCTCTTGGAGGGAGCTGGGGGTAGTCAAGCCCTTGTTGATCCTTCTTTCGAAGACGAGGGTGTCCTCCAAAGCACAGCTGGGGTGGATCTTCATCTTCAGGGCGAAGTCAGCCTCCCCGACATAGCTGGGGGTCGTCTAGCCCCTGTAGACCTGCATCTCGAAGATGAAGAAGTCCTTCAAGACATGACTGGAGGTAATCAGGCCCTTACGGAAACTTCTCCCGAAGACGAAGGCGTCCTTCAAAACTTAGCTGGGGGTAGTCTAGCCCCTGCGGATCCGAGTCTCGAAGACGAAGAAGTCCTCAGGAACATAGCTGGGGGTAGCCAAAACGAAGCTCCGGGAACAACAACTCCTCTACAGGAGAGTGAGGCCGAAAGCGAAGCCTCAACCGAGCCATCCGACTCCAGCCGTGTCATGACAGTCTACATGACTGGAGGTGACGCCGATTCGGATGCGCCACCAGCGGACCTCGTCCAGCGCATGGATACCCCGGAGGGAGGACTCAAAACCCTCTCTGCCTCCATGCAAACACTGATTCAAGCAGTGTTTAAGATACGATCAGCTTTGGCCAGGACACCTTCTACCGGTCCCGACCCAGGGGCCAATAGAGAGTCAAGTGTACCCCCTCAACGGGTATCCTTGGATACGGATCGTCGTGAAGCCCCCCGGGCGTCGGAGCCCTCAAACGCTCAACTCCAGGTGGTACCACCTTCCCCGACTCCCAGCTCCACGGAAGACGTGGTCGAGATGATCAGGGACCTGAGCAAGAGGAGCGCCAAAAGATGGCATCCCCCAACCTTATCCCCTCGAATGGAATAAAGTGGTTTATCCTCCCAAATATAAACCACAAACATTGACGCCATACGACGGGAAGGACTCTCCGCGTCACTATCTGACGTATTTCCAGTATTAGACGGGACATCTCCCGAAGGAGGATGCGCTACTCACCAGCATATTTGTCGGCACACTGAAAGGAGTAGCGTACGACTGGTACTGCAGCCTCCCCGACAATTCCATATCATCCTTCGACGATTTGACGCGCCTTTTCTTCGACCGTTTCTACAACGGCGGAAAGGACATGACAATGGCGTCCCTCATAGAGATACGCCAGAAGGAGAAGAAAATAGTTCGAGTATTCATCGAACGCTTCCGACAGGCCTGCTTCAGACTGCCCCCGTGCATGCCAGAACATGCGCTCCTCTCCTCCTGCAGCATGAACATGCTATCTGCAGTCAAACTCTGGCTCAACTCTACTCCTCCTCCTGACTAGAGTTCCCTGATCATCAAAGCCGAGGCCGCAAAAAAGAAGGCGGCCAATGCTCGTCTTCTGGGAGTCAGTTTCCCCACCTTTGAAGACAAAGGGAAACGGCCTGCAGCCAACAACCCCGGATGAGAGACGAAGGGAAAACAGGCATTGACTGTCAATGCCTCAAAAGGTGCATCAACACCTACTCAGAAGCCTCCACTTGCACCAAGACCAAAGGAGGTTTATTCATTCAACGATGAAGACACCCTGCAACTCTTTGAGATACTGAAGCAGGGTGACAATATCAAGTTGCCGGACCTGAAGCGTCCGAATGAGGTTGGAAAAATGGACAATCCGAGGTACTGTCACTACCATCGGTTTGAAGGACATCCAACCAAGTAATGCTATGTCCTCAAAAACTACATCCAGCGCATGATCAATACGGATGTTATCTCCGTCAACTACGAGGAAAAGACGGTTTCGGCCAACGTGGTGTCGCTCCAGTTCGGCACCTTGCCGCCAACTACAACACAAGATGGCGTCGTCCCCATCCCTAAGGCGACAATGGAGGTGGTTTACTTACCACCTACTCGTGACAACGTGAGTGGACGCATCCCACTCACCACATCTCGAGGAGAGATCTTATGGGTTCACCCTGATCTCGTCTCTGAGGTTACTCAACCGGAGGTACGCTCTGCCTCCAAAACCAAAGGCAGGAAGATCACGTCTTGCCGCATGGTCTCTTCCTCCGCAGAAGAGGCTCTTCCTGTACAAACATGTTCACAACAGAACGCCCAATCCGACGAAGCTGCCGTCGAGGTGGTGCCTCCTTGCACCGTCCTTACTATCGAGGAAGGGGGTCCGTCCAAGCCTCCAGCAGCTAATAAGAAGAAGCATGTAGAGGCTCGTTTCGACAGGCCTCTGCGAAAGGAGAATGCTTCGGGGCTAGCCAATCCCCACAACTTCGACATACTGGCACAACTTGCCAGTACTCCTGCCCGCCTTTCTCTGTTTGAGCTCTTTTGTCTTTCCAAAGACACTCGCGAAGCTCTCTGTGAAGCCCTGAAGGATGCTGAGTCCTTCATCAGTCAGGTCAAGCAGCCTGAAGATCTTCCAACTACATGTGTGCACTGTCATTGTGCGGATGAGGTTATCCCCAATATAACCTTCACCCAACAGGACATGCTGCTCAAGCACAACCGACACAACAGGCCGTTGTATTATACAGGGTATATCAGTTCTGTCAAGGTGAAGCGAATTCATATCGATCCGGGGTCTTCCCTCAGCATTATCCCAAAGACGCTGCTCTCAACACTGGGGATCCCAATGTACCGTCTGGCGCCATCCAACACAACAATCAGTGGCTTCAGTGCTAGCAAAAGCGAGCCACTGGGAAAGATACGTCTAAAGTACCATATCGGTAACCTCAGAACTGAGGTGACTTGTTATGTCGTGGACGCCGACGTCAACTACAACCTCCTGTTGGGTCGTCCATGGCTACATGAGTACATGGTGGTGCCATCCACACTCCACCAATGTATGAAGTACGTGTCCACCAACGACGTCTTCCGGACGGAGTTCGCGGACATTGACCCTTTCAAAGGGGTTGAAGCCTACTTCACTGATTCCTTCTTGTACAAGTCACCTGACGAAGAGAAAGCCAATGATGCTGACGATGAAGCAGAAACGGCAGCAGAACCGGACTTGGAGCCGGAGAAGACTCCCGACGCTCCTTTAAAGATCCGACTCAAAGGCAAACCGCCTCAGAAGTTGCCTCCCATGAACATCAAGCTACCTGGGAAAGCACCAACTGCTCCTGAAGCTCCCTTGAAGATACGCCTCAAGGGAAAGCCGCCTCAAACATCGGCTCCCTTCGTGGCAAAACTACAGGGGAAGGCACCCATCACCGAAGGCGCAGTTGAGGCACCTCTGAAGGTGCGTCTTATGGGCAAGCTGCCGCAACCATCTTCCAAGCCGCCAGAGAAGGCCCACATAGCCCTCTCGGACCCCGAAATCAATGCTGTGGTGGACTCTCCCGATCCAATCCCAGTACTCACAGATGAAGAGGTAGGGGAATATATCTCTGCTGATGTAGACGTACCCTCTCTGGACAATGTAATCTCGCAGGATAAAATCTCGTATTTCATCAATAATAGAGTGTCTTTTAATTGTTCTAGTCTTCCATATTGGAATGCCATGTATATATTAGATAACGCTCTACAGTCGTTACAAACACAAATAACGACTGTCCATCATGTAAATCGAGTAGTCCCGTTCCAAGGGGTATGTTCTGTAGTCCCACCGCGGAGTTGAGACGAAGAATCCATCATTTTCGACAAAGTTGAGCGTCATCAAGACCTCTCGCCACTCAAGCCAGAACCAGATACCGGCAGAATACAAGTCTATCGGTACACGGACAAGGCAAAGTACCTCATCCAAAAGATGGGTTACAACCTAAAAAGCAACAAAGGCCTGAACTACGGTAAGGGTCGACGTCTTCCTCTCCGGCTTCCAACACCTAAAGGAAAGCCGCAGGACTACTACAATCAGACTCGACGGGGGATAGGCTATGTCACGCCATCGTCAACTCCAGAGAGTTCGGAGGCAGAAGAAGAAGAACATTCTCATTCATCTGAAGCATCAACTTGGGATTCCGATACCAGTATCGGCTCAGTCTTCAAGAGAGTGCTGTCAGCCAACATGACATCCGCTCAACCTCAGAAAGATGAAGGCAAAGATCAAGCGCCAGAATTCTTCGAAGAAGAACCCTGGGCGCAATGCTTAGGAGAACAATGGGAGTCTCGTTTTGAGCTACGCGAACCCCCTACCGAAGACGAAGTCGAGCAGATCGACCTTGGGGATGGATCTTCTTCCAGACCCATCTTCATCAGCAAAAGCCTAAAAGAAGAAGACCGGGAGTCTTTAATCCAACTGGCTAAAGAATATATTGATGTCTTCGCCTAGAGCTACAAATATATGCCAGGACTCGATCCTCAGATCGCGATGCATAGGCTTAACATCTTACCCGATGCCAAGCCTATCAAACAACAACAGCGACGTTTTCGTCCGGACATCATGAACGCCATCGATCAGGAGGTGGACAAACTCTTGACCAGTGGCTTCATCCGTGAAGAACAACACCCAGATTGGGTGGCCAACGTTGTCCCTGTCACCAAGAAAAATAGGAAGATTCGAGTCTACATCGACTTCAGGGATCTCAACTCCGCTTGCCCGAAGGACGAATTCCCGCTTCCCATCACCGACGTAATGATCGACAACACATGTGGCTTCGAACGCATGTCTTTCATGGACGGGTATTCGGGCTACAACCAGATCAAGATGTTCCCCGATGACGTAAAACATACGTCATTCAGGACTCCAAAGGGCATTTTCTGCTACACAGTGATGCCCTTCGGCTTGAAGAACGCTGGTGCGACATACCAACGAGCCATGAACACCATTTTCTGTCAACATCTTCGCAAAATAGTCGAATGCTATATTGACGACATCGCAGTCAAAAGCCGTCTCAAAGGAGATCACCTACAAGACCTGAAGACAGTCTTCGATCTCATGCGGGCGCATCAACTCAAGATGAATCTCGCTAAATCCTTCTTAGGGGTTTCTAGCGGAAAGTTCTTGGGCTTCATTATCACGGCGAAAGGCATTCATGTCGATCCCGAGAAGACCAAAGCCATCCTCGACATGGGCCCTCCGAAGAACCTCCGAGAGCTTCGAGGCCTGCAGGGGCGTCTGGCATACATCCGGAGGTTCATAGCAAACCTTTCCAGAAAATATCGACCCTTCACTCAGCTTATGAAGAAGGGAGTCTCTTACGTCTGGACAGAGGAATGCCAAAAAGCTTTCGACGACATCAAAGCTTACCTGACGAGTCTGCCAGTCATAGTGGCACCCGTTGCCGGCAAACCATTCCTCCTCTACGTCCGTGCCATGGATCATTCCCTCAACGCTTTGCTGGCTCAGAACAGCGATACAGGCTATGAGCAAGCCATCTACTACCTCAGTCGAACACTCATCGGGGCCAAACACTATTACAACCCCGTTGAAAAGGAGTGCTTGGCGTTGGTGTTTGCCATTCAGAAGACTCGCCATTATGTCTCGGGCCAGACGATTCATGTTATCTCCTGAGTCAATCCACTCAGAGTACTCATGACGAAGCCAGGGTCATTAAATTCTCGGCTAGCTAAATGGGCGATCCTGCTAACACCATACAACATGGTGTTTGTTCCACAAAAAGCCGTCAAAGGTCAGGCTCTGGCCGACTTTTTAGCTGCACACCCCATCCCGGAATCCTCCAGACTCTATGAAGACATCCCGGATGAGGTCCAAGAATCTAACGTCACCGAAGAAAGCTCCGTCTGGCGGATGTTTTTCGATGGCGCTTCAAGAACAGGCCCCAAAGGCCAAATTATCGCAGTAGTGGGGGTAGTCTTGGTCTCTCCCGATCAGCTGGTCATCCAGCGCGCCTACTCCCTTTCGAAGCTGTGCTCCAACAATGTTGCCGAGTACAACGCTCTCATCATAGGACTCCAGCTGGCGCGACAGCTGGGGGTGAATCTTCTGGAAGCCTATGGTGACTCAAAACTCGTCATAAACCAGATCAAAGGGCAATACGAGGTTCGCCATGAAGACCTGATCCCTTACCATAAAGTTATATTGAACATCATTTCAACCTTCGTCGAGTTCTTCATCGAACATGTACCTCGTTTACAAAATCTGGAGGCTAACGCTCTGGCTGGCCTCGCAGCCTCGTTAGCAGCACCCCTCGGGACTCAACACTACGTCACGGTAGTTGGTCGAGACTTGGTCTGTCCTAAAAACAACCTGTACTCACGAGTGGCCCATACCATGTCAACAAGTGCTGGTGTTAATGTCCAAGACTGGAGATTCCCGTTCATCGACTTTGCTGTTTATAAAATTCTCCCGGAAGACCCGAAAGAAGCTGTCTCAGTCAGGAGGCGCTCCCTTCGATTCTACTACGATACAGCTATCAAAATGCTGTACCGACGCTCCTACGATGGACTTCTCCTACGATGTCTGTCCAACGAAGAAGCAGCCGAAGCCCTTCGAGAAGCTCATGATGGGACCTGCAGAGCCCATCAACCTGGCCCTAAGTTGCAGGACCGACTGCGACGCATGGGCTACTACTGGCCAACCATGGCCACTGACGCTGTTGACTATGCTAAGAAGTGCCATGCGTGCCAGCTTCACGCAGACTTCATCCATACACCGTCAGAACCACTACATCCTACAGTCGCCTCCTGGCCCTTCGAAGCTTGGGGCATGGACATTGTAGGACCGATCACCCCTCCTTCAAGTGGGCAGAAGCATTCCTGCTGATGGAAGTAAAGAGCTCCAGGGTGATCAGCTTCATCAAGCACCATGTCATCTACCGTTTTGGGGTACCCCGGAGGATTATCCACGATAACGGTCCTCAGTTCATCAGCCATATTTTCAGCAGATTCTGTGACAAGAATCGTATTCAAAACGTGGCCTCAACCGCCTACAATCCGGCAGCAAACGGATTGGCCGAGGCATTCAACAAGACTATCGTCAGGCTACTCAAAAAGGTCGTGTCATCCAATAAACGCGACTGGGACGAAAAGCTCGGCGAATGCCTTTGGGCCTACCGCACAATGGTACAGACCCCGACGGGCAACACACCATTCTTCCTGGTCTACGGGAGCGAAACGGTACTACCTCTCGAGATCCAGATACCCTCACTCCGCGTAGCAATCATAAACCAACTCACAGAAGAGGACAATCAACATCGTTGTCTACAAAAACTGGAGGCACTTAACGAAAAGCGTCTCCTAGCTCAACAACGCATCAAACTCTACCAAGCCCGTATATCACAGGCTTTCAACAAGAAGGTCAAGCAAAGGACTTTCCAAGAAGGCGACCTGGTTCTGGCAGTCAGTAGGCCGATGGTGTTGACTCACAAGACACCAGAAAAGTTCGAGCCCAAGTGGGAAGGACCTTTTATCATAGAGACGGTATACTCAAACGGTGCTTACCGCCTCGCTAAACCCAATGGGAACTTGTTCATGATGCCCATCAACGGCAAGTTCCTAAAGAAGTACTACTCTTGACATCTTTCAGACATGTACTTCCACAAAATCAGACGCTTTCGGAACCCAGCTGTTCCGTGGCATCCTTCAGTAGAAGGACAACCATGTCCACATCACCTCTGAGTTGTCCCTCTACACCCTACAAAGCAGAATCTTACACTCCGTAAGACTACGCTACCCATCATGTTTACCACGTCCATATTACCTCTGAGTAAATATCCCATACAGACAACCCCTGAGTTGTCGTACATTGATCACAGAACTTCCACGTCCACATTACCTCTGAGTAGTTCCGCGTATCCCCTAGAGTCATTCCTACCACATCCATAACACCTCTGAGTAGGAAGATTCCATCATTTGAATCCCATATTTGCCACGTCCACATCACCTCTGAGCAAACATGTTGGTTCTCTCAAACTTATTATCTGTACCTAAAAACCAAGGTACGCAAAAGATAATAGGTCCACACAAATTATCAAGTTCATGACAGCAAAAATAAATGCATCACAAAAATATTTATATTTCTTTATTCTAAAAAAGAGAGAGTAAAGGATTACACCCCCCCATCCAGAGTTGCAAAAACACAAAAATAAGAGACTACAATCCCTAAACATCCCCAGGGTTGGCTGAAAGCTCTTTAATCCGGCGTCTCAAGTCTGTCGCTCGAGTCTCCACAGTCGCCAGGACCCGACGTTCAGCTTCTTGACGAATCGCCTCTATGGCCTCAGGAGAATTGTCATCCTCATGCTTCTCATCCAGCTGATGTCGCTGTTGAGCCAGAGTAAGAGCCCGGTGGGTGAAAGCTGCTTCCTCCTTCTTAAATGCTACATGCTCAGCTTGGGCACGCTCAGCATCTAATAGGAGTCGGGCCCGCTGGTCCTCAAGGTGGCGAATCTGGGCATCAACCTCCGCGATACTAGCATCCAACGTAGTTCGTAACTCCACCTTCTCCTGCGTAGACTGAGACAACCGCTCCACTGCAGCTTCAGTCTCAGCCACTTCGTGCTCCCAGACACCCACGGTGGCCTGATAAGAGGACTCAATTTCAGCAATCAGCTTCTCCTTTTCCGCGTCTATCAGGACGAAAAGATCATTTTGCTAGATACGCTGAAACTCGGAAAGTAGTTGATCCAGCTCAGTCACCGAGGCCTCCAGAATCTTGGCCATATGATCATGGCCCTGGTGGAGACGTATCAGGTTGATGTGTGAAAGTGCCATAGATTTTGCCATCGTAAAACCCATTGGTGTTCATCACTGTCGACACACCCTTTTGTAGTAGCTTGTACACTACCTCAACGATGAATTCACGTACTCATTCGCATCCGCCAACACTTGTGGTGTCATGGCAGGAGTTGGAGGGGTTACCCTAGATGACGGACCTGAAGAAGACCCACCGATCTCAATCTGCGAGGTTTGAACATCGACCTCAGCAGACTCTCCTGTACCAGAAACTTGAAGTCCGCTACCAGCGCCAGATGCAAAGAGTGCAGAAGGAGTTGGGTGGGGTGTCGATATCGTCCCCCAAGTCGAAGAAGCAACAGAAGGCTCTTGCATCAGCAAGCCCTTGCCCTTTCCCGGCTCAAAGGGGCTATCAGCATCCTGAGCTGCCTCCTCCACCACCGAGGCGCGATCTATAACCAGCGCGGAGCCTTCCTCTGGCAAGCTAATCGGATCAGCTTCCATTTTCTGACGAGGCGCGTCTTCTGGGGTCGGGCTCGGCAGACGAGTCTCCCCCTCATCATCGAATCCCTCCACAGGGACCAAATCTGTCGCCATCTTCCGGCCGACAGCCACCTCAGCTTCCATTGATGAGCCTGGGGTAGGGCTCGGCAATGCTACAGCAGACCTCCCTGCATCATGATAAGGAGGAGAATCAACCCTCTCCTCTGTTGCAATCACGTCTGTTGCCCCTGCAACAGACTCACGCATCTCTGGAGGAACGTCTTCCGAAGATGACGAACTCCACCCCACTTCATCATCAGGAAGCCCCGTGTCCGCAGGACCCCCGACGTCCAAAGCCCCCACGGCGGCTTGCACCATCCCGAAAGTTGCTGCAACCTCAGTATATTTTCCCACAAAGTCCGGAGATACTAAAATCTTCGCAGGAATAACATCTTCAGAATTCTTCTCCATTGGAGACATTACCATCGGAGGAATTTGCTCATCAGAGGAGCTTGCCACCTCCTTCGATTTACTGACACCCGGTTTCGAAATACAGGTTTTCTGCTTCAACGATCCCTACAAGAAGAAAAGCACAAGTCACCAAAATGACATGATGAGCCAGATTACGGAGGACTCTTTACCTCAGCAGGGACTGATTCTAGTGACGCAGCCTTTGGAGTCGTCACTTTCCTCGGCCTTTTTGGTACGGACGAACCGGCCTCTGCGTCAGCCCGTCTCTTCCCAACAAGGGGATCTCTCACTGATGCTACAGCAGCAGCCCGATATCCCGCCAATTCTGGTGGACGATATGACCGAGCCGCCACCAACATATTTATCGTAGGCTCTAGCTGAGTTCCAATGATGAAGCTGGTCTCCCTATCATAACCAGGAGATACAGTATTCATGGTGCAATACAGTTTAACGGCTGAATACATGATTTGTGGCCGAGGGTTGCGAACTGGCGTAGTAAAATGAACACCAGTACACCCGACATTGTAATATTGCCAGCCCCAGGCTCCGTCCAGCAAACTCCCGGCAAACCCCAAACTGTTACTGGGTTCCGTAACATTAATTGGGTGTAGCCGAACTGGCGAGCAAACCGGCTTGGCAGATATGGCTCCAGATAATACCTATTCTGGTTGCGGTAGACCAAGTGGGAAGACCGAATACTTTGCAACCAATGAAAACCCTATTTCGGCAGAGTAATCGCATCTTCACCAAAGTCGTCTAAATCTTGGTCGGCCTCAAAATCTTTTAAGATGGGACCGACCTTGACAATCTCCCACCCCTGAAGATAGGACAAAACTCTCCTGCAGACGGGGACACCAGTTTGAAACCACTTCCTCTTGTAGAAGCGGCGGATAAAGGCGTCACCTTCAACATGATCCTCCTCCGAACCTGGACTCATCACGTTCGGGTGATGAAGAATCAACCATCCCATCAGATAATGGAATGGTAGTTCGGCTCGGGAAAAGATGTCATTTCTACCTCTCTCATGGATCACGTCCTCAGCAAAGGTCCTCAAGCCCCGCAATAGGTTACACACCATCGCGGGGAGAAGAGCCAAAGGATGACCAAAGACCAATTTCACTGCTGGCAAAATGAGGTTCCGGTGTACCCTCTCCACGGAACCCGATCCGCCCGCGAACACATAATCCCGGAGCCATATCATCAAATAAGCAGCCAATACTGCCTTAGATGACATCCGGTGCGCACAATGCCAGAAGCAGCTATACGCGTTTTTGCCACTCTCATTTGAACGAGGGGCCCTCTCGTCCAACCGGCTCATTTCAGAGGTTAACTCCGCGGGTTTCAGCCCTTACGGAGTCATAAACCGAATCTTCGAGGAATCCGCCAAATCCTGCTTGAAGACGTAATCCCTCCAAGCAGTCACATGAGGTTGAGACTTGCCTTTCTTCCTCCATTGTATCAGATAATGATGGCTCGCTACCTCTTTGAAAATAGCTATCATCTCCGGGTCCTTCTTTTCCAAGACAAGGATCTCTTCGTTTGACGAAAAATATTCCTCGTACGGTTCAGATCCCCAGGGAAGCCTGGATACCTCGTACATTTCGTGAAGAGCCAATCCCAACTCTCCTACGGGAGCAAAGAAAGTGCCAGTCTGGGTATTGAACATTTCCAAGAGAGCAAGGAACGTATGCTTATTGAGATCCACGCCAGCCTGTATGGCACGGACAGCGGCCGTCAGCCCAATCTCTTTAAGCTCAGCCTTGAACTTCGACAACACCCAAACGGTCAAGTCGCCCCACTTCGGCATGTGGTGACACCAACCTTCAACCCTAAAGCTACCTTTCGGATATATGACCCTCGATGTTAGCATCCGATTTGCAAAGGTCGAAGCACTGAAGACAAAGGTGTCATTAGGAACCTCACTATAAAGGCTCCCAGGACGCATAGTTCTACAACTAAACGAGGGTCCAGCTCGCGAAGCTGCCAAGGTATCCCTTTGATTCGAAGTAGCATCAATCGAAAGAGTACCTCCCAATGCCCCTCCTTGAGAAGGAGTGAGTTCCTAGGGCATCCTTCTCTTGGAAGCTAAACGGTAGAAGGCCGTCAGCGGCAACTGGCGATCAAGTTGTCGCATATATATAACCATACCCTTCGCAGAGAAGAACCAGTCTTCTTTGATCTTCAGTATCTTTGCCTCAGTGGAGATCAGGCGGTCACCGAACAAAAAGGCAGGTTTTAAGAAGGTCACATCCTCGGATTCAGCAGATTTCAGTTTACCGCTCTCCATCATACTCTGAAGGAAAATCGACAACTGATTCTGGATCTGCAGCATTCTCTCAGGAGGTTGATTCTGTAGGATAGCATCCTTCGCAGGGTTGATAACCTCCTCGTCAAAATCAACTCCCATTTGACAAAGAGAAGCATCCAGAAGGACCTCATTCAGCAAAGGGATTGTCATCAACACTGATACAATAAAAACAAAAGTCAGGCAAAAGTGTCAAGTAGCCTGGCGCATCATCAGGGTGCAAACCCATGCGCATCAGCAGTGTGGCTTCGGCGCATCAATAGGGTATAAACCCATGCGCATCAGCTGAAAAGCTTCGACGCATCATCACGGTACAAACCCATGCACGTTAGCAGTTAAACCTCGGTACATAATAAGGGCCTAAACCCATACACGTCGGTGGGATAAAACCTCGACGCATCATCAGGACAGAGGTCCATGCGCTTCGGTAACAAAGAGTTAAAGCACACCAACTCAGTCGTATGATCCAAAACTTGCCTGAACAAAAAAATAATAGAAAAGACGACACCCACTCGTCACCGCAGGCCGAACGTCGGCCGGAGTCACAATGGTGACAGGAGCGTCTTCCTCGGCGAACTCCGCAGGTTCCTTTCCCTTGTCAGCACCGCCACGAGGAGTCTTAGAAGCCATTTCTTGAAAGGAGAAAGTTAGGGTTTTTTTGAAGAAGAACTCTAAAGGACAGAAGCAAAGAGAGGAATCAGACTAGAACTCTCACTCTTCTCCTCACGCCTATTTATAGGCTCAGTCGCACGCGTGAACCGATGAAGTGTGACCTCAACCGCCGCTTCGGGTTCTGTGAAGAGATAACTGCAGATAAAACCAAAAAGATCATCATTAATCTTCTTAGTTATCGAGGCGTTATCATTTGCATTAACTGAGAGGAACATGCGCCCCGTCACTGATGCGCGGAGTATCCATGCGCCCGAACAGACATGCGCCCCAACCACCATGCTTCTTATTCAAAGTATTCCAAAACTTGACAAAAAAGTTTTGAAAACTTTGAAGGGGGTCTTGTTGAAGCATGGAATTTCACGATCAGAAATCCTATGCGCCAAACACTACATGCGCTAGGAAGTTCAGACAAAAGTACTTGGACACAGCAAAACAAGAATATAGACATTAAAAGAAGATTTTTTTATAAAAGTTTATTACATGTCTTAAAAAGGGCTGTACAAAGGAGAACTTCTACAAAAAGAAAAGACCCTAAGTCTACAGCCAGGCGCAGCATCATCATGTGCTCTCGAACAGGCACATCTCACCATGCGCTCCCAGTCAGGCGTATCCCTTCAGCAGCTCAGTTATGTGCCACCCTTCTAGCCAGGCTCACCGCCGTCCAAATGCTTCAACTAATAAAGCATTTATTGAGCAGAATGAGGGTGGCAATCAACCCTCTAGCTGGAGGAAGAGATCCCCAAACCGAGGAAGAGAAGAGCACCGTAAGCCAACCTGTGGCCAGGGAAGGCTTTGAAAGAGCCTCCAAAGGCGAAGGAAGATCGCAATCGAAACCGCGGCTAAAGGAGCAGCTTTCAACACAACCAGAATGGACAACACCCACTTTGAAGGAAGAAAGAGCCCCCAAAGCCGTAGCACCGCAATTCCAATCTGCGACTCTTCTCACATAACGAAGACGAGGCTCATGCATCCCGATCTTTGGATGCAACAGGCCCCTTCTGCCTGCCTCAGAAGCCCTCGACTCCGACTTTTAGATGTAAGAGTCACCTTCAAGTGCATCAATGAAGACAATGCGTCGTATCTCATCAACAGAATGCACTTGAGTAAACAAGTTCATTTTGAGAGAACGTGAGAGAACGAGAAGCAAACTCTCTGCATGCTACTATTTATAGGCCGGGCAAATCAAAACCATGCGCTAAGTATCCCGTGCAATAAATTTGTATTAAATGGATGAACCTGACGCTTCAAATTCAGCTAAGTCAAAAACGACTATTTAAAGCACTCGAAGAACGAACTGTCGCACCAAAAGACGTGTCAAGCGGAGCGGATGCGCCGGCCAGATCGTGCATCACACGGACGCGCCTCTCAGCACCAAGCGCTTCACAAGCATGCGCCCCCATGCGGACCCATGCGCCTAGTAGAACGCTAATCGATGCGTCCACTCCAACAGTCCATCACCTGTCAAAGAATATTAAATGCTAAAGTCTGACAAAGTTGGCAGCACGCTTCTCGAGGACTGAACAGTTGACAGCTTTTTTAGAAAATGAAGCGTCGCCAACGTCAGCATCATCATTACTTTCCTCCGGCGGTTACAAGCCACGTGGTCGCCCAACCATTTACATGCGCCTCCGTGGCTATGCGCCTAAAGTTCTGCATGTGCCTCAAAAGCCATGCGTTCCAGACTTCTTTCTGATCCCTAAAGAGAGAAGTAAAGTCACTACTGAAGCTCTACATGCGCCTCAAAAGCCATGCGTCCCAGACTTCTCTCTGATCCCAAAAGACAGAAGTAATATCACTACTGAAGCTTCGCATGCGCCTCAAAAGCCATGCGTCCTGAATGGTTCGTGACTCCCAAACGTTACGAGTCAAAGTCTCCTCATGCGCCCAATCCCAGGCACATCCTACCAGATTATTCCCCACCAAATTCGAGATCTCCGAGCCATGGGCCGATGACACGTGTCCTTTGACTCAATTCATCCAAGATCTCAGCAACAGAAAAATCCTCTTTTCTGCTACGTACCGGCCCACAACAGCAGTATGAAGAATTCAACCCCCCAATCAGGGTGCATCGTCCATGCGCCTCCATCAGCAATCACCATGTGGCGTCCCCACGTCCAGGCGCATCCTACATATGCACGCATGAGCAGCCAGCCTGCAGACTATAAATAGAGAGATCATTTCCTTCTTCTGACGGACACACCCATAGAGACGAACATTCATAGACAGATAGAGACATCATACAACCAGAGAGGCAGATACAGACACTCAATATCTTCCTCCTTTCAGCAAGCTCCAGCACCCAGAGCAAATCCGAACCTTCAGAGAATCGATAACCGTCGTCAGATCATCAATCGAGTCAACGCATTACCACTCGCTCCATCGGCACAAGGGATCCAGATAAACAAAAGTGTACTCCTAGGACTACATCTAAGTCCTATATTGTAGCACTGTTCTGTTTGTATTAAAATTTGCAATCAAAAGATTTTAATGGCAAACAGGAGACATCGGCCCGGGGGCTTCAACGATCTCTTGGCTAACTGGGGTGACTCTCACAGCCATCAGATCGTTGTAGTCGCTGGTATTTGAGTCCTATGGAAGAATCGAAACAAATTCAGGTACGAAGGCCGCCAATACACCCTAGCTCAACTAATTCGCGAAGTCCTTCGCCAAATTCTTAAAACTAGGAACTGCTGCTCCCACTCCTCGGAGCAATTTTGGCAGGCTTTGCTCTAGCCGCTCTTTCAGCAGTTAGGATTTTAGGTTTTCTTGCTTCTTCGCGCTTGGCGCGCTTACTTGTATAGGCTTCGGCATTTTGTACCTGATACATAAATAAAGTGCTTTTGTTAATATATATATATATATATATATATATATATATATATATATATATATATATATATATATATATATATATAATGCTCCCCAGGATCCTCTCTCAGCCCCCCGGCCAGGTTCGGCAGCTGTCGGTCACCCTACAGCGGGTGGCCCTTCGCGGTTTGGTAATCTCCCTCGGCGTCCTCTCCCGGCCCACTCTCAGGCTTGCCAGCCGGTGTGCCCCCCTCCGTGGTTTGTTTCCCCTTTTCTCCGGAGCGACCTTATTCTCTGACGTGCTCCCTCGTCATCTCCATGCCCCGTCTTCATTCTATCACCCCTCTCCTTGCCCCGCCCGGCCTCCCCCAGTATGGTTGGGTCCTCCCCAGGGGAAGCGGCCCCCGGCCTGCCTCCTCCTGTGGCCGCTCTCGCCTGGTCGACGGACCAGCTGGCACTCGTGGGCCTGGCGGCTCAACCGAGCGCCCGGTCCTCGGCCAGCTTGACCAGGCTCTCCGCCAGATCCGACTCTGCCGCCACTTCAGTAGGCATGCCCATCAGCAGTCTCTTTGCCCACTTTGGGTTCGGAGCCCGGTCCTTGGGAGATGTGACTTTGCTCTCCCTCCTCCGGATTTCAAAACCCCCTCGGGGCTCGTGGAGCACAGCTTATCGACTGGCGGTGGTCAGCTGGCTCAATTTTGCTCTGTGCCATCCATTTTGGTGCCAACCAGCGCCATGCTATCTGCTTCTAAACAGACGGGCGCACCATCAACAGCCTCCCGCCTATCTTCCTCGGTGCGTACCCCCTCTTCGCGTCACACGCCCCTTGACATCTCCCCCCCTCTATTCCCCTCACCCGCTACTTCCTCCCTCGAGCCGCCCCCTCGTGCATGCTGGTCTGACGCCCCCTCCCTATCCGCTTGCCGAGTCGGGTGCACCATCCATCCTGGCGCCAACCAGCGTAGCGCTATCCGCTTCTGAACAGGCGGGCATGCCATCAGTAGAGACGCTCTCCCCCCGCCTGCCTTCCATAATGCGTACCCTCACTGCACGTCACACAAACTCTGATACCTCCCCCCTCTCCTCCCCTCACGTACTTCTTCCTCCTTCGAGCCGACACCCACGCGCTTGCTGGTCCGACGCCCCCTCCCAATCCGCTTGCTATGTCGGGTGCGCTTGACTTAATACCCCACCCCAAGATCTCCTCGGCTGCCTCCACCTTCATTAGTACTAACCCTACGGCAGCACAAATCTCCTTCTAGCTGAAAACCCCTGTGCTTTCCAACCCGGGCCTTGAGCTCCACCCGATCCAGCCCCAATCTCGCCCCGTTCGGACTTTTGCTGAAGTTACTCGTCTAGACCGTTCTGCTAAGACCCCCATCATCAATGACGTGGTGCTCCCCGAGTTCGAGTTCTCCTCGCTGTAGTGTCCCGATCCGTAAGATACCTTATGATGGATGGTTGGTTCGATGAAGCCTTGTTGGACTTGAGAATATTCGTGAGGATCGCTTGGAAGGCTATGCGATCGAGGCAGAATCATCTTATAAATGTGAGTAGTATTGAACCCTTCAAAGATCCTTTAGCTTCACGCTTAAAATAAGGATGAGTACGCTATGTTTCTTTTTGAGTTGCTCAATAACACCTTGCATGGAATTCAGAAAGATAATGAAAGATAAATAATCACATGACCATAAATTGTTGTTACTCGATGAACTGCATGCTTGTACGATGTTGTGATGAATTACATGACAGGTAAAGGCAAAGTCCCAAATACTTAGGCGGTGAGTATATCGAGCCTTAGCTCGACGAATAGATGGTAACACAGATATTAAGACCCAAGAATTGGATAGTGAGTATGCTTGAATTATGTTCGAATAAATGCATGCTAAAACAGATGCTAAGTCCTAACGGATTGGATGGTGAGTACATTGAATTGGTTGAAAAGATGTATGGTATCAAAGATATGGCAAATGGATTGGGTAACAACATTCTATTATCCTGTTGTCGATGTAGAATGTTGATTGCGCCAAGACCCTGGAAAGATGGCAAGATGGCAATACAAATAAGAATGGTGGCTGAAGTACTTAGTTTTTCTTATCATGTATTATATGTTTCTTTATAGATAAGTTGTATATATTTGCATGGTCATGGACAACTTGTCGACAAGTAGTTCCTTGAATGGTAGTCCGAGGCCACAGACTCGGTTCATCCTAGGAGAAACAAGGATTGGTGCCGACGTACTGGCATCGATATACGGGACCTTCAATGGGGCTAGCTACCCGTACTTGGCGCCGTATACCTGGAAGACGGTCCAAGATGGCGTGTCGCTAGTGACCTTCATATAGGTAGGTCCTGTGCTAATGATGCCTTATTTAGAAAGAGTAAGTTATTACTCAATTATAGGGAATGATGTCAGCCGTTGGTAAGAATCACTTGAACGGTAAGAAATATATTAAATTATGATATTGTTTCTAACAATGTCTTATGCAGGAAAGGTAAGTATTATAAATGTACATGGATGGCTACACGACCATGGGTAAGAATCACCAAAGGGTGATAATTGTATGCTTTAAATTATGTTGGCTATGAGATTTGCATGCTTTACTTATTGTCGGCTATAACATAAAATTGACCCTAAGGCAACGAGAAAGATCACTGTTAATAATGTTCTATAACATGATTACTTAGTGTTGTCTTCTTAGATGAGTTAGGCCAGCACCGCTCGCCAGTACATTGATGATGTACTGACCCATGTTGTAGACAATATTACAGGTGCTTACATATGGGAGAAATCATTTGATCAATGCTTGGCATCGATGAATCGGATGGGTGTGCAGAAGCTCTTCTTGCAAGACGATGTCTTCTGTTGTACGAGACATAATGTATGAAACAATGTAACTCAGTTGTACCAGTGATATTGTAGCCAAATTGGCAAGTTCATTGTAAAGAAGTCGGCATATTCAGTTGTAGCCTAAAGGGGAAGTATATATATTCAGTTGGCTATTCAAGAATCTTGTAATTTGTTGTAAACTCTGTTTCAGCTGCAAGTCTTGTAATCATTTGAGATAATCAATAAAAAGGTGCATTTATTCATGTTTCATGTGACTTCAATTTATCTGTTTGATTTTGCTGTACTGTCGTTGTTTTATGAGAAATACCAGAAATTGTAAAAGTTTTGCCTTATAGAAATGCAATCTTGACTTATACGACATCACGCCCAGTGACTAGTTTCGATCCTCCGGGATCAGGGCATGACATAATGGTATCAGAGTACGGATTTATGTCCTTGGATTCTTATTCGATTTATTTCAAATCAATATTGCTACTAAGATGATTCAAAGTTGCTTCTGCGGTGAATCAAAGTTGCTTCCGCGATGAAATCAAAGTTGCCTCTACGATGACTCAAAGTGCTTCCGTAATTATTCAGTGTTGTTTTCAAATTATTCTTAGTTGCTCCGTTGAATGAAAGTCCATTGATTCTTCTAGCCGCTCATTAGGTGTTCAATACAATAAGTCTAAATATGTGGGATGTCATATGTGTGCTTTATTGAATTTCTAAAAGATACCGAAAGGAATAACAATGATTCGATACGATAATAAGTTGGTAATGTGTGCTTGATGTCTTATGTGTGGGATTCATTGAAGTCGATTGTTATGCAACAATCGACTATGGGTGATGGCATGGTATGTTGGAACAAAATGTTCATAGATTTCAGTGAATGAGAATCGACAGAATCTTGAGTCGGTATTTGTGGTCAACATAACCACTACATAATGGATAGTCCATACTGGACGTTGGTTTGGTGCGAAGGGAATATTGTGTCAGGAATTGCTTGAGCTCTGAGTGGTATATTACATATACCTTCGTCGTGATGAGATGTCCCTTGACCCTATTTGTGGCATAGTGATTGCTTTACCTGTATGGTAATGGGTAGTATAGAGTCGTAGTTGGGATTATGATTGATACATGACGGCTAGACGTGTCCCTTGATTATTAAGTTCATGACCCGATGCGATATTGGAATGGTTAGCATTATGCTGGGTAAATGAGAAATTGAGAATATGAAATGAATGCCTTGGTTGGGAAGGGAACGAATTACAGATTCAAGCTTACTTAAATCAGTTGGGTAAAAGGATTGTAGGCTCAGTGATGATGTAGGATGTTGCTATCAAAAGATTTTGCGGAGAACAACTATAGACCGAATATTGAATGATATTGGAATTAATTAAATCGAATTGCATGTTGGACGTCGACAAATTGATGGTAATGTTAGACGCTTATCGGGATGTTACGAATAATTTAGAAGATGCAAAGAGTTGCATCAACGACCGAAAAGTTAGAGAATGGATTTGAGGAAATAGATGGCCATGCACGTTGTGCAGCTGTGCTTGAGAAAATTTGATGTATCCTAAATTAACAAGTTATGACCCTTGATTTTTGAGGCATAGAGATTGAATACTTGTCCCTTGATGTATAAAAGAGTAGATGTTCCTTATAAGAGTGAATACAAATAAGTATCGAGGTGCAGCGATATGTAATAAACCATGTCGGTAGGTGATACTGTCGCATGAATAACGAGTTTGGGTGGAATATAGAATTGTTGGATGATGACTTAGCTAATGAGTTATGTTATATCCACTAGATGGCCGAGATGTGAAGGCTAGATGGTTGGTATCATAGTGATTGAATCGATGCATGAATAGTAAATCTTCTTTTGGAATCACAAGGAGATAATACAAAACGAATATTGATGGTTTACGTGAATTGCTAAGAGATGTTCGTGTTTGTTGCTAGCAGAAATTTATAGAGTATGCTTTCGGAAGAGGTACGATTATACAGTTGCCCTATTGTTGGTTAAAAGAGTATAGACCGTATCGATGTTCTAAAAGTGTGGGAAATGAATATGTCGCAAAGAGACCGTAAAAAGATGCTAAATAGTAGACTATTGAGGTAACAATGCTGGATTATGACTCAGAATAGTTGACCCGATTGAATAGACAATTTGAGTAGGATATGAGAATACAAGTCGGATTGAGCAGATGCTATGTCTATGCAATTGGAAATTGAAAGTTTGGATATTCGATTGAGAAATTTATATGATGGCTTCGGGATTGACCCTTAAGAATTGTTGGATAGATCTTGTCGGTTGTGGGTAAGTCTAGAATGACTTTATTAGGTATGGCTCGAGTATGAGTACGGGTAGAAAGACTTGACCCTAGAATGTCGATTGATTGCCTAGAGTGTCGGTTGGTTGCCTAAGTTTCAGATTTGTTGGCTATGTTATTTCAGTTGTTGAGTTTGGAAATAAGTTCATAAGATTGGGATGGTGTCCCGTGTCCCTTAAGTTGGTCAGATCATAGATTGACCCTGAGATAAGATAGAGTTGTCCCTATGTTAAGGATTGGTTGCCTCTAAGATAAGAGATAAGTATGTCCCTGATAGCTAACCATCTCATATGAGTTAGCTGAATGTCTGGTTTAGCTTAGATTAGCTGACTGTAGAGACTTGACTGAATGCTAAGTTGACTCTTGGAAACCCGTAGGATATCCCTATTGATATTGTGTGTGTATAGTCGGAATGAGTAAGATGTGTCGGAAAGTAAACTTCAAAATGAATAAGATTGAGAAATTCGATGTTATAACGTTGGACGAAATGACAGATTATGGTGGTTTCAAAAACTTGGTTGCCTTTGTTAGAATGTCAGAAATTGTTAGAACTGGTTGGATTTGGTTGATTCATTTTGAGCTGCATAAATTGATGGTAGTGCCTTAGACAGTTGGAATAATTTCATTGATGGATAATCAGATGGAATTAGAAGGAAAAGTGTTACGACGAAATTGGATAGTGCATGTAGTCGAGATCGACGAGAGCGAATGAAATATTGAAAGGACCCTCGGAATTAATGTTGCTGGAATATGAGAGTTGCTTATGCGAGAGGATAATATATTGGCTTGATCAATATGAGAAATATTTGAGTACATCGAAAAATGTTACTAGAGTGGAATGATGGTACAATTTGATGGATGGATCATGATCGAGAAATTTACAAGTTACAAATTAAGTGTATGGATAAGAACGATGACGAGTACAAGATTTGATTGATGAGAATCGGGATATCGAAATGAAATGTGGCTATGGAATTTATCAACTTTGGTGGCATGAATGACAATGAACTTGAAAGGAATACTTTGAAAATTTTTGGATCGGCTGTGGGAAAATTTCTTAAGTTAAAATTTGTAACATTCATCGTATTATTGGTTGGTTGGATAATTGAATAACAAGTTGGGAATATATGAGATGTTCAGAGCAATCACTGGTGTTCGAAAAAGAAGTTACACCGTAGCTCGTTCTTTTTCTCTATCACTGAACTTGGCTGAAGTGCATGTATTTTTGGAAAGACTAAAATATGTGTATGATTCCAACTAAGTGGTATGCTGAATTCAAACAAAGCCACGGGGAGGATTATCATGTGCTAAGAAAATTGCACGAGTGTTGGAGGAAGAACAAAGATGGTAAACTATTTTGAATCAAATTGGAATGCTGTGATGAGATGGTACATTACTTGAAATCAATCGAGATATTGCGAAGAAATGTTAAATAGTGCAAGTTGATCGTTGAGAAGTTTCATAAAAGTCGGTTAAAGTTTTGGGGATGAGTCTTGTTTTAAGTTTCGAGGAAGAAACTTTTTCTGAGTGGTATATATTGTAGTGCCCCGATCCGCAAGATGTCTTATGATGGATGGTTGCTTCGATGAAGCCTTGTTGGACTTGGGAATATTGGTGAGGATCGCTTGGAAGGCTATGCGATCGAGGCAGAATCGTCTTATAAACGTGAGTAGTGTTGAACCCTTCAAAGATCCTTTAGCTTTACGCTTAAAATAAGGATGAGTACGCTATGTTTCTTGTTGAGTTGCTCAATAACACCTTACATGGAATTCAGAAAGATAAATAATCACATGGCCGTAAATTGTTGTTTCTCGATGAACTGTATGCTTGTACGATGTTGTGATGAATTACATAACAGGTGAAGGCAAAGTTCCAAATATTTGGGTGGTGAGTATATCGAGCCTTAGCTCGATGAATAGATGGTAACACATATATTAAGACCCAAGAACTCGGCAGTGAGTATGCTTGAATTATGTCCGAATGAATGTATGCTAAAATAGATGCTAAGTCCCAACGGATTGGACGGTGAGTACGTTGAATTGGTTGAAAAGATGTATGCTATCAAAGATGTGGCAAAGTGATTGGGTAACAACATTCATTATCCCATCGTCGATGTAGAATGTCGATTACGCCAAGACCCTAGAAAGATGGCAAGATGGCAATACGAATGAGAATGGTGGCTGAAGTACTTAGTTTTTCTTATCATGCATTATATGTTTCTTTATAGATAAATTGCATATATTTGCATGGTCATGGACAACTTGTCGATATGGTAGTTCCTTGAACGGTAATCCGAGGCCATGGACCCGGTTCGTCCTATGGAGAACAAGGATTGGTGCCGACGTACTGGCATTGGTATACGGGACCTTCAGTGGGGCTAGCTACCCGCACTGCAAGGGGCGCCGTATACCTGGAAGACGGTCCAAGATGGCGTGTCGCCAGTGACCTTCATATAGGTAGGTCCCGTGCTAATGATGTCTTATACAGGAAGAGTAAGTATTACTCAATTTCAGGGAAGGATATCGGCTGTTGGTAACAATCACCTGAATGGTGATAAATCTATTAAATTATGATATTGTTACTAACAATGTCTTATGCAGGAAAGGTAAGTTATAAATGTACAGGGATGGCTACAGGACCGTGGGTAAGAATCACCAAAGGGTGATAACTGTATGCTTTAAATTCTGTTGGCTATAAGATTTGCATGCTTTACTTCTTGTCGGCTATAACATAAAATTGACCCTAAGGCAACGAGAAAGATACTGTTAATAATATTCTATAACATGATTACTTAGTATTGTCTTCTTATGTGAGTTGGGCCAGCACCAGTCGCCAGTACATTGATGATGTACTGACCTACATTGTGGGCAATATCACAGGTGCTTGCATATGGAGAAAATCATTTGATCAGTATTGACATCGATGAATCGGATGTGTGTGCAGAAGCTCTTCTTGCATGACGATGTCTTCTGCTATGCGGGACATAATGTATAGAACAGTGTAACTCAGTTGTACCCAGTGAGATTGTAGCCAAATTGGCAAGTTCATTGTAAAGAAGTTGGCATATTCAGTTGTAGCCTAAAGGGCAAGTATATATATTCAGTTGACTATTCAAGAGTCTTGTAATCTGTTGTAAACTCTGTATTCAGCTACAAGTCTTGTAATCATTTGAGATAATTAATAAAGAGATACATTTTTTCATATTTCGTGTGACTTTAATTTATCTGCTTGATTTTGCTGCGCTGTTGTTATTTTCTGAGAAATACCAGGAATTGTAATGGTTTTGCCTTGTACAAGTGCAATCTAGACTTATACGGCATCACGCCCCAGTGTCTCGTTTCGATCCTCCGGGATCGGGGCGTGACACTAGCTGTCCGAATTGCAGGACATTATTGTGCCTTTCTCCCCTAGCAAACTTTTTTCACTCTTTGGGTCTTTATCCCACTCCTTCATCCTCAAGTTCTTCTCCGGTTGCCTCAAACTTTCGCGGGTTCAAGAAGTGGTAGCCAGCTGGGCTCTCAACTCCGTTTACAGGGTTGCCCCGATGGACTCGAAACACATCCTCTTGCATCTATCGTCTAGGGACGACCATAAGAACATCTGAACGAGAGGGATATACATGATCGACTCCCACCCCATAAAAATTGTCAGATGGACTTCAGACTTCAATCCAAAAGAGGACTCGGCTATCTCCTCAGTCTGGGTCACCTTCCCCAACCTACGCTGATTTGCTTCGTTCCGACAGCCATGAAGAGGATCGCTAACTCCTTCGGGACCATTGTTGCCATGGTTGAAGAAACCTGCAACTTGACTAAAGCTAATTACGCCAAAATATATATGAAAGTTTACCTATCGCAGGATCTTCCCAACTCCATACAAATTGCGCTAGGCAACAAGATGCACACACTCAGCATATCATCTATGTAATAATATCATCTTCTGTAAGCACTGTCACATGAGAGGCCACTTAGCCAATCACTGCTTCATGGTGCACCCAGAACTGAAACAGAAAGTGGAACCGAAAAAGAAGAAAAAGGCACCCCTGATAAACAAGACTCCGCTACTTCCTCTACCCAACTCTCATATGAGGTTTGATGCGAGTGCAGAGAAACCTGGCCACCAAGATCAAGCCCAGAACGAACGCCACCACTCATAGGAAAATGCTAGAACTAACACTCGCCAACAAATTTGACATCCTCTCCGTAGATCACTTCGAAGGCAGTAAGGAAGTTGCAGCATCAGCGGAGTCTTCTGAGACTAGAAGTGTATCAGGTTTAGAAGAAATCCCGATGTTACAGGACAACTCGTACCAGGACAACCTAAGAGATAATCCACGTATGGCAGAAACCGCTTCCCCGCCCCAAGAGGGCTTCCAACCCCCCGACCATGGGCCTCCCAAACACTCTCACTGAGAAGAGCATACATGTTGACCTCCTGTCTAACATAGGTAGGGAACTAGTGACCAGGATGCAACAAGCCATTAACGTCGGTTTTGCAAGCCCTAGTAACTTCTTCGGCGCCTTGACAAAGATAGAAGGAGAAATCTACCTACATCCGTCCACGGAACCTGCTGACAACTTCAAGAACGCTAGCCCCAAAGCTACTGAACCGACGAATGTCAACACCAAAAATTCTAACAAAAAATGCACAAAAGAGGCCACGACCATGACCACCAGATCTACTGCTAAGATCAACAACACTACCCTCCCCCAACACCCTAATGCTTAACATCCTATCGTGGAATGTCCAGGGTCTAGCAAACAAACCTACCTTGAGAAGATTAAAAAGTCTCAAGAGAATTCACAGAATTGACATCCTGGTGATCATCGAACCAAAAATTCCTCCAAAGAAACTTAAGTCCATTCAGCTACAGTTGGGCTTCCCCTCCGCCAATGCTGGTAGTCACGATATATGGATCCTCCTCGTCGAAGACGTGAAGCACGACATCATTCTAGATACGAGCCAGGCTCTTTCGTATTGGATTGAACATCCCATGCTTTAGTCACGGGCCCTCCTGTCTGCTGTCCACGGAAGCTGTGACATCGCCGAATGCAAGCTGTTGTGGGATTCTCTGATTAACACTCATCTCAATCACACCAACCTCCCTTGGATCTGTGTGGGCGACTTTAACGTAGTGACTTGCAGAAGAGAGAAATTGGGAGGCCGCCCACCTCCTACACCAGCGATGCATGATTTCAACAATTTTATTTTCAACGCTCACCTGTCCCCCCTTCAGTTCTCCGGCAGCACTTTTACCTGGTTGAACATGCAGGAAGGCCTTCGTCATCAGTACTCCCATCTCGATCGGGCCCTCACTAACTCCCATTGGTCCGACCTCGACCTCAACTCCAGACTCATGCACCTTAACGCCACTGAATTAGGCCACTCCCCGCTTCTCATCGAGATCGACAGGAAAACTCACCAGCCCAAGAAAAGCTTCCGCTTCCTTGCCCTCTGGATCTACCACCCACAATTCAAGAACATCATGTTGACTTCCTGGAGAGGGGTCGATGCCCCCGACCCCCTCGGTCGGGTGGCTGCCAAATTGAAGGCTGCTCGGGTGGCGCTAACCAGTTGGAGCAAGAAAGCTTACGATGACATTTTCCAAGCTGTGTGCACCGCTGAGGATGACGTCACCCGCACGGAGTTCCTGTTCGCCCGTGAGAGATCTTCTTCGGCCGCGCATCCCTCAACCTCACTAGAACGCTTCTGAAATACGCCTTAAAGTGGAAGATGAATTCTGGAAACAAAAGGCTATGCTGTCCTGGGACATTAAAGACGACAAGAACACGAGCTACTTTCACTCTTGTGTCATAGGTCGTAGACAACAACTTAACCTCCACCAGATAAAAGACGAGCTCGGCCACTCCCTCACCGACCAAAAAGACATTCAAGTCGTAACAACCTCCTTTTACAAGAAGTTGTTCACCAAAGATGTCACCCACAAGGACGGCATACCTAGTGGCCATCCCCGCTTGATTAATGACATAGACAACACCGGGCTCCAAGCTCCTCCAAATGAACAAGAGGTTAAAAATACGCCGTTTGGTCACTGAATGAGCATAGCTCTCCAAGACCGGATTGCTTCACCGGCGTTTCTTCAGATCCTGCTGGGACATCATTAAGACTGACATCCTTGAGGCGACCATCGCCTTCTTTCAAGGTTCTAGATACCGCAAATCGATCTCGATAGCCAATCTTATCCTGATCCCAAAGAAGAACAACCCGGAGACCTTTAAAGACTTCTGCCCGTTGAGCTTGTGCACTTTCACCAACAAGATCATCGCCAAGATTATTACTAAACGGATGTCCGAGCTACTTCCCAAAATCATCTCTGAAGAGCAAAGTAGGTTCGTCCGAGTCGTAACATTTTAGACAACATCCTGTTAGCGCATGAGATGATCAGCTGCATGAAATTTCTGACTAGAGAAG
>JANAVB010024729.1:0-32728 GCA_029216955.1 Iris pallida
TCTCCAAACAGCAAGAACTCCATGGTTGTACTCCAAAGCTTCAAAAGTCCATAACTTGGTCAAAATAAGTCCGAATCCAACTTTCCAAAGGTCAAAATTGGGTAGGATGAACTGCTCTACGACATGGAACCATCAAATCTTGAGAACAAAGGAGTTTGCTAGATCAAAACCCATAGACAACCGAAAATACAATAACTTAGATCTACAAGAAATGAACCAACTGAAATCAAAAATACTAAGCACTAAACTCTCTTAGAATCATGAGAGAAGAATATTGAACCATAAAATATGGTCCTCATGTAGAGCAAGATGTACTTGCCTAGTTGGTAGGTGGAGAGAGTAATGAAAGGAAGAAGAAGAAGTAATGATGAAGAAGGAGTGAATGAGGAGAGAGAAGGGAGATGGTAGCTTTAAGTAGCAAAGGGGGTGGTAGGTGGGAGTTGGGCCAGGTTTTTAATGGGTCGGGTTTAAGGGGCTCATCCAACCGAAAATAAAACTAAAGCAGAGAAGTAAATTGCAGGAAATAAAATGCAGAAATAAATTACAGAAAATTAATTGCAGGAAATAAATTAGCATAAAAATTAAAGAGCAGCTAATTAATTAACATGAAAATTTAAAGAGCAGATAATAGAATTGCAGAAAAATAAAGTGCAGAAAATAAAATGCAGATAATTAATTAACATGAAGTTATAGGAATTTAAATACATGATACTACATGATAAATACTAAATAAATACATTCAGGCAATATACGTATTAGAATACGCATTCCGAAACGGGAAGTGACAATGCGGCTGGCTGACCAATCAAGTACATACGGCCGGGAATGAACAACCCATGCGGCTGCGGGGAGCAATGACTATGCGGTCAAGGGAAGCAAACCCATGCGGCTGGGAGACTGCGGTCTATACGGCTCGCGAGTGTTGAGTTCATGCGGCTCAGGGTGGGCAGAGTCCCATGCGGCTAAGGGAAAGGCTCAGTCATGCGGTTAAGTAAGAAGGACTTCATGCGGCTAGAAGGAATACTTGCCGCATGAACTTGTCATGCGGTCAAGTCAAGACAATAGTGCATGCGGTTGGAACTGACTTGCCGCATGAATGTTCATGCGGTCAAGTGCTACCATGCGGCTCGGGACTGTGCTTCTTCTCCAAATTTCCGAGAAGAAGTACACCATAAGCCATGGCTTCCAAGCTGCATAACTCTATCATCCGTAGCCCAAATCCGAACTTCCATAGGTCAAAATGGGGTAGAACGAAATTCTCTACAACATGGAACCATCAAAACTCAAAAATAATAAGATTAAGTAGATCAAAACCTAAGAAATCCGAAAATAATGTAAATATAGATCTACAAAAATCTAGCCATGGAAAGTGAAAATGCCAAGTTCTAAAGTAAGTTAGAATGCTGTAAGGAAGAGAATAAAGCAATAAAATTGGAGTTTCTCCATGAAGCAAGTTGTACTTACCTAGACCTCACTCTCTCCCTCTCTCTGGTAGGTGAAGAATTAATGGAGGGAAGAAGGAGAGTAATGAAGAGAGAGAAGAAAGTGGGGTTAATAAATGGGGATGGTGGTGGTAGGTAGGGGGTTCACCCCTTGGTTATTGATGAACCAAGGCAACCAAGCCTAGCCGAACCAAACCAACCCGAAGGAGACCAAAGCCAAACCAAACCAAGAAGATATGCAAATACAAGATAAAATACGTATACGTATTCCAAATACGTAATACGAACACAGGCATTACAACTCTACCCACCTTAAAAGAATTTTGTCCTCAAAATTTAATTAAGAGGCTAGAGAGACAAGAACAAGCTACACTAATCACATACAAGTTATAACTAGGCAGGCAATCACTCTTTCAAGCAAGGAATCGAAGGCATGAGGCATAAGGAAGACATTATACCTCACGAGTCAAACAGGTCGGAATACCGCGATCGGATATCATCCTCACGCTCCCATGTTGACTCACCCAAAGAGTGATGACCCCAAGCAATTCGGACTAACTTGATAGTCTTATTCTTGAGTGTCTTCTCTCTCCGGTCCAATATAGACACGGGCCGCTCCTCATACGAAAGGTTGGTACCAACAACCAATTCTGAATGATCCAGGACGTGCCTCGGGTCTGGAATATACCGTCGTAATTGGGATACATGAAACATGTCATGCACCTCGCTTAGCGACGGTAGAAGAGCGAGACGATATGATACATCTCCTACTCGCTCCAGAATGTCAAACGGTCCTATATACCTAGGACTAAGCTTTTTCCGTACGCCGAAACGAATGACGCCACGGTTAGGCAAAATCCTCAGGAATACATGATCGCCGACCGAAAAATTGAGAAGATGCCGATAAGAATCGGCCCAATAATGCTGGCGATCTTGGGCAACTCGAAGATGATCCCTGACTCTTCTGATCACTTCAACTGTCTGGGCAATCATTTTTGGACCGAGCATCTGCCTCTCTCCGACATCATCCCATGCTAGCGGGGATCTACACTTCCTACCATACAGTACCTCGAACGGTGCCATCTGGATACTGGCTTGGAAACTGTTATTGTACGAGAATTCCACCAGGTACAGGTGATCTTCCTACGAACCATCGAAGTCAAGTGTACAGGACCGTAACATATCTTCAAGAGTCTGGATAGTACGCTCCGACTGACCATCTGTCTGCGGATGATATGCTGAACTGAACTGGAGACGAGTTCCCAAACTCTCCTGCAGGCTACGCCAAAAGTGAGACGTGAATCTTGAATCTCGGTTCGAGGTGATACTGACTGGCACTCCGTACAACCTGACAATCTGCCTGAGGTACATCTCTGCTAACTGAGCCGTCGACTGGCCAACTCTGAATGGAAGAAAGTGAGCCACCTTCGTGAGCTGATCAACTATAACCCAAATAGCATCTCGACCAGCTGGGGACCTAGGTAATCCAGTCACAAAATCCATGGTCACATGCTCCCACTTCTATTCTGGAATCGACAAGGGCTAAAGAAGTCCAGCCGGCCTCTGATGTTCAGCTTTAACTTATTGGCAAACCAAACACCGAGAGACAAACCGAGCTATCTCTCGCTTCATGCCGTTCCACCAAAAGTGCTGACGGATATCACAGTACATCTTCGTACCACCAGGATGAATAGAATACTGCGAACTGTGAGCCTCTGCCATGATCTCTTGCCTGATATCTCCACTGGGTACACAAAGACGCTTACCATGTCGAAGTGTACCATCCTCATGAATGCATAAATCTGGTCTTCGTCCTGCCTCGCACTCTGTTCTGAGTCGCTGAAGCTTGGAATCTGCTGACTGTGCCATCCGGATCTTCTCGACTATAGTGGACTGAACTTGTATACTGGCCATCAATGCCACACTGGAAGGGAGAACAACTTCTATACCCATCTTCTGAAAATCTGCTAACAGCTCTGGTTGCGCTGTTAGGAAATAAACTCCTGCTCTCCTGCTCAATGCATCTGCTACGACGTTGGCCTTCCCAGGATGATACTGCAGGTTGACATCATAATCCACAAGCAGCTCCAGCCATCTCCTCTGACGCATGTTAAGATCTTTCTGAGTGAAAACATACTTCAGGCTCTTGTGGTCGGTGAAAATCTCTACCCTATCTCCGTACAAGTAGTGCCTCCACAACTTAAGTGCAAACACTACTGCTGCCAGCTCCAAGTCATGGATTGGGTAATTCCTCTCATGATCACGAAGTTGCCGTGACGCATAAGCTATTACCTTCCCATACTGCATCAGAACACATCCTAAACCTCTGCTCGAAGCATCACAATACACTGATAATCCTCCGGTTCCATCTGGAAGCGCGAGAATATGAGCCGTTATCAAGCCTCGCTTCAACTGTTCAAAAGAATTCTGACACTCTGATGTCCAAGCAAACTGCGCATTCTTACGGGTTAATTGGGTCAAGGGCGCCGAGATCCGGGCAAAGTCTGAAACAAATCGTCGGTATTAGCCGGCCAATCCAAGAAAACTGCGAACTTCTGCAACGGTGCTAGGCACTGGCCATGACTCAATAGCCACAATCTTCTGGGGATCCACTTCTACTCCTCCTCTGGTGATGATATGACCCAAGTACGAAATGCGATCGAGCCAGAACTCGCATTTACTGAACTTGGCATATAACTGGTGCTCCTTGAGAATCTGAAGAACCATACGAAGATGCTGCTCATGCTCCGCCTCACTCTTACTGTAGACCAGGATATCGTCCAAGAACACAATCATAAACTGATCCAAGTAGGGCATGAAGATACGATTCATGAGGTCCATGAATACTGCCGGTGCATTGGTTGCTCCAAATGGCATTACAAGAAACTCCCAATGTCCATACCTCGATCTGAATGCCGTTTTTGGGATGTCCTGCTCTCTGACTCTAATCTGATGATATCCTGACCGCAAATCAATCTTCGAAAATACTGATGCCCCCTTGAGTTGATCAAACAAGTCATCTATCCTTGGTAGAGGATATCTGTTCTTGATTGTTACTGAATTCAAGGTACGATAATCAACACATAACCTGGACATACCATCTTTCTTTTTCACAAGAAGCATCGGGGCTCCCCAAGGCGATCCACTAGTACGAATGAATCCCTTGGTCCTGAGTTCCTCAATCATCTTGTACAAGATCTCCAATTCTGACGGCGCTATCCTGTAGACTCTCTCTGACACTGGGGCTGTTTCGGGAATCAAGTCTATGGTGAACTCGATCTCCCGCTCCGGAGGCATACCTGGAAGCTCTTCTGGGAAAACATCTGGGAACTCATCCACTATCCTGGGCAACTGAACTGCGGCTACTGCCATCCGCAACACTGGGGGAGAAGGCTCAACTGCGCCTCTGGAAAATGAAAACTCTGGCTCTCCTGGAATGCTAAAAACAACCCTACAAATATGGCAGTCTATTCTAGCATACTGGTTCCTCAACCAATCCATCCCTAAGACCATATCATAATCGGCCATCGGGAACTCTATCAATCTAGCGAGAAACTCTCTACCGCTAACTACGATCCGACACGAGGAAAACACTCTATCTACTCCCACAAGTCCGTTACCAGTAAGTATATTGAGCCTTATTGATAATGACTCGGGCTCCAATCCTATTCGTATCGCGAATCGTGCAGATATAAAAGAATGCGATGCACCAGAATCAAATAAAGCTGAAGCTGGAAAGGACTTGACGAGAATAGTACCTGCCACTACCTCTCCTGGTGCCAATCCTTCCTCCACGGTCATTGCCATAGCCTGACCATGCCCTCGGGGTGCTGGTCCCCTCTGCTGAAATCCTCGCTGCCTATTCTGACTCTGGACTTGGGCTTGTGCATACTGTTGGGGGTTCTGCTGCTGGAATACTTGGGTCTGAGGCGGCAAGGGCCTCGACAATGGGTACTGCTGCTGCTGCTGCTGGACCGGTGCTGGTCCTCTCACCGAAGAGCTAGAAAGGTTGGACGACGATGAACCACCCCTATTCGGGCAGGATCCAACCCTATGGTCTGGTGCTCCATAAGCCAGGCACAATCCCTGCGCCCTGCGACATTCTGCCACTACATGGCCTGGCTTCCCACAATAAGAACATCCCACTACGGAAGACTGCTTTTGCTTCTGCTGCTGAGGGTACGTCGGGGTTGAATGCTGAACCGACGTCACTGAGGCCGCTCGCCTCGGAGCTCCAATAGTCAAGGCCCTGGCTGCCGGGGCTGGTGCCGAAGACTGATTCATCTGGCCGTGAGATCTCTTCCGACCTTCGGCCCTATCCACGATCCTCTGGGAGGTATACTCATGCCTCCTAGCTGCTCTCAAGACTGCATCAAAAGTCTGATGCTCAAACTACTCGACTGCCAACAAGATCTCCAGGTGAAGCCCCTGCTGGAATCGCTGGGCTCTATCATACTCGGTTGCCACCAAAGTGGAAGCAAACCGACTGAGTCTCAAAAACTCGGTCGTATATCCATCGACCGTCCTGCCCATCTGCTTCAGATTGGTGAACCTCGTCTGTAGGTCGTACCGAGCTACAGTGTCAAAATACTTGGTCTGGAATCTCTCTCTGAATACTGCCCAAGCAATAGGGGCCACTAATCTAATGGCCTGTACTGCCCACCAGCTGCGAGCAAGATCCAATAACTGTAAGCGTACCACGGCTACCTTCTCATTCTCTGGAGTCCTGGCTGCTTCAAGAATCACCTCAGTATTCTGAAGCCATGCATCTGCTGCGATAGCATCTTCGCTACCATCAAAGAAGGGAGGGTTCAAGCGCTTGAAGCTGTTGGCCGCGCTGTTCCCTGGATGACCGCCTCTGGTCAGAGCATCCGTCACTGCCTAGTGTAAGGCATCTCTACGACGATCTTGGAAAGCTATCAGGGTCCTGACGAGTCCTACTAATGTGCCATCATCAGGTTCTACAGGTTGAACGGGCTGAACTGGAGGTTTCCTTTCAGTAGGCTCGACTCTGGAGGCTACTCCAGAATATTGGACTTAATCTCCAGGTTGCTGCTGGTCCACGGGAGGTGCTCCGCCTTGCTGATCGGTAGGACCACGAACAATGCCGCTGAAGAAGACGACATAGGAAATAATAAGGAAGGACCAGGACAGATCAATGAGACAAGCATGCGATCAGGATAAGAATCCAGGGATTCAGATGATATGGGCAGAGTTCAAGGGCAAATACTGATTGAGACATCTATTCGGTAAACCCTCACATATATTGAATTACAAGACATGCATGGGCTACCACTTAAACCATGTCACGCCCCAGAACCAGAATACTAGAGAGCGGGGGCAGACATAGCCAGCTACGTATATGAAATAGGATCCATCTCGCTATACGGTCACGGCTGTCTAGATACATGAGGGTTTAACTACAAGCCAACAGTCTCTTAAGGTCATGAACAAGCCTAGTGTATCAATCACAAGCAAGTAAATAAAGGTTACAAGATGTATGATCATTAAATATACAATAATAAGGCATCCCAAATATTACATATTCAGCTGATCATGAAGCTAGTCATTACAAAATGTTAGGACTAGTAAGAGTTTAGTCATATATGATCAACCCTAGGATCTGTTAATCATGTTACAGCTCGTAGGCAGACAGTAAGTAAAGTGCAACCGAGCTAACAGGTGCTCGTCGGCTAAACGCCTCAAAAAATATTTTACAATAAAGTGGGAGATCAAAAATAAACCCACTCGTTGCCAGGGTTCCGTCTAGTGGCCACCATCTGGCTGGAAAGTCGGTAGATCCTCTGGAGCTGTTCCAAAATCTGGCCACACAAAACCAGCTGGGTCAGACCCCAGAAAGAGCAAGTGCCACAAAGGAAGCTTCACTTAGGAACTAAAATAGCAATCAACACAAGAATATAAATAAAATGAGAACTGGAAATAAAGAAAATACATCAGGATGATATACGACGAGATAACCATGGAGCTATTCAGATAACCAGGTTACAACCCGTAAACCAAACAAGGACCGGGGTTGTAACCCTTCGTCTGAACAGAACTTGGAATTCTCACCATTTATCGGTAAAATAAATACAAGTATTCTGGTCATGCAGTAATCAGGATCAGGGCAAGACTAGACTGGTTAGACTCCATCCAATCATTTCACGGCCAAGCAAGAATTACGGCTTGATACTTTAACTAACTAGGGTTGTCACAAGCCTAATTACTAACAAGATGCAGCGAGAATCTTCCACAGCCACAAGCCCTGCAGACCATCCAGGTTACCCGGGTTGAAAGATTAGGGTTGAATTCAGGTGGGTACATCGTCCAGGAAACGCTTGTACCCTTAGGTAGCTTGAAGGGTGCAACACATGACAGTGTGCTGGAAATGTGCCCTACTCGACGGGAGATCTCTTTATGACTAATGTATTAATCTAGTTATTAGCCCTAGTCCACTTCAATGGGTACTCCTGACCGTGGTACTCAGGAGTCCCCTCCTAGACATGATGCAAGACAGAACTGAATTATTTGTACAAGCACAATCGCCCACGGTGTCCAGGTCATGTCATGTCATGGAGCCGTCGCAACAGCTTATCTAGATATATTATGTCAGGTTATCCTGTCAAGTGTACTGGCCAGGAGTGCGCCGCGACGGGCCACTATCAGGTCATGTCAGGTTAGTCATGTCAGGAGTACACCAGTACGGGTCACTGTCATGTCCGGCTCAATTATCATGCCCAAACATATCGAGTAAATTTGTGATTATCAAGTTCAGGACAAAAGGCGTAAGGATATAAAATGGACGTAAAATATCTAATAAAATATCAATACACAGGGCTATAGGAGAGCCATGCGGCTAAGGCATATGCGGCCAGGAATGATCTCATACGGCTGGAAGAGAACAGCCCATGCGACTGAATAGGGTCAGGTGCATGCGACTAAAAAAGGGAAGGGCTTATGCGGTCAAAGGGGTATCAGTCATATGCGGCTCGGAGATCCCCTCAGTCATGCGGCCGAAAAAGGCAGGACATATGCGGCCAGGAGGATAGGGAACTCATGCGGCTGGTGGGGGATGGGTCCATTCGTCTGGCTGACCAATCAAGTACATGCGGTCGGGAATGAGCAACCCATGCGACTGCGGGGAGCAATGACTATGCGGTCAAGGGAAGCAAACCCATGCGGCTGGGAGACTGCGGTCTATGCGGCTCGCGAGTGTTGAGTTCATGCGGCTCAGGGTGGACAGAGTCCCATGCGGCTAAGGGAAAGGCTCAGTCATGCGGTTAAGTAAGAAGGACTTCATGCGGCTAGAAGGAATACTTGTCGCATGAACTTGTCATGCGGTCAAGTCAAGGCAATAGTGCATGCGGTTGGAACTGACTTGCCGCATGAATGTTCATGCGGTCAAGTGCTACCATGCGGCTCGAGACTGTGCTTCTTCTCCAAATTTCCGAGAAGAAGTACAGCATAAGCCATGGCTTCCAAGCTGCATAACTCTATCATCCGTAGCCCAAATCCGAACTTCCATAGGTCAAAATGGGGTTAGAACGAAATTCTCTACAACATGGAACCATCAAAACTCGGAAATAACAAGATTAAGTAGATCAAAACCCAAGAAATCCGAAAATAATGTAAATATAGATCTACAAGAATCTACCCATGGAAAGTGAAAATGCCAAGTTCTAAAGTAAGTTAGAATGCTGTAAGGAAGAGAATGAAGCAATAAAATTGGAGTTCCTCCATGAAGCAAGTTGCACTTGCCTAGACCTCACTCTCTCCCTCTCTCTGGTAGGTAAAGAATTAATGGAGGGAAGAAGAAGAGTAATGAAGAGAGAGAAGGAAGTGGGGTTAATAAATGGGGATGGTGGTGGTAGGTAGGGGGTTCACCCCTTGGTTCTTGATGAACCAAGGCAACCAAGCCTAGCCGAACCAAACCAACCCCAAGGAGGCCAAAGCCAAACCAAACCAAGAAGATATGCAAATACAAGATAAAATACGTATACGTATTCCAAATACGTAATACGAACACAGGCATTACACTGCTGCCCCGTCGAGTCATGCTCTACTGGACGTTCCTCCATGTTGGCCTCGCCAGCTACTGAAAAAGAAGCACCCTTATAGGGAAAGATACATGATATTAAATAACAAGACGAAAAAGATTCGAGGATGCAATTCAGGTTATCAATCAAGGTGAGGAAAGAGAAATCGAGGCAAGAGATTCAAAGGGAACAAGTTTTGATTGAGACTCCTATAATAGTAACACTCCACAAGTCTGAAAATCAGACCTGCATGGACCACCAATAAAACTATGTCACGCTCCAGTACCGAAATACGGAGACGAACTAGGCCAGCTACTCCATATGAGGTATGCAAATGTCATACGGCGATCGTGGTTGTCAAGGGACAAAGGGTGCATGCTACAATCAAGTCTCCTATGGTCTCACAGAGCATCTATGTCTCAATCATTAAAAGCAAGAAAACATCAATTAATGAGCATATGAGATAAAGCAGTAAGGCGTCCCCGACGCTTCATTAAAATGATCATGGAGATCTAGCTTTATAAGTTAGCTAGCCCGGAGAGTCATAGGTACATAATCGTATTCAGCTGCAGTCTGATTTAAGTACAATTATGCAAAAGACAAAATATCTAGATTAACCGGCTAAACAGGTGCCGGTGGCTAAACGTCAGGACATAAGTGATGAAAGCTAGAGTGGTGGAGAAGAAACCCACTCGAGTCCCCCGTCCGCCATGCTTCTAGTATGCACCATTGACGTCATGAAGGAAGGTTGGATCCTCAGGCTCTGCTACGTGATCTGGCCAAACAAAACCAGCGGGGTCATCCCCGAATAACAAGTACCACAAGGGAGCACAAAAGAGTGAGATATAACCCAAGCATAAAATAATAATACTAGTAATAATTAAAAGTTTCTGGTCGTAACCTTGGTCCACAGCCTGTCACAGCATGATAGCCTAACCCAATAACCAAACAAGAACATGGGTTGGATCACGCACCATGATAGTCCATGTCCCTCAGCTACTAACGAAAGTTACAAAGTACAGTCAAGTCGTTTTCAAGCGGCCATTCACTCCTACGGTACTATTCATTCCTGCGGCACTATGCATCCTTACGACACTATTCATTCATGCGATACTATGCATCCATGTGACACTATTCATTCCTGTGACACTATTTATTTCTGCGATACTATGCATCCATGCGGCACTATGCATCGATGCGGCACTATTCATTCATGTGGCACTATTCATCTATGCGGTACTATGCATCCATGCGATACTATTCATTCCTGCGGCACTATTCATTTCTGTGGCACTATGCATCCATGCGACACTATTCATCGTCCCTGCCAGAACCAGGACATATGAACATAGGAGATGTCCAAATATTATTTTGGCCATAACTTCCTCAAAATAAGTCAAAATCTAACTTTCCAAAGGTCAAAATTATGTAGAATCAAATTCTCTACCACATGGAATAATTAGTTTTCGAAAACCAGTAAGTTTGATAGATCAAAACCCAAAAAAACTAAAAATAATGTAAACTTAGATCTACAAGAATCCATCCATTAAAATCGAAATACCAAGTGCTAAACTTGTAGAGGATGATGAAAAGAACAATATAGATAAATAATATAAAAAAATCAAGAATGAAAAATGTACAAATCTTCACTTTTGAGCAAGTTGTACTTGCCTAAGGGTGGTGGTTGAGGGAAATGAATGAAAGAGTGAATGAGGAGAGAGAGAGAGTGAGAAAGAGAACATAAATAGGGGTTGGGTTTGTCATGACCCGCACCCTTGTTTCACTTAACAAAATGCCTAAAATTGGCTTTTGAAAGAAAACGAAAAAAGTATAGAAAGTACAAATTGTTCTGGGACGTATTGCTATGGAAGTCTGATCTGAAGGCGATCACTTTGTTCCTTGGACCATACGATGATGATGAAGATCACTGCTAGAAGATGAACAACCGAAAGAACTAAGTCACCAGAAAGGTATCGACGCACTTGGGCGCTGATGGCGAGGTCGAATACTTTTTTGCTTTGCATCACTCTGTTCTGGAAGAAAAGTTGAAGAAGAATGCTCTCGAAAATCAAAGTTTCTAGGCTCTGATCTTTGTATTCTCCCCTGTCTCTCCGTTGATGATCCCTTTAATGTGAAAAATAAGTCTATTTATAGACTTGACCTATTGTGCGTAAAAAGCAACAAAATTAGATTTTTACGCTGGTAACTGTCACCCAAGATGGGAGTCACCCTCTACGTATGTTAACATGTGTCCCATTATTTCAACAAAAATAGGGAGCACATACACACATTCCTCAATAAATGTGGCATGAAAGCCACGTGGATAAACCACGTTCCAAAGTAATCAGGAATGATTGGACGTAAAAACAACCCAAATATGGTCCAAGCGTAAAGTGGTAAACTGGCATAAAAACAACCCAAATAAAATTTCTCAGCGTAAAGTGGCTAAAATAGCCTTGAGCGTAAAACTTAGCCCAAATAGACTTTACACTCACAATAGCCTTGAGCGTAAAAGCTCACATAACTATCATGCGTAAAAGAAGTAATTTTAATGAGCGTAAAATAGCCTTCTCTGCACACCATACGACAAGTATTGGGTTTGGTATAAATCCAAGCTCTTCGAATTTTGTGTTTATACGCTATCAGCAAATTATTATGTCAGATTCATTATCACTTTGCATTAAATGCGACCTGACAGCCTGTCCCCGGGCGTAAAACTTAATGAACTGCCTTGGCGTAAAGTAGCTTGCGTAAAATAGCTAGGCGTAAAATTCCCAATCTCTTTGACTCAATCCATAGAGCACTTTTTACGCTCCTACAAGACCCCCTTCAAAGTTTTCAATATTTTCAAAATTTGAAACACTTTGAACAGAAGTATAAAATTCGGAATTTGACCAGTTAGCGTAAAATTCGGGATATCCAACGGTCATCTGCGTAAAAGTTGGGATATCAACAATCAGCGTAAAATCTGGAATTCGAACCGATTAAAAAATTCCCTATAAATAGGGTTCTTCGGGAAGAGAGAAAACTTTACTTTGTTTCTTTGTTCTCCCAAGCTTTCTCGAATCCCCTTTCTCATTCACTCTTTTGCATTCAACTCGATGGCCCCAAAAAATTCGCCGCAGGCAGCAGCAAATGAAAGAAGCCCGTCGTCGATTCCTCATCGGTCGACGCGTGCAAACTCCTGTCAGATCATCAGCAGCGTCTCAGCCATGCAACCCCGTCGTGGCTCCTCCAATGGGGGTAAAGCATTGATCCTTTGGCTGAAAAACTCGTCGGAGAAGAAGACCCAAATCTTTGATTTCACGCCCACGTTATACGTGTCAGCGTAGAAATTAAGATAATCAAAATACGCCCACGTCTATACGTGTTAGCGTAAAATTAAGAAATACGCCCACGTCTATACGTGTCAGCGTAAAACTTAAGTTACGCTCATGTCCACACATGTTAGCGTAAAACTTAAAATACGCTCACATCTAATGTGCCAGCGTAAAATTTGAAATACGCCCACATCTAATGTGCCAGCGTAAAACTTGAAATACACCCACATCTAATTCCAGCGTAAAATACGTCCACATCTAATGTTGCAGCGTAAAACTTAAAATACGCCCACACCTAATGTTCCAGCGTAAAATCTGAAATACGCCCACATCTAATGTGCCAGCGTAAAATCTTACAAAATGAAAGACTTTGTGTAAAAAAAGACTTTTTACATTTTGTATTTAAAACTTAGACCAATTTATCTGCGTAAAAGATACCAAATTAGATTTTTACTAACTTGATTTTTTTCTCTTTTCTTTTGGCAGTGGACTTACAAATTCACCCTCTCGCAGAAGTTTTTGGCTCATCAGTTGGCATGGTGGGTTCAAATTATCTGGAGAATCTGTCTACGTAACATTTTCTCAATCGAACCCAGATTATCCCATAGAGAGGGCACAACTGATAGCTGCTCAAGGGGATAGGATGTTACTATCCATGATAAATGGAGAATTGTTGACTTCACTAAATGAACAACAATTTACAAAACCAGCCTTTTTATTTGGGGATGCAATTGACTGTAAGTCACAGACACACCCCAAGAAGGAGTCTTGGGTGTTCAAATCTGGAGATAAAGCCATGTATCTCCCTGATATGGACAGAGATTACCCTTTGTCAGCATTCTTCCATGCCACCCACCCTCGACAAATGCTGTGGAATCTAACTTCCAGCAGTCAAGGCCGGTAGGGTAGAATCGTATTCAAGAGGGATCATACCAATGATATGGGGTATTTCGCTAGCGTTCCCAATGGTGGTGTCACTTCTTTCTCTGGCCTCATGCCAGGATTTACCCCAAGTGAAGATTCGGGTTTAATGCAACCAGTGCAGACCCAGATGTTTGTCAACAGGTTCATTAGGAATGGGGTATTATATCCCCAAACAAACCCCAGGCTACCGGGATGGTTGACTCCTTTCAACCAGAACTGGATCCAGATTAGCACTTGGATGATGGAACTTCGAGACAGAGCTGAAAGATATAGGCCTGTATGAAGCAGTAGCTTCCACTAGTCAGGGTATACCCTCGAACGGTAACCTGTTCATGGCCCTGATGGAGACATACATAAGTTCGACTGGAACTTTTGCAACCCCGAAAGGCGAAATGGGTCTTGCACTCCATGAGATACAATTCATTCAAAACTGCCCATGGGAGAAGCTTCGTATGAAGAATACGTTCCCTCCAACCGGGAACTTGCTGAAATAGAGAGACAAACCCTCAGTTGATTGAGGTATAAAGAATTAATGTGCCACTACATGATTTGAACTACTATGCAGGAAAGTACATCTCATCTAGCATACATTAATAAGTGGACCACGTATCTCTTCTTCCATAAGGATAAAATATCCAAGGATGACAAAGAAAGATTCCATGAAAATAAAGCTCCAGCTATCAATACAGATTTAACCATTCCTGCTAACAAAATTCGGGACATGATGACTGTCTATAAATTCCGAATAAATATCTGTCCACCAAGACTGGAGAGTTCCCTGCTGGAACTGAAGCCTTGAGCTTCCTTAGATACGGCAGCCAAAAGATCTCTAGGAAAGCCTTGCTAGCAGGCTTCCTTTCTTTATGGTTGAGAAGATGGGTCATACCGAAACTGGTACGGTTGATAGAATCTACCGTAGCGTACTATGGCCCGTAGTATGCTTGGTTTTTAAAGTCAGAATTAACCTGCTATCACGATGGTGTGCCGAGTAAATGCAGGTTTGAGGACTTTCGGTGAGGAGTTAATTAACAATGCTCCACATCGGAATGCATTCCCCAGGGTAGAAATGCCATATACTTATTTGATGGGCTGGTTATTGCACCACAACTGCAATCTGTTGCCACCAGGCCCAGGCGATGAAGCGGAGGTCTTCCTCCAAAAATTCAGCAAGGCTATATGGACTGCCACGACGGTGGCAGATACCCGGGCAGTTTTGAACTATTCTTATGGTTGGAATTCTTCTGTACTCGACCACAAGTTCCAGCCGACTGTTTCGACGTCCAGTTTGAAGATGAAATTGAAGGAAGAGCTATATTGCCACCAGCAGTCTTCCAATGGCTACAGTGCATCAGGCCCTCTCACTTGATGTACAGAAAAAGATAATTGTACGTTCGAACCATATCTACCCAGTAGGTTCGCTCGTCAATTTGGGTATGACCAACTTCATGTTGGTAATCCCTGTACCATTTGCCGTCACTAGAAAATTGCTTGATGGTGCCAGGGTAGGGGATGGAGATATTCAGTACTGCCCGTACGGAGCCAGATTTAGAGTCTCAACCGCCACCAGCACTACAGAGCTACGTATTCTTCACTCATACGCTCACTTTTACTCTTCTATCCGTTCCTTTGCCCATGGCTATAATATGAGAGGTAGCCTGAGATGGCCTAAGGAAGGCAATGTTGAAGAACAGTCAGGGTACCAACAGATATCTCTGACGATGCTGTTGTTCCAGATCCATATCTGGAAGTTATTGCTATAGGAATTGGAGAAGAGGCTGCAGAACCTATTATCATTGGGAAATCCCGCAAGCGGAAGCAGAGTACAGCTACTACTCTTCCAGTGAAGACTCCCGAAAAGAAAAAAAAGGTTACTGTCAAAATGCCTTCCAAACTAAGAACTGCCACTCCAGAGGATGACATTTCTGTCGAAGAGCCGCCACATGTCGCATCCTCTTCAACTCATTTTGAAGAAGGATCCTCAGCCTCCCAAGCAGCCACATCAACCAAAGCTGTAGGGATTTTATCGACAGGACGCCTTAGTACTTACTTCATTTAACCTTGCCACAAAAGGCACAAATAGTTAAAGGCGTCGCTTCACAATCTATCCCATTGGATGAACCAGCTCTCGATTTTGATGATGAAGATTGGGATGGGGATTATGACACATATTTGGCACGTTCACATACTCCAGGTATATATACAAAATCTATACAAGATTATACATTATGATTTTGTATTTTAATTTGTTTTGTTCATTTTGCAGGTGTTATTATTGCACCAAACCTATGGCTCCTCCTTCCCTCAGGAAATATTTATGAGGAGACCCGGAGTCTGAGGAAGAGAATTCTTCTTCAGATGGAGTAGAGGAAATTCAACCAAAAGAGGAACTACGACAGAGCTTGAAACAGAGGTTCAACCAGGATATCTTCTCATATTGACAACAGAGAAGAAAACAAACTGCAGAAAAATCAACTGCAGATCAAGAAACAGCTGATAAGAAGGAACTGATCTCAATAAAGAGATTGAAGTGTTTCAAGAGTCTGAACAGCCAAAAGTCCAAGAAGGTGATGAAGGCATAGTCAAGTCATCCAATGAAACTGGAAATGTCATGATAGCATCATCTGCTATCATTACTAATCCAACAGAAGTTCATGAGAGACAATACCTGAACCTGAATCAGCTGCTCCAACTATCACTCCATCCACCACAATTACCGCCACCAGAACTCCAGAAACGGCTGGAGTACAAGTGCGATGTGATCCTGAAGCTCCCAGGGATCAATTGGATATGGTAGTGACGACAACATCATCTTTATCCCAGCCTGCTGCCGAAGCAACCACATCTGCCCTAGTATTCGGAAAAAAGATTTGGTAGAGATTGCTGCAACTCCGAGTTCCAATGCAGAAATAAATCTCTTAGTTGAGATTCATACCGAAGCTTTTTACAAGACACTGGCAGCTTTGATTGACATGGTCTTGAATAGGGCCTGAGTTATGAAAGCTTGAAAGGTGCGATTGTTTCCACTATCAGGAACGTCGCCATGTTTAATGATGTTGAGAGAGCAACTGCATTAGAAAAAGTGGTAGAAGAACTTGAGCAACCTATTAAAGAATATCTGAGGTTGACAAGTAAACTACTGAAAGTCTCATTCAAGCTGAGTATGACGCTTTATCAGCTGAATACACTGCTCGAGAGACTACTTTCAATGACTCTCTCAGAGAACATAGCAGCAAAGTCACCAAAGAGAAAGCTTTCTTAACTGACAAAGCCTCAGTTGGAGCATTATAGAGAAGTCTATGACACTTCAAATACGAAAATTCAGGAACAAAATGATAAAATTCGTAAGTGGAGGCTGAATTAGCTCGTCTGAAGCTGAGAAGGAGCAATTAATAGCAGCTCGTGACCAAAATTTGACATAGAGCTCAATTTTGGAGGAACAAGTTTTTGTAGCTGAATCCACTATCAAGCATCTTGATGATGCCAGAGATAATCTGATAGCTACTTTCGCTAAGTTTTCTCCTATTTGCACTCCAGAGGCTAGAAGAAAGATAGCTACTGAAAATGTAATGGGCTCTCGTGAGAAACGCTTAGCAGAGCTCCAAAAATTGCTGAAAGATATCTGCTCCACCTTAGGCAAATAGGAGCTTTTGTAACCTTTATCTTATTCAAGAAATGAATAAAATATTTGTTTTGTGATCCTATCATTTATTTTGAATATAAACAATAGGTATGAGATAGAAAACACTTATCAGAGGTAATATGGACATGATAAGTCTTCGAGACTCAATAGATTGTATCTATCCAGAGGTAATATGGACATGATAGATAATAAAATCTCGTTTTCTGTTTAGAGTATACAATACTATCAGAGGTAATATGGACATGACAGATTGTAACGACTCAAAGAAAAATAGATTAATATCTATTCAGAGGCCAAATGGATATGATAGATAGGAAAAATAAGCAGACTTAATATTTATTCAGAGGTCAAATGGACATGATAGATAATAAATCCAACTGGTAAGATAAAAGATTAAAATTTCTCTCCAAACTTAACCAAACATTGGTAGCTGGGGAATAAGAAATTCAAACATAATATTTCTTCAGAAATTTGCCATGATAGGCATCATAAGCAAATCTCCATTAGGTTTAGACAACCTATAGGCACCATTAGAGAAAACTGTCTCGATGACATAAGGGCCTTCCATTTTGCTTAGAATTTCCCTTTACTCTTATGAGTCATCACCATCGATCTTCGAACAGCTAGTACTAGTTCACCGACTTTGAATACCCTCTCTTTAACTTTACGATTGAAAGTTCGAGATATACGGGCTTGATATAGCTCAATATGCTGTTGTGCTTGAAGACGCCTCTCGTCCAATCCTTCAAGTTCTTGGAGTCGTAAGCGATCATTGTTCTCTGTAGTTAGCTCATTAGCAATGGCTATTCGAAGAGATGGAATCTGAATTTCCATTGGAAGGACAGCCTCACATCCGTAAACCAGTAAAAATGGTGTAAAACCAGTAGGAGTTCGAACTGTTGTTCGATTAGCCCATAAACATTCTCCAAGTTTCTTATTCTAATCACGTTTATTGGAAGAAACAAAATTTTTGAGAAGTTTGATGATTGTCTTGTTGAAAGCTTCGGCTAAACAATTAGCAGCTGGATTATAAGCTGTAGATGCCAGGTTTTAGATCGATTCTTATCACAGAATCGATAAAATGCCTGACTAGCAAATTATGGTCAATTGTCATGAATTATCGGTCGGGAATCCCGAATCGATAAATGACATGGTATTTGATGAAGCTAATCATTGGATGTCTTTACTTCAACAAGGGGAACTGCTTCTGCCCATTTAAAAAAATAATCGGTTATAGCCAGTATAAACCGATGTCCCTTGACAAAAGAGGATTAATCGGACCAATAATGTCCATGCCCCAAGCTTCAAAGGGCCAAGAAGCTGTTTTTGCCATTAAAATCTTTTGATGGAAATTTTAATACAAACAGAACAGTGTTACAATATAGGACTTAGACGTAGTCCTAGGAGTACACTTTTGTTTATCTGGGTCCCTTGCCGATGGAGCGAGTGGTAATGCGTTGACTCCGTTGACGATCTGACGACGGTTCTCGTTCTCTGAAGATCTGGGTTGCTCTGGGTGCTGGAGCTTACGGAGAGAAAGAAGACGTTGAGTGTCGTATCTGCCTCGGTTTTGCGACGTCTCTGTCGGTATATGTATGTTCGTCTCTATGTGTGTGTAAGAAGGAAATGATCCCTCTATTTATAGTCTGCAGGTGCTGCTCATGCGCATGTAGGATACGCCTGGATGCGGGGACGCCACGTAGTGATTGCTGATGGAAGCGCATGGACGATGTGCCCTGATTGAGGAGTTGAATTCTTCATGCTGTGTTGTGGGCTGGCACGTAACAGGAGAAGAATCTTTCTGTTGCTGAGATCTTGGGTGAATCGAGTCAAAGAATACGTGTCATCGGCCATGGCTCGAATCTCAATTTGGTGGAATGATCTGGTAGGATACGCCTGGGATAGGGCATGAGGAGACTTTGGCTCGTAACCTTTGGGAGTCACGAACAATTTGGGGCGCATGGCTTTTGAGGCGCATGCGAGGCTTCAGTAGTGACTTTACTTCTGTCGTTAGGGATCAAAAAGTCTGAGGCGCATGGCTTTTGAGGTGCATACAAACTTTGGGCGCAAGGCTGCGAGGCGCATGCGAGATGGTTGGGCGGCCACGTGGTTGTAACCGCCGAGGAGTAATGATGATGCTGACGTCGGCGACGCTTTGTTTTCTGAAAAAGCTGTCAACTGCAGTCTTCGGGGGACGTGCTGCCAACTCTGTCAGACTTCAGCATTTAATGTTCTTTGACAGGTGATAGGTTATTGAGTGGGCATCATCGGCGTTCACTGGGCGCATAGGGCCGCATGGAGCATGCTTGTGAAGCGCTCTGTGCTGAGGGGCGCGTTTATGTGATGCATGGTCGGTCTGGCACATCTGCTCCATTTGATACGTCTTTTGGTGCGACTGTTACGTTCTTCGAGTGCTTTAAATAGCCGTTTTTGACTTGGCTAATTCGAAGCGTCAGGTTCATCCATTTAATGCAAATTCATTGCACGGAATTCGGAGAGCCATCCACTTGGCGTATGGGTTTGATTTACCCGGCCTATAAATAGTGGCATGGAGAGTTTGCTTCTCGTTCTCTCACGTCCTCCCGAAGTGAACTTGTTAACTCGAGTGCATTCTGTTGATGAGATGCTCCCGAGGGTGAAGATGCGACGCATTATCTTCATTGATGCACTTGAAGGTGACTGTTACATCCAAAAGTCGAAGTCGAGGGCTTCTGAGCAGGCGGAAGGTGCCTGTTGGATCCAAAGATCGGGATGCTCGAGCCTCGTCTCGTTATGTGGGAGCCACAGATCGAATTGCGGTGCTACGGCTTTGGGGCTCTTTCTTCTGTCAGAGTGGGTGTTGCCCATTCTGGTTGTGTTGAAAGCTACTCCTTTAGCCGTGGTTTCGATTGCGATCTTCCTTGGTCTTTGGAGGCTCTTTTGAAGCCTCCCTGGCCACAGTTGACTTGCGGTGCTCTTCTCTTCCTCGGTTTGGGGAACTCTTTCTCCAGCTAGAGGGTTGATTGCTACCCTCGTTCTGCTCAATAAATGCTTCATTTCGAAGCATTTAGACGGCGGTGAGCCTGGCTGGAAGGGTGGCACATAACTGAGCTGCTGAAGGGATGCACATAACTGAGGATGCTGAAGGGATGCGCCCGGCTGGGAACGCATGGTAGGATGCGCCTGACTGAGAGCGAATGGTGAGATGCACCTGTTCGAGAGTGCATGATGATGCTGCGCCTGGCTGTAGACTTAGGGTCTTTTCTTTTTGTAGAAGTTCTCCTTTACAGCCCTTTTTAAGACATGTAATAAAAAATAAAAATCTTCTTTTAATGTCTATATTCTTGTTTTGCTGTGTCAAAGTACTTTGTCTGAACTTCCTGGCGCATGTAGTGTTTGGCGCATAGGATTTCTGATCGTGAAATTCCATGCTTCTACAAGACCCCCTTCAAAGTTTTCAAAATTTTTTGACAAGTTTTGGAATACTTTGAATAAGAAGCATGGTGGTTGGGGCGCATGTCTGTTCGGGCGCATATATACTCCGCGCATCAGTGACGGGGCGCATGCTCCTCTCAGTTAAGGCAAATGATAACGCCTCGATAACCAAGAAGATTAATGATATCTTTTTGGTTTTATCTGCAGTTATCTCTTCACAGAACCCGAAGCGGCGGCTGACGTCACACTTCATCGGTTCACGCGCGACTGAGCCTACAAATAGGCGTAAGGAGAAGAGAGAGAGAGAGTTCTAGCCTGATTCCTCTCTTTGCTTTTGTCTTTTAGAGTTCTTCTTCGAAAAACCTAACTTTCTCCTTTCAAGAAATGGCTCCCAAAACCCCTCGCGGCGGTACTGGCAAGGGACTAGGCAAAGGGAAAGAACCTGTAGAGGCTGCTGCGGTGATGTTCTCCGTCCGCCTATTGACGTTCGACCACGGTAGTTGGTGAGTTTCATCATCCCGTTCCTGTATCATACATACGCCGACGCGCATGGACCTTGAGTCCCGATGATGCGCCGAGGCTCTATTGCTGACGCACATGGGTTTAAGCCCTGAAGATGTGCCGAAGCTCCACTGCTGATGCGCATGGGTTTAAGCCCTGTAGATGCGCCGAAGCTTCGCTGCTGACGCGCATGATTTAAGCCCAGATGATGCACCGAAGCTCCACTGCTGACGCGCATGGGTTTAAGCCCAGATGATGCGCGAAGCTCCTTTTTAGATGTGCGTAGACTGATGCGCTTTTGATGAGAACGAGGCTCAGATTCTTTTGTTGTTTGTAACATCCCTGAATCTTTGCCTTCTTTGTTGAACATCAGTGTCGATGACTGTCCCACTCTTGATTAAGTGCTTCTGGATGCTGTCCTCTGCCAGATGGAGTAGATTACGATGAGAAGGTGATAAATCCTGCTCGAGCTGCTATTATGCTGGATCAGCCTCCCGAAAGAATGACTCAAATCTGGGAACAACCATGGGTTCCTCAAACGGATGATGGAGCGTGGCGTTTTGAAATCTGCCACTTCTGATAAAGTGACTTTCTGAAGCCCGAGTTTCTGTTTGGAGACCGTCTTACTTCTATTGAAGCAAAGGTGTTGAAGGTCAAGGAAGATTGGTTCTTTACAGCAAGAGGAGTGCATATGACTGTTAAGCAACTTGAACGTCAATGGCCTTTGACGGCCTTCTGTCGTCTTGCTTCCAAGAGAAGGATGTCTTGGGAATTAACCCATCCCAGGGGGGAGCGGTGGCAGGTATCCTCAAGATCGACTCTACCTCCGATCAAAGGGATACTTTGGCCGCCGTGCGGTCTGGACCATCTTTCACTGGCGGACTCTACGTCCTGGGAGCATTTACAGTATGTTCCCATCAATATATTTGCTTTCGGCGCTTCGACTTTTGCCAATCATATGCTGTTGATGAGCGATCGTACCCAAAGGTGAATTTCGGGTAGAGGTTGGTGTCATTATGTTGCCAAATGGGACAAGCTACACTCTGGATGCTGTCACGATTTCAAACTGAACTCCAAGAGATGGGGCTGACTGCCGCAATCCGTGCTACTCAGGCAGGTGTTGACATCAACCGACATATGTTCCTCGCGCTCCTGGAGATGTTTAACACCAGACCGGGACTTTCTTTACCCGGTGGGGGAGCTGGGACTCGCACTTCATGAAATGTACGAAGTGTCAAGGCTCCCTTGGGGGTCAGAACCTTATGAGGAATACTTCCCGACCAACGAGAGTTCCAAGTCCTGGGGGACAAAGCTGAAGAGATGATGGCCGTCTTCAAGGAAGTGGCGAGTCATCATTACTATATGCAGAAGAGGGATAAGAGTGGGTCGCAACCTCATGTGACCGCCTGGAGGGATTACGTCTTCAAGCAAGACAAGGAGGATCCCTCTCAATTTACCACTCCGCCAGCGCTTTTTCGTAGCGAAGTGCTCTCCGAAATGAGCAGGTTAGGTGAGAAAATCCCCGGGAAAACGAGGATCGGGAGTCGGATGAACGCTCCTATAGCTGTTTCTGGTACCTTACTCATCGGATGTCGTCGAAAGCAGTGTTAGCTGCATATCCGATAGTTTGGCTTCGGGATTACGTCTTCTCGGGCGGTTCAGGCTCCGTAGAGAGGGTGACCCGGAACTTAATCTGCCAGCAGTGAAGTTGGTTTTCGGCGGCCCTGGCTCTACTCCCCGTGATGGTGTGTAACCTGCTGCGGGTTTACGGGAGTTTACGAGAAACGTGGTTCATGATCGTGGTAGGAATGACAACTTCCACGTACCGAACTGCCATTTCACTATCTGATGGGGTGGTTAATTTTACACCATCCAAATGTAATGAGTCCGGGCTCGGAAGAAGATCATAGGGCCGGAGATGCATTCCTTCGTCGTTTCCACCAGAGGAGCTGGTTGCATTCTGGCGTTCCTGTTTGCAGGAAGGTTTTATCCCGCCTTTAGGGGTGGAGATCACCAAAGTAGGTCCTGTCTTTTTGGGTTTTGAGGCCGGTGAAGACTTAATGGATTCGGGTGAAGATGCCACCACTCTGCCTCTATGGGCGCTGGTTGCAAAGTATCCGGCCGTCTCATCTGGTGTACCGGAACAGGAACCAGTGTTACTTGAACCATTTTTACTGAGCCATTTTGTACGGCAATTTGGTTATGCTTAGTTGATGTTGGATAATCCCAGTATCAACCTGGGGTATACTGGAAGCTTGCTGGATGGTGCGCGAGCTTGGCATTACTACAAATGTCGGATGTACCGGAGTTCGCTTTACACTGCCCGTCCAGAATCCGCGACCGCCGATTCTTTTCTCAGCGCCAAATTTTACTGTGTTATGGCTGCCATGCCTCCCGGATATGATAGGGAGACCAGTCTTGTTGTAGGCACCCCATTAGCGGTTACCGGGAACATATTGGCGAGGGCTCGATTGTACCGTCCGCCAGAGGTGGGTCATCGAGGTGTCCCTGCCGCATCCCCAGGGGGTCAGACAGAACCCTCGATTGATCAACCGAAAAGACGTGCGGATACAGAGGCTGGCTCTTCTGCGTCAAAGAGGCAGAAGAAGGCATCGTCACCGACTATGTCGTCGGACTCAACACCTACGGAGGTAAGGGTGTCCCCTATAGTCCAATTCAGGATCCACATTTCGTGTGACTTATGCTTCTTTTTGTAGGAGCCGCTCAAAAGAGACCTCGTACTCCAAAGTCTGGTGGTAGCAGGCCAAAGGCATGGCGGGCTCATCTGAAGAGCGTATTCCGCCGATTATGATGTCTCCCATGGAGGAGAATCCAGATGATGTCGTTGTTGTGGAGACTCTGGCATCTCCAGATTATGTTAGGAAGGAGGTGAGGATGTAGCAGCTTCCGGGATAGTGCAAGCCGCCGTGGGGGCCTTGGACGTTGAGGGTCCTGCGGACATGGGGTTCCTGATGATGAAGTGGGGTGGAGTTCGTCGTCTTCTGATGACGTTCCTCCAGAGTTGCATGAGTCTGTTGCGGGGGCAACAGATGTGATTGGAACAGAGGAGAGGGTTGATTTCCCTCTTTGTCATGATGAGGGGAGGTCGACTGTAGCGTTGCCGAGCTCTACCCCAGACTCAGCAGTGGAAGCTGAGGTGGCTGTCGACCGGAGGTGGACAGATCCTGTCCCTGTAGAGGGATTTGATGGTGACAATGAGACTCGTCTGCCGGTCCTAACTTCAAGGGGGTCGAGTCAGGAGACAAGTGTTGATCTCACTGCTCTGCCAGAGGGAGAATGTCCCGTACTGCCTGCTGATAGTGCGTTGGGGACTGATGAGGTAGCCGCTGACGTCGGTGGTTCCTCCGAGCTTGAGAAGGGTAAGGGTTTGGTGGAACCCTCTGTTGCTCCTTCTACTTGGGGTACTATATCGACGCCTCTCTCGGCTCCTTCTCTTGCTAACCTCCGTAAATTGAATTCTTGGATATTTTCGAAAATTGGTATTTTTATTTTTTTCGTATTTTTCAAAACTTCGAATTTTCTCTGAATCTCGAAGAACGTGCAATTTCTAAAATTTTGGGAAACAATTTGACCGTGATTGCTATCGGTCTTTGTTGGCTTCGGCTTACTATTTTTTAAGCGATTTTGTCCTATTGCGATTTCCCTGTTATTTTCTCGAATCAATGAGTTTTAATTATTTTTTTATATGGAAAACGTTATTGAATTTTGGAATCTCAAAATATAATTATTTACTAAATAAATAATTTCTAAATACTTTTAAATAATTAAGTGAATATAGAGTATTTTATTAATTAGAAAATCCGGCTAAATTGTAATTAGCCATTGTAATTAGTAGTAACTGGCAATTAATTATTAATTATAGCTAATTTTATTTGGTACTAATTATTAGCAGTTAGTAGTTAGTAGGGTTAGCAGTTAGTCTTTTTCACTATTTTTCCTAATTTCTATTACATATACATTTTTAGGGTGTTTCCCCATTTTTCCTATAAATATCACATTTCCCAAAACCCTAAAATTGCTACACACATCCCTAGGTATTTTCCTAGCAGCCACCCATTTTTTTCCCTTTCCCAATCCATCCGACCCCTACAGCAGCTCCGGCCACCTTCAGCCACCTTCAGCCGCCACCCCCTGCGTCTCCGGCTGTCGCGGAGATCCACGCCACTAGCGCCCTGCCCGATCCAACACACCACCATTGTCCACCGGCCCTCACCAGAACACTACCACCACCACCCTTCCTCCACGCCGTCGAACCACCGCCGCCCCCCGTCAACGACAACCACTCACCACCATCGCCATCAACCACCGTCCACCACTGCCGTCCCGAACTGCCTCGCCGAACCACCGCCACCACCGTTCACCAAACCATCAGAACCACCGCCACCAACACCATCAACCACCGCCACCACGGATAGACATCACCGACCACCACCACCGATAACCACCTCGGCCGCCAATTCCAGAAAACCACCGCCATAAAACCCCTTTTCCCAAATCCAAACCATAGAGAGAGAGAGGGAGATAGTTTGGACCTGACCGATCGCCGCCCTGGCCGAGCCCTCGCCGCCGGCGAGACGGCCCCTCCGTGCGATGCCGCCTGGCCCGGCGCTCCGCCGGCGACCACCTCCTTGTGCGCGGCCTCCGCTCCTGGCCGCGTCCCCCCTTCACCGCCCTGGCGCCCTGCCTCCTCCGCCTCCCTTGCTTCCCCCCCGGCTGCCCTTTTCCGCTAGAAAAACCCTTCGTGAGCCCTCTCCCCATCTTTTGGTTGGTTCTGTTGTTTGGGAGGGGACAGAGCCCCCCTTTTCGTTTATGTATTAATATTAGTTTAGTTTTAATATTAGTTTATTATTGTATTAGTTATTAATTTAAATGATATTAGTTATTTATTAGTTAATTAATTATATTAGTTTATTAAATATTAGTTTATAATATTAGTTTATTATATATAATTGGATTTATAATATGTATTGGTTTATATATATATATTAGTAAAATAAAATGTATAATTGTTTAATAAATGTATATTAGTATAATACATGTAAATTTGTTTTATAATGTATATTAGTTTAATAAATGTATGTTAGTTTATACATAGTATATAATGATGGTATTATTATTATTATTATCATTATTTTATTGGTATTATTATATTACATAATCACTTACTTAGTAAATATATAAAAATATATAATTATATTTCTAAATTAGTATTGGTTTATTGAGTTTTGGTCTAAATTCATATTTGATAAAATAGGAATATTGGTACAGAATGATTTTTGAGTTTTAAAATATTACTTAAAATATGTTGATTAATGCAGATATAGTTTTTAAGGATTTCCAAATATTTATTATATTATTTATTATATTTTTTTGAAATCATAAATCGTGATTAGGATAGTCATTTCTATTCTTGATTTGATTAGTGTACCAAACCCTGATTTTAGACTTTTATATACCAAACTAGGCTTTTTGGACTACTCTGGACTCATTGGGACTGCCGTGTCGTCGTCTGGGACCCTCTGTAGAGCATAGCAGTGTACCTACCTCGTGTCGACACGTTCGTGTCGCGCATGTCGACTCCAACCATTCGAGGCGAGTACATTCTCTGATCTTTTCATACTTACCTGGATTATTTTCTTGCTCTAGATTACTCTACTTGATGCTGACACGTATCTTCACAGATTAGTACTATATGGATCCTTTCCTGAGATGTTATCCCTCTACGGGTGCATCGGGTATTTCATGTTCATGTACTTTATCATGTGCATCAGGTACTCTCTCTGTACTCGTACTAGTTTATGTTTTACATGTTCTCATGTGCTTCATGTGCTTTCATGTGTTTTATCATGTGCCTCATGTACTACTCATTACATGAGTTCACGTATCTTAGCTGTATTCATGTGCTTATAACATAACTTGAACGGATCCTTGTGTATTGATTGGGGCAGGGTGAGTAGAATTGGTTATGTGATCACTATCTCCAGCAGCTGTATTTATGTGCCTCCTTATTTGTATTTATGTGCCCCCAAGCCGTTTACATAACCATTATGCTCTAAATCACGTAGCCACTTACAGTCTCTACTATCATGTATTTACTTTCAGTTACAAAATATCTCATGTTTACTCGTATTTCCTATTCAGCACTTCCTGTATTTTACTCTATTGCATGATTTATACTCCTAACCTGCTATGAACTGTTTTAGAGATATGTGCTCGTTCCCGTCCTGACTGGACCTGTTGAAAATTTTACAGATAGCTTGGAGGTTGCCTGCTAGCCTAGAGGAGCACATTAGAGGTTGTTTAGTTAGCTATTTTCAGTTGTCTGAAGTTGTATTTATTTTATGGATTATGATTTGAGTTTGAGATGTATTCTGAGTTTGTATCTTAGACACATAGACTTCTACCTGTTGTATCTCTTTTTGAATTTCATGTTTTATCTATCTTCCTTTATGCTCTACCTTAGATATGATTGAGTTTACATTCTGCTATGTCACCCCCATTCGGGGAGTATAAACTGTTTAGTCTTATACTGTTAGATGCATTGAGACCTAGGACTGCGTTCTACCACCGACACTGCGCGTAGGCTGGACGTACCCACGTCTTGCGCCCTAACTCTAGGGTGCGGTCGTGACACGTATTTAGTGGTGGCCCATGCAGGTCGAGTTTTTGTAGTGGTATTCGAACTAGAGTACCACTACAGCCTGCAGTAGGATTATATATATTTTGAAGGTACTCAATCACAGTTAGGATCCCTTGAGAGATTCCTGGGACGACCCTTGAGAATCTTATTTTAACTTCGATTTGAAACTCTTTTTCTTGATTTGATTTATCTTTATTTTCTGTTGTTGAAATTGATTTTGATGGATTATTGTTGAATTTGAGTTTGTATTTATTGATTTCGAGGAAGATTGTTGAATTTTGAATCTTGATGTTAGCTGTAGCATCCGAGTTTGTATTTATATGAATCGAAGGATTTTTGTTCATTTTTGAATCTTGATGTTCGTTGGTAATTTGATTTTTGGGTATTCATTGTTGATTTAATTTAATTTTTGTCAAGATAAATTATATGGGCTAGGTCATCTAAGTTTTGGAATCTAGTCTTCTATAGTCACATTAGCCAGCATGGTGAGGACATATAGTCGATTTTGGATGTATTTCTCGGGTGTGGGAATTTAAGGTTTTAGCAGCCAAGCTAGCGGCATCGCAAAAATTTTAAATACCATGATTCTAGAGGTATGTGCCTTAGTTGAGGACTCCGTGATTATCGTAGCCTTGCTTACTTGTATGACGAGGATTTAGAGCACCATGATTTTGGATAGACGCATATGATTATCAGATTGTACCTTAAAACCTTTGAACATTTTTCTCTACTTTTGTTCAGTCTTTCAGAAAAAGGAATTATTGGTTGTTTTTGTTTTGCTTCTCATTATTTAACTTAGGAGTAGGAGTAGGAGTAGGAGTAGCTTTAGTGTTATTATAACCCTTTGTGCAACTTTTGCTATGAAATTCTTCATAATACAATGAATCAATGATTTTTGCTAGGCCTTATTTTGGATTTGATATTATAGTTCTGGTTTCAAAATGGGATCCTCTTTTAAAACAGATAAACAGAACAGATTCTATTATCATTCTTTTCCTGCCAATATTTTATTACCATCATTCCTTGCTTATATAACTGTCCTGATTACATCAATTTTCTGTCTCGTATCTAATTCTGTCAGTTGCCTTGAAACCCTTGAATCTTTATATCGTTTTATCCGAGAAATATTGAGGAAGTGACGTGAATTCTAGGTCAAAAATGACGTAATTGGTTATCATATGATGATTTTGTAGGGATCAAAATGTTGGATGTCAATTCTAAAAGTTTGATATAAAGATGTGGTAAAGGTTTAAAAAAGAGATCGAGGGATAAATGTTATCAATTTAGAAACAATCACAGAAATTTGGTTATAATAATTCAGGGATGTATTTCAAAACTAATGAAGATATTCAAGGTCAACCTAGTTTTGAGAACTTAAAAATCTTGGTTATTGATTCTGGGGAACTTTTACTCTGAGGCTATAAAAAAAATTTAGGAAAAAGAGAAATTTGGTATTCAATGATTATGCAAAATTGAACTAGATATTGTAAGAGGATGACTAGAGACAGAGAGAACACAATATTTTAAGCTATAGGAATTATTTTTGATGATTGGGAAAATTATAGAATTCAAAAAGGATAATACTGAAGGTGAACGTTGAAGAAATACGAAGGTTGATTTATAATTTTTTTTGTATGACATGGTGTTATTAGAGTTGTGTAAATACGAGACTTGATTTAAACAAGTCCAAGGAATTCATAAACTGGATTTAGAGGTTTCGGATCTAATTTAGAACGAGGTGAAAGAAATTGAAAATTTGATTAAATGAATACGTGATGATTCCTAAATAAGTGGGGGTATGTTTCATGGGAAATGTCTTAAAAGTTTGAATTTTTGTCTATGGTGATCATGGTAAAGGTTAGATGACTGAAGGTTATAAAATTTCGATGATAGTTATATAACGGTTGATTTTCATATTGGGACTTGTGAGATAAAAAGATGATTTGGTAAATGATAAACTTGATGGTATTAGAGGAGATGATTAACTTGACTTCTTATGAAATTTTTCCTTGTTCCCTAAAATGTTACAATATCATTGAATCCTAGCTTCCTTAATCAGACCAAATCGACTTTGATCATCTTTCTTATCATATTGATATCTTGGGTTGTACTCAATTGAATAAAATTTGATTGTGACCTGAATCTCCATCCTTGTATTCTTGTGCTCAGACTTCGGTGACATTGTCCTCCATATTGCCCAAATCTTGGTTTCTAAAATTGATCAACTTAGATTGTGCGCGACTAAAATTTCTTAATATTATTGTGGTTGGATTGCAATGCTATTAACATTCGTTCCTTAAACTTTTGATTTTGATTTTCTTGAGTAGTACCCTTTATCGTATAATAGTCTTGACCCTTGACCGTACTCAATTTATTTGAATTCCACCGTGACTTGGATCTCTATCATATGTTGCTCGTGCTCAAAATCTCGATTTCAAATTTTTCGAACCTAAATTCAAATATTGATTAGCCTATTCTTCATCGTGTCAATATTTTAATTTTGATCGTAATCGAACTTCGATACCAATATCACTTGTGCCTAAACTCTGATTTATTCTTGAAACAACTAAGTTCTGTTCCAATTTCGATTTTTATCTTGTTTGGATTTTGCACTTGTGCCTAAAATGTTTTCTGACCATGATTTGATTTCCTAATACATCTAAAATTCTCATGATTGTTCGAGCCTGAATGACCTGGCATGACTAGACGACTATGAAATCCATGGTCGTGATTCTTAAGATCATGACTATCGTACCAATTTTGCCTCTAAATCGTGCTTGAAAATTTTTGTCCTTGATCACGACTACCGATTGACTATGAACTTGTCATGAATTGAGTGATCATATCGAAAATAAATTTTTTATTGTGCCTAAAATCTTGATCTTCGATCACGACTGTATGCGAACTTAGTCGCGTCCGAACTTGATTTTGATCATGCTTGTGTGACTCTAACTCCGACCTTATCAAGCCTAGATTATGTTGGTCGTACTATACTCAGATTTGACCCTACCTTATCATAACCAAAACAACAATTTGTTATATTAGTCGCGACTCGAGTCATGCCTAAGATACTTAATCTTCATTCTAAATCGTGCCTAGTTGATTCGACCATACCATGATTCTATCGTGCCAAATCAATAGTGGCCTAAACAATTTCGAGTTGATCATCTTGCTCGTGCCAACTCGTCGTTCTTGATCGTGTCGGCCATACTGCCTAAAATTTCTATCATGTTTTAACCCCCTTGCCAAGCTTTAATTTCGAGACAAAATTTTTTAAGGAGGGTAGATTTGTAACCTCCGTAAATTGAATTCTTGGATATTTTCAAAAATTGGTATTTTTATTTTATTTCGTATTTTCAAAACTTCGAATTTTCTCTGAATCTCGAAGAACGTGCAATTTCTAAAATTTTGGGAAAACAATTTGACCGTGATTGCTATCGGTCTTTGTTGCTTCGGCTTACTATTTTTTAAGCGATTTTGTCCTATTGCGATTTCCCTGTTATTTTCTCGAATCAATGAGTTTTATATTTTTTTTATATGGAAAACGTTATTGAATTTTGGAATCTCAAAATATAATTATTACTAAATAAATAATTTCTAAATACTTTTAAATAATTAAGTGAATATATTAGTATTTTATTAATTAGAAAAATCCTGGCTAAATTGTAATTAGCCATTGTTAATTAGTAGTAACTGGCAATTAATTATTAATTATAGCTAATTTTATTTGGTACTAATTATTAGCAGTTAGTAGTTAGTTGGGAGCAGTTAGTCTTTTTCACTATTTTTCCTAATTTCTATTACATATACATTTTTAGGGTGTTTCCCCATTTTTCCTATAAATCACATTTCCCAAAACCTAAAATTGCTACACACATCCCTAGGTATTTTCTAGCAGCCACCCATTTCTTTCCTTTCCCAATCCATCCGACCCTACAGCAGCTCCGGCCACCTTCAGCCACCTTCAGCCGCCACCCCCTGCGTCTCCGGCTGTCGCCGGAGATCCACGCCACCAGCGCCCTGCCCGATCCAACACCACCACCATTGTCCACCGGCCCTCACCAGAACACTACCACCACCACCTTCCTCCATGCCGTCGAACCACCGCCGCCGCCCCGTCAACGACAACCACTCACCACCATCGCCATCAACCACCGTCCACCACTGCCGTCCCGAACTGCCTCGCCGAACCACCGCCACCACCGTTCACCAACACCATCAAACCACCAACACCACCACGCCATCACCACCGCCACCACGATGGACATCACCGACCACCACCACCGATAACCACCTCCGCCGCATTCCAGAAAACCACCGCCATAAAACCCCTTTTCCCAAGTCCAAACCATAGAGAGAGAGGGGGAGAGAGTTTGGACCTGACCGATCGCCGCCCTGGCCGAGCCCTCGCCGCCGGCGAGACGAACCCCTCCGTGCGACGCCCTGGCCCGGCGCTCCGCTGACGACCACCTCCTTGCGCGCGACCTCCGCCATCCTGGCCGCGTCCCCACTTCACCCCCTGGAGGCCTGCCCCCTGCCTCCGCCGACGTTGCTCCGCCCGGCGCCATTGCTCCGCCGGTTGGTCCGCCGGAAAACCCTTCGTGAGCCCTCTCCCCTTCTTTTGGTTGGTTATGTTGTTTGGGAGGGGACAGAGCCCCCCTTTTCGTTTATGTATTAATATTAGTTTATTATTAATATTAGTTTAGTTTTAATATTGTTTATTATTGTATTAGTTATTAATTTAAATGATATTAGTTATTATATTAGTTAATTATTATATTAGTTTATTA
>JANAVB010024730.1:0-34634 GCA_029216955.1 Iris pallida
TGCATACCATCTTTACCCCATTTGTGCCGTGCTTGCACTTTCTTTATTCGATCGACACCGTGCATGCTGATTGTCGCTCAGCAGGCCAACTTATGTATATGAAAGGTCACTTGCAATTCAATCCAACTTCGACATGTAGGTGGTGCAGACGAGACCCTTGCAGTTAAGGGTAGCTAGTCCTGCTCAAGTCCTCGAATCACCGGCAGCATGTTCTTGCCTAACTACCTTGCTTCTCTCCTAGGTCGATATGTTCCTGTGGCCCTAGGCTACCGAATTGAGGGTGCGAGACCTTTTGACAAGTTTTCCATAACCACGCACCTACGAGAACTTCTAGACTCAACGTAAATGCATGGCCTAACCATCACAACTTATTTCCTTTGCTTTACTTCTTTTACTTTTCATACTTCTTTTGCAGAGCCAAACTAGGGTTGCCTCGCGACTGACCTACAGTCCCGACATATTTACCTGATCAACGACTGACCTACAGTCCGACATATTTCTTCTCGATGACTGACCTACAGTACCGACATGTTTCCATACACTTATTGACTCAACTCATGAATGGCTAATTGATAGCCTTCAATCATAACTTAAACAAAACATGTTCTTCATGTGCTATAGACCGCGGCTAACTTTTCATTGAACACACTGTGGCTCATGCCTTAAACTGACTTGTGTTCTATACGACACTACCTCCCAATTCATACTTTATATGATGAGCCTTAAGATCGTGGGACTAGGTGACTTAACAACCACAGAAAGTATGGGACAGTGCTTAGAACGACTTCGATATGCCGACATAACTTTTGCCTAACTCAATCGTGTAACAACTTAACCCATTGGGATGAGTGAAGGCTATGCCAAGCCTTGCATCGTAGAAATCTGCACTAAGACTTAAGGGACACTTTGGCTATGCCAAGTATTGAACGATGGGACTGTGCATGCATTATTAAGCATTTATGCATGCGACGCCTATGATATAGGCTAAGTTCACAACTTTGTGGCAACTTAAACCAACTTTCCTTCTCCCAAGCCACAGGACGAAGGACCGAGTGCCATTTTGAAAGCACGATGTGCACACTTCTAAGCCGACCGTAGGAACTTTTCCATATTCTAACTCAGTCTGACCCAACTTGGGATTACTTCCTTAGCTACGTGGATTTGTCTCTTTTATTATCAAGCCTACTTGTGCAGTTGAAAGCTTTCGTTTTAGTGTGAAGGCCAAGCTGAGGCAAGTTCACCAAAGCCACCCACCTGTGCGAGGTGTCGTCTCTACCGAGTATAACTTCGTGCAGCCGTTGCATGGCTAAGTCCGAACGTCGTTGGCATTTTGATTCCTCCGATTGAGCTGAGTGGGACGGAGTATTACATTATACAACACAAAGAAAAAGTTTTGTCCTTGAAACTAACTGAGTACACTTATCGACTTATAACTTCATTCAACATCCGATTCTCGCACACATTCCTCCTATGCGTTTCTTCAATCCGAGCCATGCTCGTGCTTTGGTTATCTTTCGACACGAACAACTATATCTCGATTTGAGTAACTTACACTCGTCACACACACGGACAATCTTAGTTCTAGGCAAACCATCCGATCAACCAACATTCAAGTTCGTCTCAAATCTAATGATCGTACTACCATCAATATTACTTCGATACACGATTTTAAAATTTTCGATACTTTATCGTTTCTCTAGTCTTATTTGAATTCAACATATCACTTAGTTGGATCGTGCACATATTCCAGGTATCTCCAAAATACGTGCATTTTTGCCAAGCCTCGTGATAGAGAATCTGCCATCACCACTCGAGTTGGATCGTGCACATATTTAAGCGTCCCTAAAATATATGCATTTCAGCCAAAACTCGTGAGTGGTGTCTCCATAATTCCTAACTCTCCGCACGGAAACGTCTGCCAAACCGCTAGACTATCCTTCCAAGCTATAGTCAACCGTCAGTATTGGAATCATAGTTCCCAAATAATAATATCAACATTGACCCCAAACCTAAGGTCAAAGCAAAGTTGATAATACAGATTTTCTACCTAAGCTCGTATCACTCCAATTTCTAAATTTCGAGCATTGATTCTTCCTATTCGCATTCTCAGCGTTCAGTCCAGGCGTCCGAGTCATTCAGCAAAGCCATCCTATCGTAAGTTTACCCAACCAATTACTTGACATATCAATATCGCTCGTCCAACAAGCAATTCGTATAGTCTATCTCTTCGAACACGTTCGATATAATCCACCTATCCATCCTTCCCAAGTCAAGCATACTACGACACGATTTGTCACTAAACCATAATCTTTATTTCATATTCCCAAAGTCGCTTATCATAATTCAAGTATTCGATCACAAGGTCATCTAGCATAACAATATATCACGTCCCAATCTCGCGCAAGTCTGATTATCTGCGGTGGACATGAAATCACCATGCCAACGCTTCCGCAGGATAATCGTACTCATCGGGGTATAACTCTTGCATTGAGTCTAGATTAATTTATTCTCGATACGCAGATTGGATCTACTCAATCCTCAAGTTTACTTAATCATCAATCACAAGTCCGACCAATCCTCGAATTCACCTTTACATCAAACCACAAGTCGAAGCAATCCAAATTGCCACATCCTAATCTCCCGAGTTCAATCATTCCTGCGACATGAATCACCATGTCAGCGCTCACGTGGAACCATCACCCAAAATTCGATGTGACGCATGTGCGAGGCTGGAGTTGCGCTCGTACAAGACAAGATCATCGACGTTATGGTTATCTTCAAAGCAATCAAGACACTCTTATTTTTATCCAAGCATTCATTCTAATCAAAATTCTAAGTATAGCATCCACCAAAACAATAACACTTTACATGATCATTATTCTCCGAATTAGAGTACCCCCGAATTATCGCACATCGATCTTTGATACGCCTCAATACCATCGACGATGTACATAACTTGACGATCTTCCTTTGCATCAAACTCTGAGTCGTGCAAATAATGCCATTACCCGAACTGGATATACTATAATCTCCTTGACAACCAAGATCAAATTTGATCATTATCCCCCGAACTAGTTACATGATCAATTCATTGAAACACAAAATCACATATGTTCATCTATATATCTTAAGTCATCAAGCAACATATTTTCTCAAAATGCATTGATCTATGCTAACTCAAATCATCGACCAACATCTATCCCAATTTCTTATAGTCATTCTCAATATTCGAGTCATTCCCATGCACGCTATCATCCGATCGTGCTAACTTTTCGTATATGATTCATATCGATTTTCTCGATCGATTCATCCGTTCGTACACCTTAGCTTTTTCTCGATTCAATCTATCTTTTCTTAACACTTTGCATTTTATGCTCAGCGTAATCCCAATCCGATGCACATCATTTTCTTTGTTCGTTCGAATCAAACAGATACTAACTTGAATTATTCATTCTAAGGGTTTACATAATCGTCGCTTGCTGATAGACTCGTTGGCACCCCGTATCCTCAATTGATCGACATCCCTGAGACTATCCCATACACCACTCAGGGATGAAGTCACTCTACAAATCCTCAAAACTAGTTTTAATTTACAATCGATTACTTGAATCTTCGTTCGAACTATTCTCCAAAATTAAGCATATTACATCTATATCACATCGACAATATCGTCGTTCGATAACACCTCTATCGCAACTACCCAATACTTTTATGAATCGATTTTAACTCATTCTTGTTCGACATAACTTGAATCCCGTACACAACTTTGCTAAGGTCGACGCAATTCTTGGTGTATATGCCCAGCCCGACTTAGCTAACCGTTTTTACTTAAATTTAATTTTGTTCAACCAGATTTTCTTTCATGAGATTTTTCAAAATAGATAGACTTATTGTATGGACATCCCATGGGATATTTGAGAGAGTGCACCAATGATATCGATTACGAAACATCAGAGTTTGCGGAACATCAAAGTTAAAGGATTCAATCGAAGTCCAAGGACATAAAGACGTGCTCAGATATCATTATGTCACGCCCCGGTCCCGTAGGACCGATCGTCCTCACTAAGGCATGATGCCGCATGAGCCTATATTGCGCTCACGTAAGGCAGGTTCCATAACGGTCGATTATAGGCTAAGCAACGGGGGTCGTCGCACAGAAATCCCAAGTAGAAACTTTTAATAGCACCAGCAGAAATTTGAAGCAAAACACAAGTCATTCAAATAGCTCTTTATTGATATTGAAACAAAGATTACAATGTGGCACGAGGCCATGATTACAATTGCTCAAACTCACTTTTCTCTCTGTTTATAATCATTCAGCTTTCTCTCATCTCTCAATACAATTTGACGAGCCAGCGGATGCTTCAGATAGGCGATGTCCATACATTATATTCCGTATAAATCCAGACTCCATGCGACCGCACGCCTCAAGATGCCAAGGACCTTCGTGCCTCAACACATCAAAGCGAGCTTCGTGCCAACGAGCTTCTACCTGAGCCTGCACATGGAAACTGTATGGGTGTCAGTACTCAACTATACTGGTGGTGTGAGCTCCTCGCCCACCCATACAAAACCAACACGTTCATTTACTTTATGCAGCATAATCCTTTTATGATTGTCTTCCTATTCTTGCCTTAGGATAGAATTTAGGACATAGATGTCGGGCCAATTTGTGTCTCTAGACCATCATCGTGCTATCACACTGATAACTTCCTTATCCTTGCCTCTAGACCATTCCCGTGCTTGCAATATCAACGAACCGACTCGTGCTTTCCTTATGGCCCATACTTTGGGATGCAACAACATGATTCGTGTCATCGACTTGGTTCGTGCTTCAACATCGAGGCCGTACCTCGTAACTTAGCATGACTTAACCAAACATGCCTTACGGCCCTTCTCGACTTATCTCGAAATGACTCAAGCCTGACTCATGCAACTCTATGCCAATGACTTAACACTCAACGCCACATTTCGTGCCAAAGCATGCATCTTTTCTATAGCCAAATCTTAGGCTTCTTAAGACTTGTATTGCAACCGCACATACCATCTTTACCCTATTCATGTCGTACTTATACTTTTTTTATTCGACCGACACCATGCATGCGGATTGCCGCTCAGTATGCCAACTTATCTATATGAAAGGTCACTAGCAATTCAAGCCATCTTGGACATATAGGTGGTGCAGATGAGACCCTTTCAGCTAAGGGTAGCTAGCCCTGCTCAAGTCCTCGAATCACCAGCGACGTGTTCTGTCCTAACTACCTTGCTTCCCTCCTAGGCCGATACGGTCCTGTGGCCCAGGCTACCGAAACGAGGGCATGAAACCTTGTCGATAAGTTGTCCATGACCACACACCTATGAGAACTTCTAGACTCAACATAAATGCATGGCCTAACCGTCACAACTTAATTTTCTTTGTTTTACTTCTTTTACTTTTCATACTTCTTTTGTAGAGCCCGAACTAGGGTTGCCTCGGCGACTGACCTACAGTCCCGATATATTTCTCCTCGATGATAGACCTACAGTCCCAACATATTTCTTTTCGATGGCTGGCCTACAGCCCCGACATATTTCCAGTATTTCCATACAGTTATTGACTCAACTCATGAATGGCTAATTGATAGCCTTCAAGCATAACTTAAACAAAACATGTCCTTTATGTGCATAGACCGTGGCTAACTTTTCATTGAACCAACTGTGGCTCGTGCCTTAAACCGACTTGTGTTCTATACGACACTATCGCCCAAGTCATACTTGATATGACGAGCCTTGAGATCGTGGGACTAGGTGACTTAACAACCGTAAAAAGCGTAGGACAGTGCTTACAATGACTTCGATAAGCCGACATAACTTTTGCCTAACTCAATCGTGCAACATCTTAACCCGTTAGAATGAGCAAAGGCTAGGCCAAGCCTTGTATCATAGAAATATGCACAAAGACTTAAGGGACACTTTGGCTATGCCAAGTATCGAATGATGGGACTGTGTATGCTTCATCAAGCATTTATGCATGCGACGCCTATGACTTAGGCTAAGTTCATAACTTTGTGGTAAATTAAACCAACTCTCCTTCTCCCAAGCTACGGGATGGACTGAGTGTCATTTTGAAAGTACGTCATGCACACTTCTAAGCCGACCGTGGGACCTTTTTTCATGTTCTAACTCTGTCTGACCCAACTTGGCATTACTCCCTTAGCTATGTGGATTCATCTCTTTTATCATCAAGCCTACTTATGCAGTTGAAAACTTTCATTTTATTAGTGTGAAGGCCAAGCTGAGACAAGTTCAACGAAGCCACCCACCTGAGTGAGAAGTCGTCTCGACCGAGCGGGTCTTTGAGAAACCGTTGCATGGCTAAGTCCAAACGCCATTGTCGTTTCGATTCCTACGATTGAGCTGAACAGGATGGGCATTACATTATCAGTAGCAGCTGCGGTGCCGCAACCGTCGTACGACCACCACCGCACGGCCCCCGCGATCAGTGCGCTCCCCGACGAACCTTTCTGGTCAGCCGTCGTCCTTCCCGACATGTAATACAGATGATTCGTGTGTTTTACACGAAATCCTATCGTGACACGCACGAATTCGAAGTCAGACTTGGGTTTCGTCGTAGCAACTTTGGACACATTTTGTGGATAATTTGACTGTTGGATTGCTGATCCGATTCTTCCGTCTCAATCTCATTTGGTGGAGCCAACTTCGCTGATTCATTTCTCTCTCGTCAAAGGTCCGATTGACGAACCACCAACTCTGATGCCTAGCAGCATCCGAAGATGTTTTTAGGAGTTCCACACCGCGGCTTCATCTGGCTTGACGAGTTTTCTTGCGGGATGTCGTCAAATCATCGGAAAATCTCCAGGTATTAGTTGGACTTCCGGCATGAAGTTATCGTGATGTGTTCTGCAGGATTCATGTACTGTTGGTAGTATTATTTATTATCACTTTTGCGTCATTTGTACTATTTATTCCTGTCTTTGTTGTCATAGCCTACCTTTACTAGACCTCTATTATTCTTCGGGTCCATTCCAAACATATATGTCAATGGGTTGCAGACCATGACATGTATTATTTGTTCTTGATTTTGTTCATTATTGTAGATTGAGACATAGTTGAGATATAGATTAGTTAGCATATGTTATTATACTAGTCAACGTACTATGATTAAGATAAGTCCATTAAATTGGAAATACTTATTCTAGTAGTACAGCTGGCATGCTCATGTCCTGGGTTCCTATATATTTTAGAACTGGGACATGACATTTGAGTGTCATGATACCAATATCCTCATGGTACCCAAGTATCACACTAGTACTTTATCCCAAACTCTAATACCTTGACATATAACTTATCTATACTTGGCTCACTTGATAACCACTTGTATCAACACTAACTAACACGTATTACCTAACAATAATATATATATATATATATATATATATATATATATATATATATATATATATATATATATATATATATATATATATATATATATATATATATATATATATATATCATACATATGCTTGACAACCTATGATATTTATGCTCACTTGATATCCATACTACCTAGGCTCATAGGATACACAAAATGCCTATGTCGTATAGTTAGTTCTCTACTTGTAACCAATACTGAACTTGTTAGACCTATTCAATAATTTTTCGAGTTAAAGTATGTCGTAGCCCTTCGTATCAGTTTTTCAAAACTTTAAACGGATCGCATTTTTGTGTTTGGAAGCTCCCGAAATCGTAAAATACCAAAATTCGTTCATCTTTTGGACACCTGACACAAACAATTTTACAAAAAGTTCCAGAACGAATTTGGCCTATTAATTTATATATTTGGAAATCTAACTTTTATATGGTTCTTTTTAAAAAAATGAGAGATTAATCGGAGTCCTGAGTTAAGAGTTATGACATTTTTAAGTTGTTGTGGCTGCTAAAAACGAGGCTGAATACTATGACAAATTTGGACTATTTTGGACAAAGAACACATGTATACACCCAATTTACCAAATCCACCCACACGTATCATGAAGCATCAAGATGCGGACTCTATGTGTCAAATTTTGGACACAAGAACAACTTCAAACCACCAAATAAACATCAATAGTCCTCATGAACACAATACACACATTTAATGGATACAATTGGGGTTTTCCACAAACTGAGCCCCAAAATCAAGAGACCAACTTAGATCTACCAAATTAAGGGCTCCTAGTGCCTAGATCTACCATTGGGAAGTCAAATCTAACCATGAGAGGGTTCCTACATGACCAAGGGATTTCTAATCATGAATTTGATAAATTGAGATAATTACCTAGTGTTTTGGTAGCCTCTTTGGAGAATTCCGAATTTGTATACGAAAGGGATGAGTCGGATACATCTCCTAGTAAGCTCCTCTCATATGGTTCTCCTTGTGCTCTCTAATGCTCTAGGCCTTCATGATGGTAAGGATGAGTGGAATTGGAAGTAGATTGAGTGGAATTGGTAGGAAATTGGATTTGCTTGGGGAAGAAGAAGCTTTGGGAGAAAATGAGGCTAATGAGTGAAATGGAATGAATGGATGAATCCCTAATTAAAAATTATCACTTATAGTAAGGTTTTGATCATACCAAAATATCAAGTTTGCCCCTCTCCATTTGTAATGAATGGAATCTAATTAACTAAAGGAAAAAATCTCTATGACTAAAAAGAATATTTCTTTCATGACAACTAAACTTAATTAATTTTAATTGTTAAAGTCAAGACTAACAATAATTAGCACTAAGACATGTAAAAATCTAATTGGCTGGCCACTAACTTACACTAATATAATTCTAGGCAACCACTAATATAAAATAATATATATAAAAAAATAATCAATATTTAAAATTATCAAAATACTCCTATGTTGGAAAGTGGTAGTTACATTCTCCAAGGCATACCATACACCACACAGGTATAAAGCCACTCGACAAATCCTCGAAACAATTTGAATCACAATCGATACGCTTTGAATCTCCGTTCGAACCATTCCTCAAAATCCAAGCACAATCCATTTATATCGCATTGATGATATCATCTATCGATAACACCCCTATCGTTAACTACCTAATATATCATGAATCGAGTCAAACTCATTCCCAACAGAAAATATTTTATTCCCGCATATAACTTGCTAATGTCGACACAAACATAGGTGCACATTGTGCAGCCCAACTCTGTCAACCTTACCTTACGTGAAACTAGCTTTGTTCAACCAAAATTTTTCTTCGTGAGATTTTACAAAATATAAAGACTTATTGTATGGAACAACCCGCAAAATATTAAGAGAGAGCATTATCAATATCGAGTACGAAAACAACATCAGAGTTAAAAAAAATAATTCAATCGAAGTCCAAGAACGTAAAGTCGTGATCTGAAACCATTATGTCATGCCCCAGTTCCGCAATCATCCTCGCTACGGCGTGATGATGCGCGAGCCTATCTTGTGCCCGCACAAGGCAATACCATAAAGGCTGATTTCAGCAACTTAGCGACGGGGTCGTCGCACAGAAGTCCAATGCATAAAAGTTGAATGTACACAAGTTATACAAAAAAAATCTCTTTATTTCTATTGAAATGAAAGGATACAATAGTTCAAAGCCAAGATTACAATCACCCGTTCTACTTTCTCTGTAATTACTGCTCTCTCCTTCTCTCAATACAAAGATATCATGCCTGAAGGCTTACGACTGAAGAAGGAAATATCCATACATTATGTCCCATATAGGTGAAGACTTCAACACAGTTGCACACCTCGAAATGCTAAGGAACTCCATACATCGACGCGTCCAAGCGAGCTCCGTCCCAAGCGTGTTGATACCTGAACCTGCACATAAAAACTGGTAGGGCTTCAGTACACAACCGTACTAGTAAGTGAGCCTCTCGCCCACCCATACAAAATGTCACGCCCCGCTCCCAGAATACGGCGATCCGAGTACGTCACACCATCCCCAGGCTACGCGACATATGAATACTCTAGTACCTTTATTCGCGATTGTCGCCTGTAAGGCTCTAGGATAGGTTATCACAGGTCATAATCTTGTATAATAAAATCAATATTATTCTACAACGGACATTCTAAGCTATACATAGGAAAATGAACTACTCTACCCAGTGTAACAATTAACCCAATATATAAAAGTATACCTGAATTAATGAAATAGAGAATATTCTGATTCCAACATAATTGCCTTCAAAAGTAAAATCTCATTCTTGTTCTTCAGCTTCCTTTCAACCTGTCGTAGCAGTTCCTTGGAAATATGTCTACAAATCTAGTGAACAATACTAGGTCATCAAGACGACGAGCAAGCCCTCAGTCAAAGGAGTAAAGTGGATAAAGTAAGATGATAAAATTATCGAAATTGAATTGGAGGAAAGGATAATTTTAAAAGTAGATTTGCTGATAAGAATTTTCTTATAAGATTAGCATCTTTTCTCAAAAGAATTCAAGTGTCAGGTATAAATGTGTAAAACTCAGACAAATCTTGTATGTAAATGCAATATTTAGAGAAACGTTCCTGGATCACACAACTTTTATTTTCTCAAAAATAATTCCATTTATCCGGGATCAGGTTTATACTTGAATGGACGGTGCTTAGCTTTATCCGTCCTACCAGTATCAGGAATCACATAATGATGTGATATAAGTAGGATAACACATGAGTTATTTTTCGAGTTATCGGAATCAAGTGTTATAACAATTGTCGTATGACTTAAAATTTTTCAAGAATATCGGAACCAGGCTATATTGGATATTACATGGCCGAATTCAGGGATTCGGAATCCAATAGAAAATAGGAAACAGAAAAGTAAGCTAAGCCTCACCTCGGACATCGTATCGCCGTACGATTGTCAATAACAAGAACTGATCAGTTTTGTAAAATTACAAAGATTTCGAAGGTGTGATCCAAGGTTTCTCTTCCAGCCCAAATGAGATACTAATTTACAACTAAATCTAGGTTTTGTCTTTCCAAAAATCTATAAATCTCTTGGAATTTTTGAAAATTTCTGCAGAGTCTCCTTTGTATTTATGACTCCAAAAAATTCACAAGAGGTATAACATATAGAAATAAGAATTTGGTTTCGTCGACCCCTTCGGTGGAACAACTCTACACCGGTCTCACGCAGTTAATATAGTAGATAAGAATTATATAAAAACACAAAACTAAGTTATCCAGAATCCAATCATGTATCCTCTACTTGCAAATAGTATAACTCCTATCATATAAATCTAAATACCATCATATATTATATCGTTGGAAAGCTTATCATATTTTCTACAAAACACGTGTTTACACATTTTGGATTTGATAAAGTTTAATAGGTCAAAATTAGGATACAAAGCTGCTGTGTCCTTAAATTACAGAAATTGTTTTCAGGTTTCGACGATGATATTGTACGGTTAATAATTCCTAATATACACATCTAGATACTATCATATTATACCGCTGAAAGGCTTATCCTCTTCCATTTATGTTCATACATATTCTCATTTTCATAGGGTTTAATAGGTCAAATCTGTCGTACAAAATTATGTGTACACCGGATTCCTGATTCAATTCCAGAATTGTACACCTATGTTGTACGACCCATAACTTCCACTATATAAACTCAAACCCTAGTGTATCATACATCTTCGGAAAGCTTATCGAGTCCTCTTTGACTCGTTCAGACATATTTCAATTTTAATGACGTCTGCTAGATCAAAACTGATCCAAAAAATACTGTAAAATAAATTCTAGAATATTGTTCCAAAAATTTTCATCCATGTTGCACGGCCTGTAGCTCATAGTACAAAAATCATAATACCATCATATTATATGTTTTCGAAAACGGTGTCGAATTTCCTAGACAACTCGTTTAGAAATTTTTATTTTAGTAAAGTTTATTAGGTCAAAACAGTCTCACAATAAAACTGTGCAGGAAAAAATCCAGATTTACATTACTTGAGTGTAATACTTGTGCTATAGCTTCTACAACTCCATTAGAAATTATATGAAAATAATATAGGTAGGGGAGGACTTGCCTTGGTTTCTTGGGTTGGACCTAGAATTACACAAATTCCTTAGGTTTTTGAGAGTGGAAGAAGAGGAGTTGAAGGAGGAGGTGGTGCTGGAGGTGGTGTCCGGCAGGCGATGGCAGCGGGTGGCCGGCGATGGCAGCAACCGCAGCAGTAGCAGCAACACAAGAGGAAGAGGAAGGAGGGGTCGAGGAGATGGTATGGAGAAGAGGGGATGAGAAGAAATGAGAGGGAGAGAGAAAAAATGTATATAATAGAGGGAAGGGCGAGGTGGCTTTAGTTGGAGGCTTCTCTCTATGCACTAAGCCATGTGGCATGGAGGAATGCCACTTAGCTAATAACTTGACACCTAATCTCATATAAGTGCCACCTATTCACACAAGTGGACACCTAATCCCTAATGAGTTGGTAAGTAAATTGTAAAATTTTATCTTAGGACGAAATGCAAAATTTTATTGTGTTTATATATATAATATTTATTATGTTATTGTGGTTATAAATTATTATTAATAATATTATATTTTGAAAAAAAAATTAGAGCATAACACTTTTTTTATAGAGAAATAGACAATAAAAGTAATATTTTATTAGGTGGCTATTACACAAAACTAACACGTTATTTTAGTGAGTGTAATTTATTCTCATGGTCGGTCCTAAGATAGAGGGCCCTGTTCAAAAACTGAAAATAAGGCCCTATTTTAAGTAAAATTAATATGCAAGTTTAATTTAATTTTTTTAAAGAAAAATAACACATGTATATAAGTAAAATTTAATAAGAGAATATTGATGAACTTTCATGTATGATAAGAATTATATTGATCCAACGACTATAAAGTTTAAATATTAGAAACATACAATTCAAATTTGTAAAAATTTCATGTATCTCTCTGATGTCTCCAAAACCAGCAACGTCTTCTAGCGATTCTATTAGTACAAACTTAAAAAACAAGATATAAAAAAATCATTAAAAACAAAATATAATAGATAGGAACAAAGAATGCAAACGTCAAAAGAGAAAAAAATAATATATCAAACAAAACTAGTCTATAATTGAAAAATGTATGTAACATCAAAATAAATGAATTAAACATGAACCATCAAAAGTAACCAACACCAACAACAAAAGAACCATCACCATAAAACTGTCCTCCTTATATTTGTAGACGAAAAATCATTTATTAAGGTTTGAATATCAACTTTATGAAAGAAAAAAATATTCTCAATAGATAACAAAGTGAATCCATTCAAAGATAATAATCCACGAAAATAATAATCTTAATATGTAAGAGACGTTACATATAAAAAAAAAGATCGTACAAAGTGTCAAAATCATACATAAAAATAAATGAAAACAACGAATGAATATGGCGAAAACATAACTCTAAACACAAGTAAAATACAAAAATGAAAAGTAACGACATCAATACTTCGTGATTAAAAAAAGAAAAGTGTTGATCTCTCATAACATTCATTCTAGTACTTAAAATGTGGCTTCTTTAAATTTACTAATACTACTACTACTATTACTACTACTACTACTACTATTACTACAACAACTACTACTACTACTACTACTACTACTACTACTACTACTACTACTACTACTACTACTACTACTACTACTACTACTACTACTACTACTACTACTACTACTACTAGTATTATTATTATTATTATTATTATTATTATTATTATTATTATTATTATTATTATTATTATTATTATTATTATTATTATTCTTATTGTTGTTGTTGTTGTTGTTGTTGTTGTTCTTATTATTAACAATTAAAAAAAAATAAAGTGCAAGCATAAAAAGTAACCATGTTAATAATCAAGTATTAAACAAAAGTATTAGATTTAGTAACAAGTTTTTTAGCACTAAAACAGTGCCTCTTTAATAATCTTTTTAAACAAAAAAATTAAAAAGGGAAAATTTATGAAATGCCCAAAAAAACGAAAAAAATTTATGAAAAACCCACAGCACAATAACATTTCATCGCATGCCCAGAATTAGCAAAAATTATATAAAGGGTGTTCCGAATGACCTTTTTGCCATTCCTTCTAATTTATTGAAAACACCCACGAAACTACTCTTAAAAAAATGTTTCGATACTTCCTCTTCTTCCATACGCTGCTCACTTTCGAATCTAGGTTTTCTCCTCAAAAATCTTCAAACCTTCAAAAACTCGTCGAAAAATTTTGAAAAGGTCGACAAACGGTAAAACTGTTAAAACGGAGGTCCAAACATCATTTTTTTTGCGATTCTAAAATTTCGGAAGGCCGACTAACGGAGAAGCGGTTAATCTCTGGCTCCTCGAAAATACGCTCCTTTTGTGACAAACTGGGCCTCGTTTCGACCTCCCAGTCAAAAGTTATGGCCCTTCAAAGTTTCAACTGGCCATAAAATGCAGGAGAATGATCATTCTCCGTGGTAATATCACAAAGAATGGTCATTCTCCGTGTAATGACCCGCTCCGCCCTAGCGGAATGCCGATTCAAACGGCAAGTGCAACGACTCGAGCGAGCCGTCGACCCGAAGTGTTGGCATCGACCTGAAGAAGAATCGATGCAAGGCTTACATTGGCCCGTCAAGATGAATCCAGACTTAGACTTTCAAAGGTGCGCTCGGAGTATCGCTCGGCCGATGCGAACATCGCTAAGGTGGGTGGCTCCGATGAACCCGTCTCTGCTTAGCCTAGACACATAACAATACGGACACTATTGATAGAATCGCTAGACGATAACACCGCGCATGCTAAATAAATGAATGACTCAACGCACCTAGCTAAGGAAATAATTCCATCTTGCATGCTTGTATAGAATATGGAAAGGAACATGAAAAAATATGAGAACTCTCATACCGTGCTCCACGTTCGTGCTAAGGCACAAGCTTACGTTCAAGTCCCTTACGTATTTAACAATGAAACAATGAATGGGTTACAATAATGAAACGGAAGACTATCGACATAGTCGTTCCGAGTAGAGTATAGCAACATTGAAAGACTTCGGGACCGATGGGTCGCCAAGGCGACTCCCGCACGGGGAGTTGCATAATGTATAAATGAATGAATGAATACGTAAAAAATGAATGAATGAACGAACAAGTAAAAGAAATGAAAAGAGTGAATAAAAGATAAGACATGAAAGACGTTAGCGACAGGTGTAACGGGTACGTGCAACGGGGCTCGCTACCCGTGCTGTACGGACGCCAACCTGGTCGATAACGTATTATGGCTCAAAGACAGCCGTTACGTTAAATGACAAGTCAATACGAAATGGTCGTGGACAAACGGCACGGGCGATGGGGGAATACCGTGGCCGTCATGAGGAAGTATTCTGCGGTACGGGCGATTGGGGGGAATACCGTGGCCGGCCTAGGCGGAATCAGACATGGGACTTACGGGCTGCTTTGAGTGGGGGCTCGGCCACTCAAGGAGACGTAAGGCCAGGCATTTCAAAAGACTATCAAGGTGTACCAGCCATCATGCTTTGATAGGTGAGAATGCCCACGTGATATGTCCAAAATGGCTTATGATGCCAGCGACCCATGCATGTAGATTAAGTGGACTATGCTGGTGGCAATCCACGTGCAAGTCCTTGCATTGAAACAAGTAATCTAAGTTAACTAAATGAAGTGCCTCCTGAACATGCTTGAAATGTAACGTCCTGAACATGTTGGAAATGTAACATCTTGAACATGCTTGAAATGTAACGTCCTGAACATGTTAAAAATGTAACATCTTGAACATGCCTAAAATGTAACACTCTGAACATGCCTGAAATATAACACTCTGAACATGCCTACGACGTGCTAGAACATGCCTACAACGTGCTAGAACGTGCCTACGACGTGCTAGAACCTGAGGCAGGGATACGTCCCTAACATTGAATGTTTACATGAATCACGTTAAGTTACTACTTGTGAATTGTTGACTAACTTGGTTTACTCTGGACAGGGAAGGCCGGACGGTAAGTATGGGTAAGTCGTGCATGTATTTTCATGCGACACTTGAATTCGGCAACACGAGATAGGTTACGAAATATGCCATGAAACTGATCCTAAGGCAAGATTAGAAAGACAATGAATGATAGACGGTGCACAAAAGTAAATGGAACGTGTTTGGTAATGATAGCATTGTGGGCGAGCTAGCCTCTCCACCAGTACATAATAATGTACTGATAACCCCACAGTCTGCTTGCAGGATGCAGGAGACGTCATCGGGTGCGGAGCTTCCCTCGAACGTGCTAAGGCGCGGAGCTATCTCTGGAGCCTTGGAGCGTTGCAAGGAGCTGGAGCACCATATACAGGACATAATATATCGGAACATCGCCATGAATCATTCCATCTTGTAAGCCACTTGGCACGCCTTTTATGTTTCAGAGATAGAGAGCTTGAGAGACTTGTAAACTCGGCCTAGCGCCGCTTGTAAACTTCTTGAATATCAATAAAGAGTTTAATTTGCTTCTACTTGTGTTCATTTACTTTTCGCTGCAAATGGGGACACTCTGTGCGACTCTGCGGCTTAGCTCGAATCGGCCGTTTCTGGACTTGGCCTTGCACGGGCACAAACCTAGGCCCGTGCGGCATCACGCCTTAGCGAGGACGATCGCTCCTACGGGAGCGGAGCGTGACACTCCGTGCTTGGCCATTCTCCGTCAATTTAACAAGGAGAATGGTCATTCTCCATGCTAAATTGACCAAGAATAGCCATTCTCCGTGTTAAAATGACGGAGAATGGCTATTCTTCGTCAATTTAACAAGAAGAATGGTCATTCTCTGTCATTTTAATACGAAGTCATTCTTCATCATTTTAACACGGAAAATGGCCATTCTCCATTATTTTGACACGGAGGATGGTCATTCTCCGTCATTTTAACACGGAGAATGGCCATTCTTCATGCTAAAACCACGAAAAATAGTCATTCTCCGTGCTAAAACCACGAAAAATGGCCATTCTCCTTGTTAAATTGACCAAGAATAGCCATTCTCCGTGTTAAAATGACGGAGAATGGCCATTCTCAGTCATTTTATCACGGATCTATTCTTCGTCATTTTAACACGGAGAATGGCCATTCTCCGTCATTTTGACACGGAGAATGGTCATTCTCCATCATTTTGACATGGATAAGGCCATTCTCCGTGGTTTTAGTACGGAGAATGGCCATTCTATGTCATTTTAACACTTGTCATTCTCCGTTATTTTGACACGAAGAATGACCATTGTCCATCATTTTAACATGGAATAGGCCTTTCTCCGTGGTTTTAGCACGAAAAATGGTCATTCTCCGTAATTTTAACACGGAGAATGATAGAGAACAGTCGACAAAAATCTAAAACCTATTTTTTTATTTTTTTGTGAAAAAAATTTGTCAGGAACAAAAATTCAAGAGTTTTCGTTCTTCTTTCAAAACGATGCTAACTCTTAAGGAAAAGAAGAAGAAGATCTTCTCTCCACAATTGACCTAATCGTCAAAAAACTTTAAATCTCTCCACGATGATGATGATGATGATGATTATGAGCGATGATCGAAGTTCGACTGAAGAAAAGTACAGCGAACTACGAACGATCTTTGCGATCCCTGCTGAAGATGTGAGCAATAGAATTCAGACCTCTTGTGAAGAAGAAGAAGAAGAAGACGAAAATCACAATCCAAATCTGAGTTTATGCGAAGGGTAGTAATGGTATTATAAAGATGGCAATTTTGTAAATACGGAGCATCTAAAGGGAATCTTGGAATATTTAACGTGGAAATATATAATTCTGGGCATTTCATAAAATCCATCCTGCGGGTGGATTTTTCATACAAACCAATCCCGAAATTGGATTTCTCAGCAATTTCCAGAATTAAAAACCTATATATATCGGGGCGTACAGGATTCGAACCAGCAAACTAAACATCTAATCCCCCGCTCTACCAACTGAGCTACGATCAATTAATGCTTAAAAGATATTACATATCATATTATACAGTTAACTCCCTCTACGCTTAAATATCAAGACTTGAATAGGAAAAATATTAAGGGCCCTCTACATTAGAGGGCCCTGTACCGTCGCACCAGCTGCACGGGTTCAGGGCCGGGCCTATTTATCCTTTTATGGTCTTTCTAATCTTGCCTTAGGATCAGCTCATGACATATATTACAAAAACTTGTTTCGTGTTGCAACATCACGATCGTGTCATAAAAATTCATACTTGTGCAACAACATCGTGGTTGTGCCTCGCAACATCCTGTAAACTTATCCATACTTAATTTCTGGCCTTTCCTGTTTCAAACTTAGTAATATAATTCTATTAATAAGACTCAATGTCAAGCTTACTAGACCGTATAACCATACATCATGCCGAAGCACGTGTCTCTTACTGAAGCCAAATCTTAGGCTTATCAAACTCGTTGCGTGTCGTGCATTCACCTTTGACTCGACTCACGACCTGCATGCGGATAGCCGCTCCGCTCGCCAACTTAAACTATATGAAGGATTATGCCCCCCCCCCCAGGCCTACCCGGACTTTGTAACTTGGTACAGACGAGACCAGTGTTCTAAAAATTGCTAGGCGGACTCGGTATGGCGGAGGTCCGCCTAGCGCCTAGAATTTCTTTTTTGTTTTGAAATTTTAGAAATTTTGAAATTTCAATGTTCTAAAATCCAAATATTATCTTAAAACGCAAACTAATATCCAAAATACAACTAAGAATCAAAAAAATCAAAAAATACGGACGCCTAGGGGCGCCTTGGCCCGCCTAGGGAGTTTTCGGTGTGGTGGGCCAGCGCCTAGCGCATAGGCGGGCGCCTAGGCCAATTTTTAGAATACTGGACGAGACCCTTGCAGCGCAGGTAGCTAGCCCCGTTGAAGTCTTCGAATCACCTGAGTGTGTTCTTGCTCGGCTACCTTGCTTTCCTCCTAAGTTGAATATGTCATGTGGCCTCAGGTTGTCGTTCGAGGATGCGAAACCATGTCGACAAGTTGTCCAATGATCATGCAATGGTGCATACCTATCTCACTATATGACTCAAACCAGTGTTCTTTCTTGCTTTCCTTTCCATACCTATATGCAGCTCCCAAAACAGGTACTATCTCGGTGACTTGCAGTCCCGAGAACTTTCAATTTTTTTATACCTTTCTGAGTCAACTCAGGAACGACTATTTGATAGCCCTCCTGTTTAACTTGAACAAGTCATGTTCCTTTGAAGTGCCACAAAACTGTGTCATACTCTATACAATGGGCCTTGAAACCGTGGGGACGTGCACGTGCTTAACTTGAACAATCATGTCCTTTGGGTGCCTTAACTTATGCCATAAACCGTATGGCCCGTATTGAAATCGTGGAAACATGCCTGCTATGATATCAAATCGATAGCCCATGGCATAACTTTGTTTAGCTCAATACATGCGGTCGAAAGACCGAGTGCCACTTTGAAAAGCATCGTAGATTGATATCTAGGCAACAAGCTAACGCTTCTAGGTTCTGTACATATTTGACATAATGGGATTATTCTCTTAGCTATGTGGATTCATCTCTTTTATTATCAAGCCTATTCAGTGAAATAAAAACTTTCGTTTATTAGTGTGAATGCCAAGCTGAGGCAAGTTCAACAAAGCCACCCACCTTAGTGAGATGTTGCCTTGGCCGAGCGGGACTTCGAGCAAGCCGTTGCATAGCCAAGTCTGAACGTCGTTTCGTTTCGATTCCTCCGATTGAACTGAGCGGGGAGGGCACTACAACTACAACAACTTTCAAGTTTCCAATAGCTTTTGGGGGCCAAATTTTTGTTCCCACATTATACTACCGATATAACGACATTATGTCGTGGGGTCGAGGTTGAGCAAAAGTTGGGCTTGGATTGAGACCGTTCGATCAAATCTAACGGCTAGGATTTCCTAAGATTAGTCAGGGTATTTAAGTTGATTTTTCTGACTTATTTCTGTGTGAGAGAGAGAGATTACTATTATTATAATCATTGGTGTTTGTGTGAGATTTCACAATGGTTTCAACTTTCAACAAAAAGATAAAGATTGTGAGAGTTCGTGATTGATTCGAGGAGGAATTCCCTCGAGGAGATACACATCAGTTAGTCCTCGTGATTTGGTCTTCTGTAACTTGCTATTTTCTTTATCGTACTATATTCCTATTCATTGAGTAGTTGCAGTGATCCATTTTAGAACCGTGTGAGAAGTTTGTAGAAGTCGGTCTATTTTTTATTATATTTCTTTATTTGAGGCTTTTCCAGGTTGCACTATGATCGTTCCGTTGTTTTTCCTCTAAATTTTCCATGTAAAATATTTGCGTGTTTACAATTTTTGTTTTTGTATTTGGATATTTTGCTCGTGTGCAGGTTTAAGCTTCTGTTTACTCAAGCTTATTCCGGTTTGAGAACGGTAATATGATGTTAGTTCCGTGCTCATTTCCCAACAAGAAGCGGCTAGAAATTAGCACCCCTCTCATCTCGTCCACACTCCAGCCTAGGCTTTATCCGGCAGAATGCTGAAGCCTCGAAAAGATTAATACTGCATTTGCAGTCATAGCTAAATTCAAAAATCTAAAATTGTTCATTTGACGCTCCAAGCAAATGGGATCCCAAGCAATCTGTTGAGATCTCATAACCTGGAAAATAAAGAACTGGTCATTAACTGAACGAATCATACATATGAATTTTGTTGCTTTCTTACAGTGTAGGGACAGCATAAGGAATTTGTGTGCAGAAGAATAGCATGCAAAACTATGAAAATGTAGACAACAAAATCTACAAAATTTTATTAGAAAACAATCTATGTTACAGAGAGAAACTGCTGTACATTAAATAGGCAAAATAAATAGTACAACCATGCCTGGATATAAGCATAACAAAGGAACAAGATTCAATGCGTCTCACGTCTTCCAAAAAAAGCTTAAAAATTCCCTTTTGATCTCAGAAAACTTTGATGGTAATGCATAGAATTTTAGCCTTGAGAATCCAACAAGCTGCTGCATAACTATATGGGAAGAACATGCCCACACTCCCGCAAGTGATTTCAAATTACCGACTATAGTTGTGATACATCAACTGAAGGCAGATTAAAAGAAGCAGCCATTTCAGCTAAATGTTTTCCTGCAAGATTAGTGATAAGTGTTATAGAAACAAAGTGCCCCAAGGTCTTCTCATGCTCTTCCTCGGGCTCAAGGTCATAGGTTTCTTGAAGATCCCTTGCTTTGGATTCTGCAACAGCAGCTTCTTTCAATAGAATTTCCCCTTCTTCTGTATCACCCATTTCAAGAGCTGCTGTTCTCTCTGCCCTTGCAGCTGCAGCGACTAAACGAAGCCTCTTACAACCAGCCATTGCCGCCTCTTTTTCTTTGAGTAAGACCAGCCCTTCACTCTCGTGTATCTTGTCAACAATACCTTTGATCTCCTCCTCTAATTGCTCTATGTCTGAAACAGCCTTCTCTCTTTTACTCTGCAAGGTTTCCTTCTCAACATTTAGTGCCTTTGCCTCAGCAGCTATTCGTCCTGCTTCCTTGAAATTTCTTGCAGCAGCAGCAACTTTCTTTTCGGCCTCAAGCTCAGGCCCTCTTTTGTCAATGAAGTCTATTCTCTGCTTAAGTGAACCAACTTCTTGCTGGATATTTGCCCTTACTGAAGATAGTTCCTATAAGAATTTAAATACAAAAATTTAAGGGAGAGCAAAACACATTAATTAGAAATCACATGTTGTGCGAGTGTGTGCTTACACATGTGAGCACTAATAATCATCTCAATTAAATGACAATAGTAAAACCAACCTGTAGAGTATTTCTTGCGGCAGATGTTTGTTGCTTAAGTATCTGAATTTCCACGAGAATTGTCTCCTCGCTCTTTGCTAACTCTACTTTATCCTCTCTAGACTTCAGAATTGACGAGGCCACTCTCTTTCTTAACCCAACCAAATCTTGACACGTTTTTGCTTCATCCAGAGAAATATTCGAGAGTTCCCTAAGTTTTGAACTCTTATTTTGTGCCAAAAGTATGAACTCATCAATATCTTTCTTTTTGATAGCTAAGGCCTCAGTTTCTGACTCTATCTTTGAAAGAGCCAGTTGCAAGTTGTTATGTGTCATGTCAATACTCGACTGTGTTCCATGGAACTCATTGATCACATTAGATATCTTCTCGTCAATTGCTTGGATCTGAGAATCATTCTCAGCAATCTCTGCTTCCTTCAATCGAATTAAATCTAGTAGATCATCCAATTCGTTTGCTAGAATATTCCTTTTTATTCTCAAACTATCTACTTTTTTTCTGTCATCTTCAACCAAGTGCTCAACGGAATTTTCCAGTCCTGAACGTGCTTCAGATATCAGATGTGATTCTATGTCCACTTCGATCTTGCTTACTTCCAAAAGTTCAACTGCCGATTGCCATTCTTCTAGTCCTTTAGAAGATATGTCTTCTGCATTTTTTAGAACTAATTCTGCATATTCAGCTGCATCCTGCAAAGATGGAGTTAGCAACAGCAGCAATTCATTAACAATTTCCTAGATTTCAGCAAGATCACGGAGACACTAGAGATAATGCAGTACCTTTAACAGTGAAAAGAAAGCTAAAATGATAACTATGCCTTTAGCCACCCTTATGTTCAAGAAAATTACTAGCACTTTTACATGCTATAAGAATGGTACATGTTTCTTGAGACTGAATGGCATTATGCTGCTAATTAAATCTTTCCTTTTGAGAACATTTGTAGGAACATAACTCTAATGATAAAAAAGTATGTATAAATCATATATCGGAGAGATCCAACTGTTTTCAAATGGTATCAACATTTTTCTATACATATTCTAACTTTTTAAGCATTTCTTGGATTCTTTCTTCAACCATCATGAAATATAGCACTTTAAACATGAAAGTAAATCAATTGTGTAAGGTAAACAACAATAATTGGAATGGGTAGTTTCAAGTATGATAATGACAGTTTCTTTATGGATTATTTATATCCTGCAATCCTTAGAGCTGGAAACTATTATTGTTGGTTCAGCCGATGACCAACCTTTTGTTCATAACAAAAAACAACACCCAAACTGATCGTGGCCATCAATTTATTGACCATATTCAGATCCATGTCCAATATTCATCATATTATGTGATAAGATTCTTAATAGTATTTTATATGTATATACTAGCTGCTGCTTATATATTCTCATATTTATACACAAGGGGGTGGAACATTATATGGAACTCAAATTATGTTGCAAGGATAAGGACGTTACGACAATAAGAAATGACACATAAGATATGAGTCATATGACATTACAGGGATACAAGAGTGAATAATATATAAAAGCATGAATAGTATGTATGGAGACATGACATGCTATGTAAAGGAGCCTAGGGTTCTTTGTAGATGATTGTGCTCAAAAGATGTGTTCGGTAGCCACCAATATTGAGAGAAAGAAAGAGAAGTAATAGAGAAGTTGAAGAAGAGAGAGAATGGGTTTCTCGGCTCGTCTTGAGTGTAACCTCTAGGGATCTATTGGGTTCTTTTGTGTACTTTCCTTTTTGTTAGGGGTTGCAAAGTTGTAGCAATCTTGAAGCCTTGTAACCTTAATTTAGTAGTGGTCTCACTCTCCTGGTAGCTTTTTCGGTTAGAATTTTCCACGCATAATCATTGCATCTTTGTACTTGTATTTTGCGAATGTTTACTTTCTACATAAGTCGATCATGGGGCTCAATCATAAGTTGTTAGTTCGTCGCGATATTGGAAAATAGATTTCGATGTTATTCCAACAAAGTGGAATCAGAGCCTCAGTTAAAGATTTGGAAGATTGACAATAGCGGCAAAGTCCACCGCAATGTTAGAATGGTTAGACATGACATTTGATGGCAAAGAAAACTTTGAACTGTGGTAGAAAAGGATCAAAGAACTTTTGGTACAAAGTCTTCACAAAGTCATATTGGAAAAATCTAAGAAGCCAGAGGCAGTAAGGGATGACAAGTGGGAGGACATGGAGGCTACTAGCATCACTAGATTGTCTTTAGCGGGATAGTGTGATCTTCAACCTCGTGAATAAAATATGACTATGGAGCTTTGGGCGAAGTTGGAGAGTTGGATCTTGCAAAGAACCTCCCAAGGAAGGTTTTCTTGAAGCAGGAGTTGTTCAATCTGATGATGAAGGATTTTAAAAATTTGGAAATACTTCCTGAAGGCATCGTTTGGGCCTAGCATCAGTTTACAGCTCTTGAGCAGAATCATTGAATAAGTAAACATGTCATAGCATGGTATAGCATTTCTTTGTGTAAGGCATCATCTAAGCAACATTGAGTTAACACGTTGAGCATATTATGGAAATACTTCCTGAAGGCATCGTTTAGCATACTTGGTGTTATCGTTCAACAGGTTATGGCAATATTCAAAAGGCAACATCTTATCATCGTTGGTATTAACATGTTAAGCAATCAAGTTGAATTTAACATGTAAATAACCGTATCACATTTAAGTGATTTCTTACCGATAGCCGACACCCTCGCACCTGCATAAAAATACAGGATAATATGATATACTTACTCTGTCTACATAAAACACTCGTTAACATGCATCCTGACTACATGGTCGTTGGTGAAACTGCACCATAACGGACTTTCTAACGGATATTACGACGCACCATTCCACGGTAGGTTGCAAGCCTAGCCGAATGTCCCGTAAAACCTCGTGCCACCATAGCACGACCAATGTTTCCTTCCGGGTCGAATCGGTCCCAGCGTCCCAGGTACCGTTCGATGAAACTTACTCAGACTTGTACAAGTACGTCCATGACCATGCGAATGCGTGTCGACTCGATAAACACAAGTGCATGGTAAAACAACTGAAAGTAAGCAAAGCCAATATAGTTCAACATCTCATCTCAATTCCGAGCCGTGTTCAACGACTAATCATTCCATCATTACCAACATTCCACTTAGTAATCTCCATGATCCCAAGCCTCATCATTCATCATTCATTGATTCATTGCAATATTTCTCATAGCATTCCTCTCAATGAGGAACCAATAGCTTTTCATTCATTTCATTGAGACAATTATTATTCAATAACTAAAACATGGAACATTTAGCGACAATTCATAGCATTTCAATACTCCATTTTACTAAGCATGAAGGAGTAAGGAGGAAGAAGGACAGTTCCACTCACCTAGTACAATGAGTCTCACTGTTCCAATCGCACATGTTCCCACCAAGCGTAGCTCCACCAGCGAGCCACGTTCCAACGCTGATACTATCCAGCCAGCTAAGAGGTTGCATCAGTCTCAATTCTTCTGATTTCCAACCCAAGCCACGATCCAACATTCTAATCGCATCCAACAAGCCAACCAAATGCCTCGCGCGAAGCGAGGCATTATATAATATACCACTCAGAAAAAGTTTCGTCCTCGAAACTTAAGAGAACAACTCATCTTACTAATTTACTTAGTCACAACAAGTTACTCATCCAGCTTCAATTCCATATTCATTTCAGCACACTCGGTCATCTCAAAATAACTATCCATCTGTACCATTTTAATCCATCAACGATTCGATCTATCTTTCTCTTTTTCAATTACTTGTAACTTCTCATTGATTCACCAACATTTTTCTTGCATTTCTATCTTAATCGCAACATTTCACATCGTTTGGATTCATACACATATTTTAGGCGTCCCCAAAACATATACATTTTAGCCAAAGTCCGCGCTAGTGCGATAAACTCTTCCCATAATGTTATCTTAGTCGCAACCTATCACTTCGGCTGGATCCATACACATATTTTAGGCGTCCCCAAAACATATGTACTTCAGCCAACTTCCATGTTAGTGCGATTCGATAAGCTACAGTATATAACTCTCTTTTCCAAATCCGACTTAGCATCCTTTCAATTGACCTATCACTTTATTCACTTTGCCGCAATCACTATCTTCCAGGCCATAACACTTAACATCAGGGACAACTCGGATAAGCTCTCTATCCAAGCATAATATTTCTAACATTCGGGCCAAGGGTCTAACTTAGAGCCAACTATACTTAAGAGTTCACAACATGCAATTATATTCCTTTCCGAATCCAACAATATTTCTCACCGAGGCAATTCATCTTTTCTAAAAGATACAATCTGACGTCACCCACTATCAATTACCCGAGTCAAGGGTATAATTTTATGCAACAGTCAAGGTTAACCCAGCTACCCGACTATAGATACCGATCCAACATTCCCGTCATGAGCAGTCAATTCCATCTCATGGAATAATTCACTACTCGATACATACAACTCAAGTCTCATCCCACGATTCCAGTTCCCGCTATAGGCCGACACATAATCCTCAAGGGTCAAACATCTCTAAGGTTCATATTGAAGCATATACTTTACAACATATCATTCTTAGGTCATACTCATCACCATCTCTCGTACAATACCAAAAGGTTATCATACGGTCGCCAATGGTCACCCTATTATTCGGTCAAGTCTCTAAGGTTAGCTATGCCAACAGCTAAACTTAATCGTTCAAGTGACTCCCCTAGAGTGGACGGCTACTAGGATTATACTAGTTTCTTATTCTTAGGGCCAGCAAGCAACCGACAGTTCTGAGGAACTCTACCCAAACCTATGGGTACCAACTCAGTCTGAATAACTAATCGCCATTGCCGGCTATGCCAACAATTGGTCATGCCGCCGACAGTCGCTAGGGTCAAGTCTATCTATCAAGGGTCTTCCTCAAGGAAATAATTTTCACAGAGGCTCATTCTAGACTTACCCAACGATCGACTAGGATCGATCTATCAACATTACGGTCAATCCCAACCCAACATACGATTTTCATCGTTCTAATAATCCATCAAGTAAAGTATCCAATGATTCAATTTCTATTCCAATTCCTTTGTACCCACACGAATCCATAAGCCAAGGCTAACTATTCAAGGGTCATCGATTCCGATAGTCTTAACATAACTATGGAATCATACTACTCGATCTGTATGACAGAGTCACACCACTAAGTCATAAGCCAGCAAACTATACCCCCAACCAACAGTCACATATACCGACATTATCCGACACGTTTGCAATTTCTCAATCTCATTCGTTTCTCAAACATCAAACTATCTTACAGGCATTCTTAAATCTCATATAGCAAGGGTCGAGTAGTTTATTCCATTCAATCCGACAATTTACGTATCACTAAACCATCCTCTAGGCAACACTAGTATTCAGAGTCACTACTGGTTATTTTTGTGATACATTTCAAATCCTCTGCATACATGTAACGACTATCCTTTGGTGATCAAGATGGGTTAACATCTATTACATCTTAGAGTCAAGGCACAGATTTCTAATATTCTTTTGGGTCACCGACCATATTTCCAAAATTTTCAGCTTAGCAACCAACTTTGTATTAGCCATATATGATTTGCATCCAACCAATCGAAGTCAACATTCAGATGTTTTAAGCCACAACATTCTCTAGGCAAATCCACTTACCCATAGCATACTGTCTTACTAGTCTGAGTCATCACTCGACTAAACAATTTCTAACCAAGCCACCCGTTACAATTTCTAGAAATCTCGCTACCCAGCATAACATCACTGTCAAGGGATACTCGAGTCATCTAGCAACAATACATGACTCACAGCTAAGTCTCGACACTACCCAGTACCCACAGATAGTCTCATTGCTATCCTGGAAAGGTCAACATACATCTCGTACTGAGGTGGTAGAGACAATATACCACTCAGAAACGAAGCCATCCCCAAACAATACCAACTCAAATCTATTCCGGATATTCGTGATCTAAATTAATCGCCATACAAAGCCAACATCTCGGGATCTCAATATTACAAGCCAACATTCTTAGGGTCTCAAAAGCACTAGCCATCACCCATGAATCAACTCACCCATTCTGTTGAACTCATCCATCAAATGTTTCATTCCCAATTCTTTCCCAACATCACATGCAATTCTCAACTTGTTACAGCATATATAGCCACTTTTCTTTATTCCCACATTCCAAATAGCATTCACAATATAGCATACTATGGCATCAAGTCATTGTTGGGTTATTTGTGTCCAAACCAACAACAATCATTCATTCAAGGGCATCACAATGTATATAGACTTAATGTATGGAACATTCAGTGAGCAGCCAAGAGGGTTAACGAACTTTCAGACACGAACAACATAGGATGATTACAGAACAACAACAACATAATCGCGGAAGCAATCTTTGATTTAATCGCAGAAGCAACGTTGAGTGATCGCGAAAGCAACTTTGGTTACTCGTCGACGCAACTTTGATTTGAAACGAATCAAAGAAGAGACCAAGGACGTAAAGCCGTGCTCTGATACCAATTTGTCACGCCCTGATTCGTAAAGTCATTTATTCACATATTTATCTCTTGGAATCGATCGTCCTCGCTTGGGCGTGATGCCGTACAAGTCTGATATTGCACTTGTACAAGGCAAAGATGGTACATAATTGATTATCTCCAATTAGGAACATATCACAACGGCAGAAGCAGACAAATTGAAGTTAACGAGGACATTCTTTCTTATCGAATGGGAACACATCATTTGATTTGTCACAGCGGAAATGAGAAGATAACTTGCAGTCACAGAGAGATATATAAAACTTTGTTCTCTTTATTGATAATTGAAGAAGAGTACAAGACTTGTATTGAAGTACAATGCTTACAACACATCTCACTTTACATTGAAAGCCAACTGAACAATACTATAAAGCTTACATTTAATACTTGGATACATTGGATTACAACTCGATATACCGACTTGGCTTACAACTTACTGGTGCAACTGATTACAATGTTCCATACATTATGTCCTTTATAAACAGAAGACATCATCTTGTACAAGGAGAGCTTCTGCATGCCCAACAATTCTTCGATGCCGCGGGACCAATCAAGCCAATCTTCGTGTACAGAACATCCCAAGCACGAGCACATGCCCACAAAACGTGGGTCAGTACATCATCTATGTACTGGCAAGCAGAATCCAACCCACTCGCCTAAACCAACATAAAGTGATCGATTTAAGCAAACATTTAATAGAATGATCTTTCTACTTGGGCCTAGCATCAATTTCAGCTCTTGAGCAGAATCATTGAATAAGTAAACATGTCATAGCATGGTATAGCATTTCTTTGTGTAAGGCATCATCTAAGCAACATTGAGTTAACACGTTGAGCATATTATGGAAATACTTCCTGGAAGGCATCCTTTAGCATACTTGGTGTTATCGTTCAACAGGTTATGGCAATATTCAAAAGGCAACATCTTATCATCGTTGGTATTAACATGTTAAGCAATCAAGTTGAATTTAACATGTAAATAACCGTATCACATGTAAGTGATTTCTTACCAATAGCCGACTTCCTCGCACCTGCATAAAAATACAGGATAATATGATATACTTACTCTGTCTGCACAAAACATTCGTTAGCATGCATCTTGACTACATGGTCGTTGGTGCAACTGCACCATAAATGACTTTTCAACGGGTATTACGACGCACCATTCCAGGGTAGGTTGCAAGCCTAGCCGAATGTTCCGTAATACCTCGTGCCACCATAGCACGACCAATGTTTCCTTCCGGGTTGAATCGGTCCCAGCGCCCCAGGTACCGTTCGAGGAAACTTACTCAGACTTGTACAAGTACGTCCATGACCATGCGAATGCGTGTCGACTCGATAAACATAAGTGCATGGTAAAACAATTGAAAGTAAGCAAAGCCAATAGTTCAACATCTCATCTCAATTCCGAGCCGTGTTCAACGACTAATCATTCCATCATTACCATCATTCCACTTGGTGATCTCCATGATCCCAAGCCTTATCATTCCTCATTCATTGATTCATTGCAACATTTCGCATAGCATTCCTCTCAATGAGGAACCAACAACTTTTCATTCATTTCATTGGGACAATTATTATTCAGTAACAAAAACATGGAACATTGAGGGACAATTCATAGCATTTCAATACTCCATTTTACTAAGCATGAAGGAGTAAGGAGGAGGAAGGACAGTTCCACTCACCTAGTACAATGAGCCTCACTGTTCCAATCGCACATGTTCCCACCAAGCGTAGCTCCACCAGCGAGCCAGGTTCCAACGCTCATACTGTCCAGCCAGCTAAGAGGATGCATCAGACTCAATTATTCTGATTTTCAACCCAAGTCACGGTCCAACATTCTGATCGCATCCAACAAGCCAACCAAATGTCTCGCGCGGAGCGGGGCATTACACTTAGCACGTCAGCATCGTCGCTAGGCGCATAGTGCGTTTAAGTTGCGCTCGTTGCGCGAGTCTCTTGCGCAACCGATTGCGCGCGTTGCGCGGTTTGTGCAGGTTGCGCGTGTTGCGCGCCTTACGCGGTTTGTGCAGGGTGCGCGCGGTGCGCAAGTGGCGTACGTTGCACGAGTAGCACAGTGTGCGCATTGCGCGGCATACGCAGGTTGCGCGCGGCACGCAAGTGGCACAAGTGGCGCACGTTGCGCGAGTAGCGTAGTGTGTGCATTGCGCGGCTTGCGCAGGTTGCGCACGGTGCGTGTGGCGCAGTATGGCGCAAGTGGTGCTGTGCGCGCAGTGTGCTAGTTGCGCGCGTGGCGCAAGTTGCGCGCGTTGTGCGCAAGTTGACTCAGATCGTGTCTATACGCGATTTGAGCGGTTACAGCAAGTTCGGGGCGGTTTTTCCCACGTCCCGAACGTTCTGCTAACTAGACAGTTACTACGCAGGCTTATATAAGGCTCTCTTCTCTCTCACATTAGAAGAACAAGTAATAGAACATAGAGTACAGAAGTATTTTTTAACACAAGTACAAAGTTCAGAATTCCTTACGAATTCCTACAGACTTTGAGAGAGAAGAGTAGCGTTGCACCAGCGTCACTTAGCGCCGTAGGAGTCCGCTGCCATCCGAGGAGTCAAAAGAGCAGAGTGTTCCAGAGTTCTCCGACGAACTTGCTGGTTCCTGGAAGCTATTTGTGTTGGGCGAATTAAGCTTTGAGCAACGGTGATCATTCACCCCAGCAGGCCATCTTCCATCTTTCGCCTGTCATCGCTGCTGCTGTTAGCATTTTGATTCGTACCTTCTGTTTAGAAGTTCTACTGTCGTTTGCTACTGTTACGAAATCTTTTTAGATTATCATAATACATAATCCTCCTAGGATCTCTGTTGTGCACCTTATTTGAAGTGTTGCGTTGAAACGTTTTTACAATTGTTTCATTTTCTCAGTTTTCCATCGAAAATTGTGCCCCGACAATAACAATCTCAAAGCTTAATTGCTGCGATGGAAAACTTTCGTGCTTCGCTAATCAATCCTAACTTCTCGAAGTTAGAACAAGTTGATGGAGAGCACTATCAAATCTGGAAAAGAAAGGTTTTCCTCAATATTCAGTTCTCTGATGTTGATCACGTGCTGATTGAGGAGAACCTACTGTTCCAGAAACTGGATCTGCAGCCGCAATCTCTGCGGCTACAAAGAAACAGGCCAAGTGGAGAAGGGACAATAGCATTTGTAGGCTTATGATCCTAAATGCTATGGAAGATTCCCTTGTCGAATATTATTCAAAGAAGACTGTTGCCAGAGAGATTTGGGAGTCTCTGGAGAAACTGTACGAAGATGATGAGAACCGGAGCAAGATATTTCTTGTTGAGAAATATCATAAGTGGTTCTTTGAGGACGAGAAGCCAACGCTGCCGCAGGTGAAGGAGTTCCTGAAACTACGACAGAAGTTGGAAGACGAGGCGATTCCCCTCCCCGACAAGTTTTTTGTTGGAGGGATCGTTTCGAAGCTCCCTGTTGGGTGGAGCAAGTTCTATGCAAACATGCATAGGAAGAAGCTGGAGGTCAGTCTCGACGATCTCCTGCAGGAAGTCTACGTTGAGGACCAGATGAGGACTCAACTGAAGGTGGACACACTGTCCAAGCAATTGGCTAACGCCAATCTGGTTCATACCAGGAAACCAAGGAAAAAGCATACGGCTTCCCACAGCAAGAAGAAGGACCCTAACAATCTGAACGTGAAGGGGACTTCCTTCAAGCAAAAGAAAGCAAAGTCTCAGATGCCTTGTTTCAAGTGTGGCAAGAAGGGCCACTTCAAGAATAAATGCAAAGCAAAGACCAAGCAATCAGAGCAAGGAGAGCCTAGCAAGGTATCTATTATCACTGACGTTGTTGCTATGATTGCGCAGGTCGATGCGGTGGGGGCTGACTCTGACTGGTGGGTAGACACTGGAGCCACCTGCCATGTCTGCTCCAGTAAGGAGTGGTTCACCACCTATACACCAACTTCTGAAGTGGTTATTGTGGCGAACCAGGCACAAGCTGAAGTGCTCGGGATCGGGATGGTAGTTTTGAAGCTGACTTCGGAAAAGTCTCTGACGCTTCAAGGTGTGAAGTATGTACCTGCTATCGCAAAGAACCTGATCTCGGGAGGCCTACTCTGCAATGCAGGCCTCAGGATAGATATCAATGCTGGTCAGATGGTGATGTCTATTAAAGGAACATATTTCGGAAAAGCTTTTTATACCGAAGGAATGTTCAAAATTTAGCTTGTAAATCAGTCCAATGTAATTAAAGCAATCACTCCTTCTGCTTATACTCTTGAGTTGTGGCATAATAGACTAGGACATGTTCATTGTAAACGAATAAATAAAATGTCTAGTCTAGGACTTATCTCCAAGTGTGGGGGTAAGGTAGAGAAATGTGAAGTTTGTGCTCAAACGAAGATCACAAGAAAATCCTTTCCTCGGGTTAATCGAAGTACAGATCTTCTGGAGTTGGTACACTCTGATATCTGTGACTTCAAACAATTCTCTACAAAGGCCGGGATGAAGTATTTCATAACCTTCATCGATGACTTCTCAAAGTATGCGTTCGTCTACTTGCTGAAGGCTAAAGACGAAGCATTCGAGAAGTTCAGGGAGTTCAGGGCCGAAGTTGAGCGACAGACTGGACAACTCCTCAAAAGAATAAGAAGTGATCGAGGTGGAGAGTACAGGTCTTATGAATTCGCATCGTTCTGCAAAGAACATGGAATTGTCAATGAGACTACGGCTCCGTACTCTCCTCAATCAAACGAAGTAGCAGAGAGGAAGAACAGAACGTTAACAGAAATGATTAACTCAAAGCTGTTGACTACGGATCTTCTAAAGTGCTACCGGGGAGAAGCTGCATTGACAGCCACTTTTATTCTAAATAGAGTACCTCATGCAACTTCAGACATTATCCCTCATGAACTCTGGTTCAAGGTCAGACCAAACTTGAATGTCATTCGAGTGTGGGGGTGTCTGACATATGTCAAGCTTCCAGATCTGAAGATTCAGAAGCTTGGGACAAGGACTACAAAGACGATCTTCTTGGGGTATGCCGAAAAGAGTGATGCTCGGAGATTTTTTGATATTGAGTCAAATCATATCATTGAATCTCGCGACGTAGAATATTTTGAAGACAAATTTGTAAGGCACAAGAATATTGTTCTTGCGGATATACCGGAGAACAATGAGGGTGCGCTAGAAACTGAAATTTTCAATGAAGAAGTAGTCTAAGAAGATGTTGAAACAACGGTTGAACCAGAACTCGTTGAGCCGTTAGCGAAGCGTGTGAGGAGGCCGAAGGACTTCGAAAATGACTTTGTCACCTATCATGTGGAAGCAGATCCGCTTACCTATGATGAGGCGATGAAGACCAGAAACGCGATTTTCTGGAAGGAGGTGATTGACAATGAAATTGATTCCATCACCTCAAATAACACTTGGGTGTTGGTTGATCTTCCTGAAAGAGCGAAACCCATCGGATGCAAATGGATCTTCAAGAAGAAGATGAAAGCAGACGGAACTATTGACAAGTTCAAGGCTAGGTTGGTAGCCAAGGGATTTCTCAGAAGCAGGAGATTGACTACTTTGACACGTATGCTCCAGTAGCCCGGATGACTACCATCAAAATATTGATTGCTCTCGCAGCAATACATAAGATGGTGATACATCAGATGGATATGAAAACGGCTTTCCTAAATGGCAAGCTGATCGAAGAGATTTACATGCAACAGCCAGAGGGATTTGTCGTCAAGGGTCTTGAAAACAGTTTGCAAGTTGGTGAAATTCTTGTACGGTCTTAAACAGGCTCCCAAGATGTGGCATGAGAAATTTGACAAGGTTATAAGGTCAAATGGCTACATGGTCAGCGAGACGGACAAGTGTGTTTACACGAAGTTCGCTGATGGAAGAGGTGATCGTTTGTCTGTACGTGGACGACATGCTGATCCTAGGTACGGATATGGACTGTGTCACGGAGACAAATAAGTTCATCTCGAACAAGTTCAGTATGAAGGACTTGGGGGAAGCTGATGTGATCTTAGGGATCAAGATCATCCGAACAGACACTGGACTAGCACTGTCACAGTCTCATTATGTTGAGAAGATGATCACTCGTTATGGATATCAAGATCAACAATGAAACATTCATACTTTTTGCTCTTGGAAAATTTATTTCCATTGGAGCTAAGCCCCATAGGAGCTTAGCGACTCGGACTCGGACTCGGGCTCATGGGCTCATGAGGCGTAATGTGGCGTTTTGCTGGCACATTTTGCACTTAGCACG
>JANAVB010024732.1:0-23586 GCA_029216955.1 Iris pallida
CCCGTATACGAGTGGGTGTCCGCGACCATTTCGTATTGTCTTGTCATTTTAACTTAACGGCTGTCTCTGAGCCATAGGCTGTCTATGAGCCATAATACGTTATCGACCAGGTTGGCGGCGGCGTCCGTGCAGCGGGTAGCGAGCCCCGTTGCACGTCCACGTCATACCAATCGCTAACCATTCCTTTCTTTCATATCTTTTATTCTTTATTTCTTTCTTTCTTTACTTGTTGTTCGTTCATCGATTCATTCATGTATTCTTTCATTCATTCATTGATTCATTCATTCACTTATTCGTCCATTCGATTCATTCACATATTCTTTCATTCATTCATGTTTATTCATTCACTTCGTTCATTCGATATCAACATCATGCAACTCCCTGTGCGGGAGTCACCTTGGCGACCATCGATCCTGATGTCTTCCAATGTTGCTATACTCTACTCGGAACGACTATGTCGATAGTCTTTTCGTTTCATTGTTGTAAACCATTTATTGCTTCATTGTTGAACGCATAAGAAATTTAAAATGTAAGCCCGTGCCTTGGTACGAGCATGGAGTTCTCATATTTTCCAAGTTCTTTTCTATATTCTATACAAGCATACAGGATGGGATTATTCCCTTAGCTAGGTATGTTGAGTTATTTGTTAGCATGCGCGGTGTTATCGCCTAGCGATTCTAGCAATAGTGTCTGTATTGTTAAGTGTCTAGGCTAAGTAAAGACATGTTCATAGGAGCCACCCACCTTAGCGATGTTCGTATCGGCCGAGCGATACTCCGAGCGCACCTTTGAAAGTCTAAGTCTGGATTCATCTTCGATGGACCAATGTAAGTCTTGCATCAATTCTTTATCGGGTTGATGCCAACTCTTCGAGTCAACGGCTCGTTTGAGTCGTCGCACTTGCCGTTTGAATCGGCGTTCCGCTAGGGCGGAGCGGGTCGTTACATAATACACCACTCAAAACAAGTCTCGTCCTCGAGACTTCCTGAGTGCAGGTCATCCTATCGTTCCCTAACTCATGTCGTGTGCGTATCTTAGACAATCCCTATCGATTGGCTTTATCGCTCGATGGCATCGAACTTTGTGTAGCTCCCCTTCCCAAAAATTTTTGAATTATTTTTATTTGATTTAAATGGTAATTTTTAGATTTTTTATAAATAATTATTTAGTTAATTATTACGGTAGATGACTTTAGCCATGGTTGAGTTTTGAAGTATCGTACGACTAGAAATCATGGCACGGATAGTGCAGTGGCATGCCTTGACTAGTGTATTAGCCATGCCAAGGAAGACCTAGCCATAAGTGTGTCCTAACTAGGAAAACCAGATCAAGTTGCGATTTAACCTCCACCGATGAATTATTTATTTATTAATTAGATATATTAATTTTAGATGACCCGATTGTACCAACTTAGCCCGAACTGGGCCCGAACCGAATCCAAGCCTTTCTAGAAATGTAGTGAGACTAAGGACGACCATGTAGGTATATTTTATGTGTGTACAATTATTTCCTAAATTATTTAGGTATTGATGTGCATTTTTAATTATTTAAATAATTGTACAAAAATTGGTATTTTATTGTTAAATATTGTTTCACCATAATTGTACAATTTTATGGACCCGGATAAAGGTGAATATTATGGATTCACCAAACCACCATTTAATTATTTTATTATTGTTTTATGGTGATTAAATAAATATATATTTATTACTATTAGTTAATATTGATTATATTTAAAATATTTTATTGTCTATATGGAATTTGTGGTACATATATATAAATATTAGGATATATATATTGAATATATCGGCATGTAAATGTATTTATAATTTATTAGGGTATATACATGAATACATGTTGTACATATACATATAGGTGTGTAAATACATTTATAATTTATTAAAGTAAATTTTTTTATTATATATATATATATATATATATATATATATATATATATATATATATATATATATATATATATTTTTTTTTTTTTTTTTGAAAGAAGGTTAATTGTGGCGAACGCTCCCACCGGGAATCGATCTCCTGACCACTCGGGCCACATGCATCTCTCTTAACCAATAGGCTAGAGGTCATTTGCTAAAATATGTATATATATATATATATATATATATATATATATATATATATATATATATATATATATATATATATATATATATATATATATATTTATATATTTATATATATATATTTATATATATATATATATGTGTGTGTGTGTGTGTGTGTGTGTGTGTGTCTATATATATATATATACACACACACACACACACACATATATATATATATATAAATATATATATATATATAAATATATATATATATATATATATATATATATATATATATATATATATATATATATATATATATATATATATATATATATATGTGTGTGTGTGTGTGTGTGTGTGTGTGTGTGTGTGTGTATGTGTATGTGTATGTGTGTGTGTGTAGGTATATATAAATATATATGTGTAACACCCACTTTTCTAAAATGGGGGTAATTTTGAAATTTTGTAAAAGTTTATTATTTAATAATAGGATTTATGATTTATGAGAATTTTTAATTAATTTAATACTATTTAAAATTGGTGAATTATAATTTTGATGTGTTAGCTAGTGAACCCTAGAGCTGTTGAGCCTAGAGACTAACCATGACCATGGGGACCTAACCATGTGATTAGAATGACTATTTACAACTTTTTAGGCTAAGAGTATTTTGGTCATTTTGTGACTATCGAATTATTTAGAATTTTAGTTAATTGGTAAATTTTAGATTATTTTAATAATATTTAAATTAATATATTATGATATTGGTTATTTTTCATATTTTAATATTTTAGGAAAATTTTATATTTTTAATATTATTTTTATTGGATTTGTTTAGTCGGGTTTGAGTTTCGTCTCGTTCCGACTTGTATTGTGACCCGGGTAGCTTAAACTCTAGATGGGATCCAATATTAAATTAAGCATGGCCCACAAAATCCAACATTTAAGTTAGTTAGTTAAACTAATTTTTATTATGTTAGAATGGTTAAGTTAGAGACTCAAACTAGATCATTTTGACCCCAAACTTGAACCTAGTCTAGACTTAACCATATAAGACTAGAGAGGGGCAATTAGGACATTTTCCATTAGCCCTAATGGACTATTTATGGCAGCCACCTTTAGGGGAGAATGATTCATTTCATTCATTACAATCTTGCCTCTTTTATTTTTCTTTTGTTCTTCCCTAATTTTAGAGAGCCTTTCCTTTGATTTGATCTCCAAATCAAATCATTCCTTCACCAAATCTTTCCTCAATCATTCCCATTCTCCAAGGGAAGGGTGCTACCAAGGATTGGAAGAGAAGTGTAAGGAGGAGTGTCCACTTTGAGGGATCTTCGTATCGGAGCCGTGTCCTAAAGGATTTTATTGGGATTCCACTCCCAATAGGTAAAATCCATCCTCTAAATCGATTTTCTTTGCATATAAATTAGTTTTGAATCCGTAGGATCCATCCTCATGCATGTGTCCCCTTTAGATTCAAATTTGAGACCATTTGGAGCTCTCTTGAGGATTTTAGATATGTGTCTTGTGTCCTACTTGATAGACCCCAAATTAGGACACCCCATGTGTATGTTTGTATGTTAATAGTTTAAATAAATATTTAAATTCAATTTTAGAATGGTTAGAGAATAGATTGATCTTAGTTAGGATGGTTAGAATGAGTTTCATTTGGATACCTATGTTGGTATCCAATTATCTTGGCCTACATGTGTTTTTTTGTCCAAAACAACTCAAATTCGTCATAATATTCATCCACGTTTTTATTAACTAAAGCAACTTAGAAATGTCATAACTTTTAGCTTAGAACTCCTTTTAATCTTCCATTTTTTTAAAAGAAGCATATCGAAGTTAGCTTTCCAAATATATATTTTAATAAGCCAAATTCTTTCTGTAACTTTCTGTAGAATTATTTGAGTGTCAGCTGTACGAAAGACGAACGCGTTTCGGTATTTTCGCGATTCCGGGAGCTTCCGGACACGAAAATGCGATCCGTTTGAAGTTTCGGAAAGCTAACACGAAGTACTACAACATACTTTAATCCTAGAATTTAGTGAATGCCCAATTAGTACAGTATTAATTTTAAGTAGAAGAGTGACTATACGATATAGCTATTTTGTGTAACCTATGAGCCTATGTAGTATGTATATTAAATAAATATAGAGTACGTAATGCATGATATATTAGATGAATGAAATGATATATATGATATATATCCTCTTTAAAAATATGTATATATATGGTTGAATGCAAGCATGTAGGAATGCAATTAATATAATGTATGTAAGCAATGCATAAATGCATGAATGAAAGAATGATATACAATGTATGCATGAAAGTATATAATGAATGCTAGATATGAATACAAGGTATACATGTAATGATAGATATGAATGCATAATATATAAATAATATAATGTAATATATAATGATAGCATGTATGGTAATGTAGAATATATGATGCAAGCATGTATATGTCCACTGTTTTTCCTTTTCCTTACATTTTCCTTCCCTTTCCTTTCCATTTCAGTTTTTTTCCCCATTTTCCCTCTTCTATTTTTTATATGTTGTATACAATGTATATAATGTATAGATACATGTAAGTATGTAATATGCATGAATGACATGTATGTAATAAAAATAAGTATATGTATGCAACTTAATGATATGTGAATGGATATAATGCCTGAACTGAAATATGCATGCATATGGGATATGAATGAATGTATAAATGCATGAATGAATGTCATATATGAATGAATGAATCAATCAAAGGTATAAGTAAAATATAATGCATTGTAATGAATGTTAACATATATAATGTATAAAAGTATGTATGTAAATGTGCATGAATGTATATATCTATGTAACTATATAAATATGCATGATGTAACATATGCCTATATATATATATATATATATATATATATATATATATATATATATATATATATATATATATATATATATATATATATATATATATATATATATATGTAATATGAATATGCATGTATGTATGAAGGTATGTATTTATATATATTATCTATTTTCTATTATGCATTGTTGTGGTTCACATTGTCTTGTGATTGTGTGAGTGCTAGCCTAGGCTTGGTTAGGCCTAGTGAGACTTGTTAGACTTGTTTGGGCTAGGACTTGACCTAGTTGACCTAATTTGACTAGTGTAGTTGACTAGAGTTGACCAAGGGTTGACTTTAGCCTAGATTGACCAAAACATCATGTAGAATGCATTGTAGCAGTCTATTTTACTATTTTGGATATGTAGTGACTTGTACTGTTCTATAGGAGCCAGACACCACTCTTCGGACAGTATATTCTCTTCAAATATTCAGGATACCAGGCGAGTACATTCTCTGATCTTTTCATACCTGTCTGGACTATATTCTTGCTCTAGATTACTTTACTTGATGCTGACACGTATCTTCACGGATTAGTACTATATGGATCATTTCCTGAGATGTTATCCCTCTACGGGTGCATCAGGTATTTCATGTTTATGTACTTTATCATGTGCATCAGGTACTCCTTGTACTCGTACTAAGTTCATGTATTCACATGTTCTCATGTGCCTTCATGTACTATCATGTGCCTCATGTACTACTCATTACTGTTTGTAAAAACAAAAGTATTCTTTATTTCACAAACTTTGTAAGAAGATTACAATTGAATTCTGGGAAAGTACAACTATAGGAATCCGATCTGAATGACGATCGCTTTATTCCTTGGACGATGTGGACTTTGAAGACGATAGTCTCTGAAGTTGAAGGCAGTAGCCTCTGAAGAATGCAGCAGCACTTGGGCAAGAACTCCTGATTTCTCTGATGATCTTGAATGATCTGATCTTGATTATGAAGGACTTGAAACTCTATTTATAGAGTTCTGGAAATAACTAATTTTTAGTTATTCTGGATTGCGCAGGCTGGATTACGCAGGCATTGGACCGTACAGACATCAAACTGTGCTGGCAGTTTCTCGATCGTGGCTCAACTGTATTAGACACATGGCATTGTTTGATTGAAATGCGCATGATCGTGTATAGACGGTTGCCACATGGTGAGCAATTGATGGCATGTATGCCACGTACAAAATGTTAGTTGTCTTGATGGACTGTGCCACTTGAACTGCGCTAGCTTCAGACTGCGCTGAGAATGAACTACGCTGAAGGGGATCTGGCAGACTGCACTTCGATTGGGCTGGTAGCTTGTGCTGGCTGTGCAGCTGTCCTCAAGCGCTGTGCTGCACAAGAAACGAACAGTTTCCTCGTTCTTCGGGCTGTCAGCTGTCAGAAGATCTGATTTTCTGTCAGATAATGATGATGCGGCCACGTCAGCTAGCGCGCTTGGAAGGGTGCGCAGTTCAGCTTGCGCAGTTGAGTTGTTGTGCAATCTGTCTCCTGCGCAGTTCATTTGAAGGGTGCACAATTTGATTTTCATTATTTTTTTGATTGGTGAAACTTGATTTTTAGGACCTACAAGACCCCCTTCAAAGTTTTTAAAATTTAAAAATATTCAAAGTTTCAAAATATTTTGAATTTTGAATTTAAAATCAAGTTGCGCAAGTGATGCCTTGACTGCGCGTTTGGAGGAATCAGCTCCTAATTTCTCTGTGCAATCTGAGGTGACTGTTACTTTTGAAAAACTATATATAGTTTTCGTTCTTCTTTCTTTTATTCTTTACTTGTTTCTAACTGTTCAAGAGAGAAAAGCTTCTGTGCCAACTCCGACCACTTCTCCTTCCTCTCGCCGTCGACTTCAATGGCCCCGAAACGTTCAGCCGCCGAGAAAGACAAAGCCCCCGCTGAGTCTTCGACTCGAGTTGCGTCCCGAGTTTCTCGTCATGAAGTCGGTCACCCTGCGCTGCAAGGTAGATGATGAACTCGATCAAAACCCTTTTTAGGGTTCTTTGACATTGTCGAACCTTCATACCTCTCTCTTTTTAGAGATTTGATGGTATTGTGACGCCCTGTTTAGGGTTTTGGTTGCACACACTCAATAGTTTTCATTTTTATGAAAACTATATTCTTGTACAATCGGTTGGAAAGTGCTGGCAAATGTTCAGCACAATCTATCGATCTGCGCAAGTCTGTCCAGCGCAAACAGATGACTTGTACAAGTGTGTTAGCGCAATCTGATGACTTGCGCAAGTGGATATGTTGGCGCAACTGGATATTTTGTGCATGTAGACTAAATTAGCGCAATCTGATGCTATGCACATAGCGCAATCTGACACTTGCACAATTTGCTGATCTTTTGAACAGACTCTTTGATTTTGCATGTACTGAATTCTGTCTTTTTGTTTGATGCAGTTATCCTCAGGGAAGACTCAAATTATGAGGTCTTTGCAGGGACTTTGGCTGAACCTGAGTTTAAGGAGGATCTGTCCCATGTGATATTTCCTCAGTATGCTCTGCCGTCATCTCGGCAAGCCATCCTAACAGCACAAGACAATAAAATATTGCTGAGTCTGATGAACGGGCAGCCTCTGCAAATTGCTGATGCCATTATTCATAAGAAGCCTCTGTTTCTGTTTGGTGAGGCTCTTGATAAGAGTTCTCAGCCGAGACCTCGAGTTGAACAGAGACTATTTCAAAGAGGCGAGAAAAGGATACTTCTACCTGAGATTTCCAGATGCCCTTCCCTATCTCGCTACGCTTTTGCGAGCTTTCCAAGAAGGATGGAATGGGATATCACTCCTCTCCAGCAAGATCGAACGGAGAACATTTGTGTGAAGAAGGGGCCAAACAACAAGGACATGTTTTACAGCTCCTCTAAGCGTCACAGCTCTCTACTCAGAGGATTGAAACTCGGCTGCATTCCACCGGAGAACTCCTCCCTGCTGCTGCCAGTCAGAACGCCGATATTCGTAAACGAGTTTGCGAAGGTTGAGGAAAGATATCCAGATCAAGATATCCGATTGACAGGACTTGTGAATCCTGATAACAAGAGATGGAATTGTATAGCCAATTGGATATTAGATCAATTCGAAGAGAAGCTGAAGGAGATTAAGTTGTACCAACCGGTGTACTCTACCGTTTACGGCTTCCATCCTAATCCTCATATGTTCCTCGTATTGGCGGAGAGGTACAACTTTAGAACAGGGACTTTTATGACGCCCTGTGGAGAGATCAGACTGGCTCTTCACGAGTTGAAGTACATCTCCAGCTTGCCAATGGGGGAATTCTCCTATGAAGAATTTGTTCCGACCAATGACGAGTTAGACAAACTTCGTCAGGAGAATGCTGACATGGTGGCCGTCTTTGAAGAGCTGCTGTGCCACTATAAGATCTGCTCCTTGTACTACAAGAGTGGCACCTCTGGCACCTACTACTCGACAAAATGGTTGTCATATCTCTTTCTCAACCATATCATGGAGAAGAAGACTAAGGAGCACGATAAGTGCAACCCTAACTTCTTCAGACCACTCAGTAGTAGCGAAGTGATAGGATTGATGGAGGAGAACAAGGAGATGGATATCAAGATCGATGATGATCTTCAATATCCTCCTTTCAAGACAGGAGATATTATTGAAAGTTTCATGAGGATGGGCTATAGGCCCATGTCAAAGGAAGCCCAGCTGGCGGGTTTCCTCACCTATTGGCTTCGACGATTCGTCGTCCCTGGAGCCAGCACCGTCGATCGCTTTCATCGAGGTATGTTATTTGCTGCCGTCCGCTTAGTCTTCGGCTACCGGATGGACCTATTATCGGCGATGACCTGCAGAGTAAATGTTGGCCTTCGCCTTTTTGTCGATTCGATGCTTAAAGGGAAAGGCGAGAAAGGGAGCTTTCCTCGGCTGGAGCTACCATACACTTATTTGTTCGGATGGTTGCTTCTGCACTATCCTTCATTGATGAACCCCGATATGGGGACGGTAAGCGTCAGCTTCTTGAGGAGATTCTCCAAGAGTAAGTGGATATACACCAGTTTAAGAGATTGCAGACGCGCTCTGAATCTCGGAAAGGGATGGAACTTCTATTGTGTTCCCCCTCCAGCTGGCTACGAGCACATGTCTACAAATTTGGTCGATTCTGGGAGGCAGCCTTTAGGTCGTGCAGTTTTTGATTGGCTGAAAACAATCCGGCCGTCACACCTAGTCTACAGATTTGAAGACGAATGTTATTTGGAGCCCTATCTTTCCAGCCGTTTTGCGCACCAATTCGGCTATGACCAATTTCATGTAGGCAACGCCATCACGTGCCTGCAAGGAAAAGGTTATTTGATCGATGGAGCACGGGCTTGGGCCTACTATAATGCTCGAGACACAAGAACAACATTCTCGATGCCGACGAAGAGCGATCATGGTCCTTGGATGCTGTACACATATTCACTCTTCTATATATCAGCGAATACCTTTGTCGAGAACTTCAGTCTCGCAGATAGCTTTGCGACAGCAACGCGATTAAAGAAGGGAGATTCTCTTGTGTCGGCTCCTGAAAATGACGAAGAGTATGAGCCAGTTGATGCTCCGTTGGAAGCTTCGAGGGAAGCTAACTTCCCTAAAGAAGTCAACGAGCCACTGCGTGTCTCATTGAAGGTTGTCAGATCTCCAGCCAAGGAGAGGAAGAGAAGTGTAGAAGAACCTTCTTCTCCAGTTGCTAAGAAGAAGCTTGTCTTGGAATCATCGAAAAAGGTCACCACTCGGTCGCAATCTCGGCAGCTGGCTGAGTTGACTCAGAGAGAAGAAGTGACGACTCCAACTTCTATTTAAAGACAAGAAAATGTTATAGATGTAGAGAGTCCGGAGAGACCTCTACACAGAAAGAAAATGGTCTTCAGAAGAAAGAAGGTAGTCACTCCTCCAAGACAAATCCTGTCATCGGTCGTGGCTAGTGCTATCGCCGGAGTCACAATGTCGTCTCCTACTCCTATCCCTGAGCCTGAAGCTTTCAGTCCAGAAAGGAGGGATGAGGTTGTAGAGACCAGAAAGGAAGTCGTGGAGAAAGAGGATGAAGTGTTGCAATCTCCTTCACTTGCAGTGGAAACTACCCAGCTTCCAGCTACACCGAGAACACTTCGTGATGAAGAAGATCGATTAATGATCGATGCTCTGAATGATTGCGACTTCGGCCTGCATGACGATGTAGATCCGGTCGCCGCAACTGATAGCAAAGCACGAGAGGAGAGCACAAGTGATGAAGATTCTTCAGCAGAGGCTGTTGATGATACTCTGAATCAAGAGGAGGACGCTGATGTCCTTGTATCCCCAGAAGCTGTTGATGACACATTGAATCCAGAAGAGGATGTTGATGTGCATGTATCTCTAGAGAAGAATGCAGTTGAAGAAGTAGCACCTGAGGAAGTTAATATTGCTGATCCCAAAGGTATTGAATGATATTATCAATCTTCTTTTCGTAGATTAAATGGCTGACATCTACATTTTTTATCCATGCAGAAATTGAATCTTCTTCAATTCCTCCCATATGCACTGACATAGTGCCAATAAAGGCGATAGCCAGCAGTAGCCGACATTTTTTGGGCGGCTCCGAAGCGGGTAGTAGCCAGGCAGTAATGTCTGAAGCTACTTCTGCGAGGTTGCAACCGGTGTCAGCAGATGACAGACTTGTCACTGGACCTAGCCATGGTAAGATTGCCTTTACTTTTGATCCTTTTTGATAGTTGCTAATAACAGCAAAAATGATAAGGTTCATTTGATTTTGCAGAGGAACATCTGGGAGCGGCGACTAGCTCTACCATGGCTCCTTTGTCCAGAGAGCCCTCCACTCACGTGCAAGAAGCTGAACGTCCATCTGTACAGGCACCTGCTGCTTCGATGTCCATGGGAGTAGCTGCTACACCTGGTGCCATTGCCACTAACAGATTCATAATCGGTTCCTTCACCAACCTTTTCTTCAATTCATTGGAACCCTTAGTAGAGAGGGTAATGGATAAAGAAGATGTTGGTTTCATAACTGTTAGGGGTCCAACCTCTTATCTGATAGCTGCCATCCAGAGTTAAGGTGATGAAGCGCAAGCTGCTTACCTTGAACACATCCTGGATGAGCTGGAGGAATCGGTTAAGATCTACAAAGATCTGAATCGGGGGGAGGTGGAGCCCTTGGTACATGCCGAGTTTGAGAGGATGTCTCAAGAGGCTGCAGTTGCGAAAGTTAATTTCCATATTATCTTGGACATTTTTACTGCCAAGTCTTCAGAGTACAACTCTCTAATAGAGATAATAGCATCTGCTGCCGGGGAAAAGGAAAAGAAAGTTGCTGAGCTAAAAGCAGAATCTACCCGTCTTCAAGAAGAGTTGAGACTTGTTCAGCTTGCTCTGGAAGATGAGGCCACACAACATCAAGCTGCAGTTCAGCAACTGGACGCTCTGACCCAGGAAAGAAATGAGTATGTCACAACTCATCAAGCTGAAATTTCTCGCAGACTAGTAACCTTGCCGACTTTTGATGATAAGTCTGGAATGGAGGAAGCTAGGAGGCGAGTGATGGATTCTTGTGAGGAGCGACTGCAAACTTTAAAGCAGCAGATGACTAGCTTGATGACCCCGCCAGTTGAATAGAAAGACTTTTTGTATCTTCTGTTATGTGATATGTAATGTCTTTTGATTTTGATCAATAAAAAGACATTTTCTTTGTGGCTCTATTATTTATTGCATATCTTATTCAGATATAAATAATAGCGATAGAAAATATATTCAGAGGTGCAGGACATGATATATTTCTTAATTTTTAGAAAATAATTATATTTATTATATCTGCTCAGAGGTAATATGGACATGGCAGAATATAATTTGTTTGAATATTGTTATTTCAGTAGACAACTTAATCAAAGACAACAAATACATGACAAGTTGCTGATGTGAACGAAATGGATGAATCGTCAAAATGTGTGAACAAAATAAATCGTCGGGATGAACGGATGGGCCGTCAAATGAATGGAATGAACGGGTGAACCGTCAGATAGATGAAATGAACGGGTGAACCGTCGAATGAATGTAATGAACGGGCGAACCGTCGGATGGATGTAATGAACGGGCGAACCGTCAGATAAATGGAATGAACGGGTAAACCGTCGGATGAATGTAATGAACGGGTAAACCGTCGGATGAATGTAATAAACGGGTAAACTGTCGGATGAATGTAATGAATGGAAAACCGTCGGATGAATGTAATGAACGGAAAACCGTCGGATGAATGTAATGAACGGGTAAACCGTCGGATAGATGAATGTAATGAATGTTGGGGAGAACGAGTCGCTTCGTTGTTTCAAGAATTTCTGCCTATAAATAGGATAGAAATTTAAATAGAATGATCATTTTCACTTTCTGACCCAAAATGTCGTCTGGAGATGCATCCAAGAAGGCCGAGATCACCCCGAAGGTTGAAGAACTCCCGGAGGAACGTCCAACCGAGCCCAACCAGCCAAAGCAGGTAGAAGCGGGCGAAGGTTCGTCTGCACCCAAGCCACCAAAGGACATTTTGGACTTCCTACTTGAACCAGGGACGACTGAGAAAGAAGAGGCCATGAGGATGGCTGCTTACAAGTTCCTGGTGGGTTCGAGCAAGGATGTTCTCGGCTCTTTTGCCGATTATGTTTTTGAGAAGGACGGTAGTGGTCCTCGTCCTGTCTTCAAGAAGGACGATAGTGATTCCCGTCCTTGATTTTATGTAACAACGTTTATGATGAAATAAAAATCAAACTTTATTTATGAACTGTCTGATCATATTTACATGAAATCCTTGTTACATTCATACATAGTATTTCTTAAGAAATTTGTCATTGATAGGCATCATAACAACTCGACCGTCCAGCTCTGAGAGTTGATAGGCTCCATTTGAAAAGACTTTGCTCACAATGTAAGGCCCTTCCCACTTGGCATCAAACTTGTCCTTGCTCATATGATTCATAGTCATAGGACGTCTGACGGTTAGAATGAGCTCCTCTTTCTGAAAGGCTCTGACTTTAACTTTGCGGTTGAAAGTCTTCGAGATGCGGGCTTGGTATAACTCAATATGTTGTTGAGCTAATAGCCGCTTCTCGTCGAGCGCTTCTAATTCTTGAAGTCGAAGGAGGTCGTTGTTCTCTGTAGTGAGCTCGTTGGCGATGGCAATCCTTGAGGATGGAATTTGAAGTTCCAAAGAAAGAACAACTTTACAGCCGTACACTAAAGAGAAGGGTGTATAGCCTGTGGGGTTGCGGACCGTAGTACGATAGGCCCAAAGACATTCCCCAAGCTTTTCACTCCAGTTTCGTTTGTTAGTAGACACAAACTTTTTAAGGAGCTTGATAATAGTTTTGTTGAAGGCTTCGGCCAAGCCATTAGCAGCAGGATTGTAAGCTGTCGAAGCGACATTGTCAATCCTATGATCATCACAGAACCTTGTGAACTTTTGACTGATAAACTGAGGTCCATTATCATGAATGATCCTTCGAGGTACACCAAATCTATAGATGACATGGTGTTTAACGAAGTTGATGACGCTGCTGGTTTTGACTTCAGCCAAAGGTATAGCTTCAGCCCATTTAGAGAAGTAGTCGGTTATTGCTAGTATAAACCGATGTCCTCTAGAAGAAAGAGGATTGATGGGACCTATAATGTCCATTCTCCAAGCTTCGAAAGGCCAGGAAGCAGCAGTCGGATGCAAAAATTCTGAAGGTTGATGGATAAAATCTACATAGATTTGACAAGCTCGACATTTCCTTGTATATTCAATGGCATCAGATACCATAGAGGGCCAGTAGTAACCCATGCGTCGGATACGGTCTTGTAGTTTAGGACCGGGTTGATGTGCTCCGCAAACACCATCGTGAGCTTCACGTAACACTTACTTTGCTTCATCACCAGCAAGACAACGCAAAAAAAGACCGTCATAAGTCCGTCGATAGAGAGTCTTGGTGGTTTGATTGTAATAGAATCGAAGAGATCGTTGGCGAATACTCGTATCCTCCTTAGGATCTTCAGGGAGTATATCGTAAACTACGAAGTCAATAAAAGGAGCTCTCCAATCTTCATCGACAACATTGGCTTCAGTAAGATTACTGAACTCAATATTACAATTGTTTTTGATGCAAAACAATTCCCGATTAGAGATAACCACCACCTGCTGTCTTTTGATAGGGATGGCTAAGACTGCTGCAAGATTGGCCAAAGCATCTGCTTCAGTATTGTAAGCTCTACGCACATATTCGATGAAGAAGGCTTTGAATGATGTAGCCATGCTGATTGCCGCTTCATAGTAAGGCACTAGATCTTGATGGCGAACTTCATAGGTTCCTCTAACCTGGTTAACAACCAGCTTGGAGTCACCGTAGACTTCAAGATATTCGACGTCCAATTGTTTGGCTAATTGAAGGCCAATGAGTAGAGCATTGTATTCTGCTACGTTATTGGAGCAGGGTTCATCTAAGGAGTAGGCTCATTGGATAGTTGATCCATCTGGAGAAACAAGAACAACCCCAACTCCTGCGACAATGGCATCCTTTGGTCCGATCCTGGATGCACCGTCAAAGAATAGACGCCAAGTAGGAAATTCTTTGGAGATCATATTTGATTCCATTGTCTCGTCTGGAATTTCATCATAGAGTTTGGATGTTTTCGGAACAGGATGAGCTGCTAAGAAATCCGCCAGCGCTTGACCTTTAACAGATTTTTGTGGTACATATACCATGTCATATTGGACTAGCATAATGGCCCATGTAGCCAACCGAGAATTAAGTGTACTAGGCTTCTTCATCAATACCCGAAGAGGATTAACTCGAGAAATGACATGAATGGTTTGTCCAATGATGTAATGTCGAGTCTTTTGAACAGCGAACATAAGAGCTAGGCATTCTTTTTCGACCGAACTATAACGGTGTTCAACACCAATCATAGTACGACTAAGATAGTAGATGGCTTGTTCATGACCTTCTTTGTTCTTTTGGGCAAGTAAAGCACCCAATGAATGGTCCATAGCACGAACATACATTAAGAATGGTATGCCTGAGATCGGTGGCACCGAGACTGGTGGGTTCATGAGATATCGCTTTATGTCATCAAATGTTCGTTGACATTCTTCGGTCCAAATGAAAGATACACCATTCTTCATTAGCTGAGTAAATGGTCTGCAACGTCCAGACAAATTCGAAATGAACCTCCTGATGTACGCAAGTCGACCTTGGAATCCTCGTAGCTCTTTTAGGTTGCGTGGAGGACGCATCTTTTGAATGGCTTTGATCTTCTCGGGATCTACGTGTATACCCTTAGTGGTAATGACGAAGTCGAGAAATTTACCACTAGAGACACCCAAGAATGACTTGGTGGGATTCATTTTGAGTTGATATTGGCGCATCAGATTAAAGATTGTTCTTAGATCTTGGATGTGATCTTCCTTTAGACGACTCTTGACGACGATGTCGTCAACATAGCATTCGACAGTCTTCCGAAGATGATCTCAAAAATGGTACTCATGGCTCGTTGGTAAGTTGTACCAGCATTCTTGAGACCAAATGACATCACGGTATAGCAGTAGACTCCGCGATGAGTGCGGAAAGAAGTGTGTTTTTCATCTTCAGGATTCATCCGAATCTGATTGTATCCAGAGAATCCATCCATGAAGGATATTCGATCGAACCCACAGGTGTTGTCAATCATGACGTCCATAATAGGGAGAGAAAATTCATCTTTTGGATAGGCTTCATTAAGATCCCGAAATTCGATGCAAACTCGAACCTTATCGGTTTTCTTCAGAACTGGAATGACATTGGCTACCCAATCAGGATGTTGTTCTTCTCAAATAAAGTCACAAGCGATGAGCTTCTTGACTTTATCGTCGACTGCGTCCATCATTTCTGGCTTGAAGCGCCATTGTTGTTGTTTGACTGGTTTTGTATTAGGCAAGATATTTAATTTGTGAGTAGCCACTTTGGGATCTAAATCTAGCATGTCTTTATAACTCCAAGCAAAGACATCAATATATTCTCGAATAAGAAGAATTAATTCTTGCTTATCTGTCTCTGGAAGGTTCTTGCTGATGAATATTGGACGAGGTGACCCGCTTTCTCCTACGTCAATTTCAACTAATTGATCTTCGGTAGGAGGTTCTCATTGTTCAAATCGGAGTTCCCATTGGGTATCCATTCGTTGAGCCCAAGGATCTGTTTTAGAACTTTCTTCAATATCCTCATCATAGCCTTCTGGATGTTCGACGGAGACCATGTTAGAAGATACGATCAATCGATAAATTTGACCAATACTGGTATCAGAATCCCATGATCTGGAATCAGAAGAATTAGAGCGCTCTTCACTATCAGATTCGGAGACTGCTGGGGATAATACCGGAGGTGAAGCATATCCGAGACCTCTTTTGGTTCTGCTGTAATACATCTCTGACTTTCCTTTCGGAACAGCCGTACGGATAGGAGTTCGTCTACCCTTACCGTAGTTGAGGCCATTCTTGAAATCATAACCCATCTTTCGGATGATATCTTTTGATTGTTGACTGTAACGACAAAGTTGGAGATGCCCCGTATCGTTGCTTTTGCTATCATCCGTATAGCTGAATTTGTGTTCTGGTCCTTTACTAAAAAGTATTGGACTCTCGTGTCTCTTTCGAGAAGGGACAACAAAGTATGAATCATCTAGGTGTTCGAGTGAGACCTCTGTTTGAAGAGACTATACAACTCCCATTGTAAATAACTGAAAGCTATCTAACATATCCAAATAGCCCTTAGCATGATAAATGACATCAGTATACTGGAAAGTAGATGCTTTTTTCATTGATTTGTACATCTATATTTACAACAGGACCTGTAGCCTTAGCAGGCTTGGTCAGATTGATTACAAGAGGGGGAGAAGAAGACGTGGAGGAGGGTTGGACTTGTTGTGACGGAGGTCGATAACAAGCGGCTCAGAGGAGGTGAGCTACCTTTTATCCTTGTTATGAGATAAATCAATAACAAGTGGCTCAGAAGAGGTGAGCTGCCTTTTATCCTTGTTACGACGTAAGTCAATAATAAGTGGCTCAGAAGAGGTGAGCTTCCTTTGATCTTGACCACCATTGATTGGTTGCTTCTGGACTGGCAAGTGAATAGCCAGTGGTTTGGAAGACTGAGGATGAGAAACACGCCCTTTGACAGATATGATGAGGGTGTCTTTGGGCGTTGCTTCTTGTTCTTCTTCAGTGTCTAGAGCCAGTACAACCTTCATGAACTCATCTTTGTACATACGAGCATCGTTGCAGTATGCTTCGACACCTTTGAAAGGATAGAGATCTGCAACCTTCTTTTGAACCTCTCTATTATCATCAACATATTTGAAACATTGATGGAGAGTAGACGGAACAATATTGTGTTCATGCAGGAATGGTCTCCCCAACAGAGCATTGTAAGAACAACTATGGTTGTCTATGATGTAGAAGGTCACCTTTGTGCGGAGATTGCCTATTTGGAGTTTTAGGCGAATCTTGCCCAGATGTTCACTTCTTCCCTGGTTGAACCGCAAGATGGTGGTGATTGTGCCAGAAAGACTATGTACTGGGATCTTCAGTGCATCTAGTATTGTCTTCGGCATGATGCTGAGTGCTGACCCTGGATCTCTCAGAATACGATCGACTTTCATCGAGTCGACATATCCTGTATAGTATAGAGGACGGTCATGCCTATTGTCTTCCATCAGCATATCATCCTATGTGAATGTAATGTTTGGAATCAACTCCAACACACTGTGACAATGGAGGCAAAAGACTGGCTCTGCTTTCGGCTTCTTTAGAAGGGATAGACATGTTTCTGCCTGCATTAGAGCTTCACTCAGAGTTTCTCGAGTCTCTTTGGAGAGACGCAAGAGTTCGAAGATTGACAGCCTAGCCGGTGTATTGGCTAGTTGAGCCAAGATATCAAAGTTATATGGCTTTTCAAGTCCAGAAGGAGTTAACTTCTTCAAAGGCTTGTCAAAGCGGACTTGTTGTTTACCCTTGTCGGCTACCGTCGGCTTGGGAGGAGTAGGTTCTACAACCGGTGAAGATGCAGAAGAGATGTCTTCAGTGGAAACAGGTTGCACTGGAGTAGACTCAGAAAAAGAAGCAGGATTCTCCTGAGCTTCGGGATACTCCCGTAGATAGGCTTTTTCTGACCTGGTGCCCAGCAGGATTTCTTCTTCAACTATGGGGTCAAAAGACACCATATTGCAAGTCTTTGTCTTACCGTTGGAGCGTTCTTTCTTCTTGGAGGAAGAGGGAACTTTGAACTCCGAAGCAAGATCAGGGTGAATCCACATAATCTTACCATTGTCAAGAGATAAGGGGACGAGACCTTTACTTCGTGGAGAAGGGAGATTCTCGATCTCAAGAGTAGCCTTGGGGATAGGGATGACACCATGTTGTACCATCTGAGGAGGGAAGTTACCGAACTGTACTGAGACCATGTTTGCGGTAACAGTCTTTTCGTCTTGCTGCAGAGTGACAACACCAGCGTTGACTAGCTCTTGAATCTTGCCTTTGAGCACATAACATGCTCGAGTGGGATGCACAATGAACTTGTGATAGACACAATATTTGGGATGATCAGTCTTACCGACCTCATCAGGCTTCTTCGGGTCTGGGAGTTGGAGCTTATTGCGTTTGATTAAGCAATCAAAGATACTCGCGGTGTCATTCTCGTCAAAGGAGTACTCCACTTTAGGACGAGGTTCTCTTGGTGAAGGAGAAGAAGGAGTAGAAGTAGACATAGGTGGAGCCACATTAACAGCCAGAGATTCTTTGCTCTTTAAATTGATATTCAAAGTCTCTTTTCCCTTGCGGTTGTTCTGGCGATTACCGCTACGCAATGTCGGGTGTTCGTCCCGGTCGGGGTTAGACATGTGTACCCCTAACTGCTTGAACTTGTCAGCACTAACTTCAGCTGCTTTAGCATTGACAATGAAGGATGGCCAGTCTTGGAACTGAGTTGACCTTATCCATATGCTGATAATAGGCAAAAGATTTGCCTTGTAGGTGTCTATAGTTACAGCGGCCGGAGTCCCAGGAGGCATCTTTAAAGCTTCTCGGTAGAATATTTCAATAAAACTCTCAGCGGTTTTATTATGTCTTTGTTTGATTTTATTAAGGGCTGACATGGTCATGTCGTTGATTCCCTCGTAAAATCGTTCCAAGAAAATTTGTTTACTACCCGAGAAGGAAGTGATACAGCCATCAGGTAAGCTTCTGTACCAATCGTATGCTACACCAGCTAAACAGCCGACGAATACCTTGGTAAGAAGAGCGTCATTTGGCTGAAGTTGGATGGTCATTACCTCAAAGTGGTTAATGAACTGGCTCAGAGAAGTGCTGCCATCAAACAGGGTGATTGTTAGAATCTTGTACTTTGGAGGAAACGAGACTTCCTTCCATTCAACCGAATAAGGTTATTTAATCCTCAATCTCTGTAAATTGTCCTTCTCTTTGAAAGCCTCGAATTGAGTGCGTAAGAGTTTGACAGCTTCATTAGCATCCTCCGATGATGAAGAAGGAGCAGGCTGAATCAGAGTGTTAGGGGGAGGAACAGCGTGGTATGCACTACCCCCAGCACCTGACTGACTGGGTGTGGGTTGAATTTGTATAGGGGGTACTTGAGGAGATACTACCCCCAGCCCTGCATTGACAGGCACCGACGATGCTATGATCTTAGGATTTACAGCAGGTACAGTCAGTGGTACTGTATGTTGGGCCACGATGATAGAATGCATACTTGCAACCATTTTAGCCATGGTCTTCATCTTGTCTTCTAGTGCAGCTATTCATTGTTCTTGACTAGCCGAACTAGAAGCATCTGGGTCTTCAGTGACAACATAAGCTGTCACTTCTCTAGGTACTGTAGAGGACACTGTCTGTTCAGAACTTTTGCTGTATGCATCATAATCAGAGAAGGAGTCATCTCCTGAATGAGAAGTAGGAAGATGACCAGAAGGATCTTGGAGAAGATTCCTTTGACCGATTGTATCTCGGCTTCGGGATCGGATATGTTGGAATACTCCTTCAGAAGATTCTTGGAGTAGATCCAGATATCTTTGACTGGGTCTACGAGGCTTGTCGTGTTTGGAGCACTTCCTACCCCCGGTATCTCGAGAAGCCATGTTGACGGAAGCATATAACACTTTGTCCTCGTCTACCGACATTGGTTCAGAGTTTGCAAAGTTCAGACGATCGAAGACAGATCGCTTTGTTGTTTGGCAACAGCACTTGATGACAACCTTGTGATTACAATGATGTTCAAGTGGTGTAACTGGTGGTGCAGAAATATTGTCCTATTTTTGCTTGAGATGCTCTCGGAGGTCAGGAACAACGACGGGACGAGAAAATTTTTGAGGGATATGTTCTTTGACAACATTCGAAACATGGTTCCGGTTCTTCAAATGTTTTGTCCCTTGAGTGTACAGGGAAGTACTCACTTCATTAGCATATGTGTCAGGATTTTTGATCCTGGAAGTTTGCCTTTGATGCAGGTTCGTCTTTGGCATTGGCTGCTTGTATTTCGTCGAAGTTGATGTAGACCGAGGTCTATTGAGATAATCCCATAAATCAGCAAACTCACCCCAGGGGTTTCTGTCTGAGACACCAGTAATTTGCCTTGCTTTGATCGGGATATCTGGAGAGTTGGGAGATCTTGGAATTTCGCTACCGGAGTAGGCAGAATACCTCTTTGATCAGTACATTTCCTTTTGGCAAGAAGAGAAGATCTCTTGTTTGAGAGAGTTCTTGCACTGATTGGTGCCGAGGCACGTTCAGATTGATCTTCCGAGGTAAAAATCGGGGAAGACTGAGAAAAGACCAAAGGGCCTTTTCCTTTGTTTTGTGAGGAAGGGTTAGCTAAAGAGCGTTTCCCTCTGTTGTCTTCTAAGTCGTGGAACGAGGAAGTTTGAGATAAGACCAACGGGCCTTTTTCTTTGTTCTAAAGAGGAGAAGGAATAGTCAGCAGACTACCCCCAGTGGATTGCGCTAGAGCAACAGGGTGCTTGGGAAGAGGAGCAGAGTTTTTCCCCTTGCTGTGAGCAGAAGGGAGATTAGCCAAAGCGCTATCCCTCATAGACTGCGCTGGAACAGTTTGCGCAGGGGTTGGAATGACAGTAGGCGTATTGGCTGGTTGCGCATGAGGAGCTTTGACAGATGGCCTTTTGGCCACAGTCACTGTAGCTTGCACAGTAGGAGTCTTGACATCAGAGTGCTTGAGTTGCACTCTGGTTGATGGAGTGGTGGACTGCGCAGGAAGAGTTGCAGCCAACAGCGCTAGGGAAAGAGGAGTCTTACATTTTGCCAGAGCAGCATAGGAAGTAGTTTATGCACTGGCAAGAGGAGCAGTATACTGCGCATGGGCAGTAGAGAGACAGCAGACTGCACAACAATTTTGGGAGCAGAGACAGCAGACTGCGCAGATGACTGTGCAGAGTGTTGTGCAGAGGACTTTGGAGTCCACACTGAATGAACCTTGCTCTTGGCAGAGGTTGCAGTGTGACGAGTAGTCCCGGAGTTGATCATCGCCTCGTAGGCCGTCTGGTTGACCTTTACATCCAGCGTCTTCTGCGTCTTTTCGATAGACGCAACGTCACATTGAGTTGTCACTTCCTCGTCGGATGAAAAAGTCGTCTCCAGCAGAGTCGCCATTTTGTTTGCAAAAACAAAAGTGTTCTTTATTTCACAAACTTTGTAAGAAGATTACAATTGAATTCTGGAAAAGTACAACTATAGAAATCTGATCTGAATGACGATCGCTTTATCCCTTGGACGATGTGAACTTTGAAGACGATAGCCTCTGAAGTTGAAGACAGTAGCCTCTCAAGAATGCAGCAGCACTTGGGCAAGAACTCCTGATTTCTCTGATGATCTTGAATGATCTGATCTTTATTATGAAGGACTTGAAACTCTATTTATAGAGTTCTAGAAATAACTAATTTTTAGTTATTCTGGATTGCGCAGGCTGGATTGTGCAGGCATTGGACCGCGCAGACATCAAACTGCGCTGGCAGTTTCTCGATCGTGGCTCAACTGTATTAGACACATGGCATTGTTTGATTGAAATGCGTATGATCGTGTACAGACGGTTGTCACGTGGTGAGCAATTGATGGCATGTATGCCACGTACAAAATGTCAGTTGTCTTGATGGACTGCGCCACTTGAACTGCGGTAGCTTCAGACTGCGTTGAGATTGAACTGCGCTGAAGGGGATCTGGCAACTGCGCTTCGATTGGGCTGGTAGCTTGCGCTGGCTGTACAGCTGTCCTCGAGCGCTGTGCTGCATAAGAAACGAACAGTTTTCCTCGTTCTTCGGGCTGTCAGCTGTCAGAAGATCTGATTTTCTGTCAGATAATGATGACGCTGCCACGTCAGCTAGCGCGCTTGGAAGGGTGCGCAGTTCAGCTTGCGCAGTTGAGTTGTTGCGCAATCTGTCTCCTGTGCAGTTCATTTGAAGGGTGCACAATTTGATTTTCATTGCTTTTTTGATGGGTGCAACTTGATCTTTAGAGTTCACGTATCTTTAGCTGTATTCATGTGCCAATAACGTAACTTGAATGAATCCTTGTGTATTGATTGGGGCGGGGAGTGAATTGGTTATGTGATCCTTATCTCCAGTAGGTATTCATGTGCCTCTTAGTTGTATTTATGTGCCCCTAAGCCGTTTACATAACCATATTGTACTCTAAATCACTTAGCCACTTATAGTCTTTACTTATCATGTATTTACTTTCAGTTACAAAATATCTCATATTTTTCCGTACTTCTTTTCAGCATTTCTGTATTTTACTCTATTACATGTTTTATACTCCTAACCTGTTATGAACTGTTTGAGAGATATGTGATCGTTCCCGTCCTGATTGGACCTGTTGAAAATGTTTACAGAGGACGAGGAGGAGGCCTGCTTAGATACTTTCTATGGGATAGCCTTAGAGGACACTTGCGATCCGGACTTCCAGTCGGATCCCTTAGCGGTAGAGACTGTTGCTCCATAGATATCTTTATCTTATTTCATATTATTGGAGATTGAGTTGTATATTTGGATCTGTATTATTTCTGGATGTTAGTGGAGTTTATCTAGACACTTAGCTTTCTCTCTATTTGTATTTCCTGTGGATTTGGATCTTGCATCTTTTATATCATTATATCTTATCGTATTCTACCTTAAATGTGATTGAGATATATTCTGTTATGTCACCCCCATTCGGAAAGTATAAATTTATTACCGTAAACTGTTAGATGTTGTGACCTAGGACAGCGTTCTACCGCCGACACTGCGGCGTAGGCTGGACGTACCCACGTCTCGTGCCCTTACTCTAGGGTGCGGGTCGTGACAATATGTGTTATGTGTATTATATATAATATATATATATGTATTGGTGTATGTGTATAAATATACATATGTATTTGTGTGTATATATAAATATATATGGTAATATGTGCGTATGTGTATATATAATAGGTATAGAATGTATATGTACGTGTAATATATATATATTATATATATATATATATATATATTATATATATATATATATATATTATATATTTATATATATATATATAATATATATATATTTAT
>JANAVB010024733.1:0-29855 GCA_029216955.1 Iris pallida
GGAGCCGTCCACGCCGTGTTCATTACCGCCGGCGACCAATACCGACGAGGAGGAGGAGAGGCGGCTGGGGAGGAGGCAGCTCGGCTCGGGGAGCTGGCGCAGGAGCTGTAGGAGTCGACCAACACCGACGAGGTGAGGATTGTGGATGATTTTCTTCCATCTCGAGGAGGACGGACTGCCACCTTGTTGGCAGTCCTAACGTATAGGACTGCCAACTTGCTGGCAGTCCTAGGACTGCCACCTTGTTGGCAGTCCTAACGTATGTTAGGACTGTCAACTTGCTGGCAGTCCTAGGACTGGCTTGGGCTGCCCCCAAGTAAAAAAATTGATGGCAAACTTGTAATTTTTTTGAACATTTTTGGGCTGCCCCCAAGTAAAAAGTGTGGTGCCCTTAGAAAAAATCATGTATTATAGTGATGCCAACACATGTACGTACACTGCTTAGGTTTATTATACGGAATCCAGCAGTATGCATCCATGCATGTCCAGTCCACCTGTTCAGTTAGACCTAGGAAATACATGAGCAGAGTTAGACAGCATGGGGAGGGAAACATAATGGGTCTACGGTGTGACAACCAAGTTAATTCTTCTCCACGGACCATCTCTAAAAATCTATAGTACTTCAGTACTACTCATTTTCATTCCGGAAATTTTCATACAAAGCATTGAAATTTATAAAATCTCACTCAAAGCACAAAGTTTGAAATTATTCCTAGAGAGCACAAAAACGTCCTTCCGATGGACGTTTTCTTTTTTAATATTTTGTTTACTTGTCTGTTTTTCCTCCGTTAACTCCGTTAAAAAAAAAAAAAAATTTAGAAAACGCCCTTCGAAAGGGCGTTTTTCCTGAGCATCGATGGGACATTTCACTCCACTACACCTTCTCTGGTTGCATGGCAGTCTGGAGGCAGCTTTTCGGGACGCGTTTCTCTGGAAGTTTGTACATTTTTTTTGTTTTATTATTTGTGATCCGTGTAAAAAATGGAGGGACATATATGTAACAAAATAAAGCTATTACTGCATTCAACAAAATAAAGCTATTCAATAATTGTTATATTCCTTGCATTCAACAAAATAAAGTTGTCATTCCTATTATTTGTTATCCGTTTATTCTTATTCTTATTATTGTTTTACTACTGTCCCATTCAACAAAATAAAGCTGTTTTTGCATATAGGTCCCTCATTATTTTGCATTGGAGGGACCTATATGTAAAATATGGTTGGTTTAGAGGGATTTAAATGCAAAAAAGCATGGGAAAACGTCCATGTGAAAGGCGTTTTGTGTTTGGCTTTTTTTTTTTTTTTTAATGTATTAAGTGTTGGTGTTGGTTAGATTTTTATTTTTTGTTTGTACAAAAAAAAAAAGAAGACAAGCATGTAGATTAAAAATGAGGAAAATAATTCGAGATTCCCTTCCCATTTCTGTGTATTTTTATGTATTAATTGTTGGTGTATTTGCAGTCAAGTGTAATTAATGCTTTTTTTTGTTTCCTTCTTTCTAGCATTTCTGTGTTTTCATGTTTTACAAATTTGTTATTTTCGGTTTCTCGACGGCGGTGAAAACGAGAGAATAATCGTACAGAGGAAAACGCCCATCAGATGGGCGTTTCGCTTTTTTTTAATTTTTTTTCCATGGCGGGTGAAAACGAATCGTACAGAGGAAAACGCCCATCAGATGGGCGTTTTATTTTTTAAATAATTTATTTTACTTTCCTGCCGCGGGGAATAACCGATGAAAAAAATTAATTAAATAATGATACAAAACGTCCTTCGGATGGACGTTTTCCTTTTTTTTAAAATTTTTTTTATTTAGTTTGCTTTTTCCGTTTACTCGTTAAACGGACGTTAATATAAATTAATATTTAAATAAAAATGCCCTTCGGATGGGCGTTTTCATGCTCTATATGCTATTTTTAGAAACATTGTGCTCTGCATATAATTTTATAAATTTTTAATGCTCTGAGTGAAAATTTTCGTTTTCATTCTTCATGAGCTTCTCTAGCTTTTCATTATTTGACAGCCTTCATAGCTCATAATGTTTCACCTACCTTGTCCTATCATTCACACAGTTACGTATATAGAATAAATCGCTATAAATTAAAGGTTTTTTTTTTCTATTTCATACACAGTTAATCGGTGGAGTTTCGTATTGACCGTGGACGTCATTTATCTCATGCCCGATCAAGGCGGCCCGTCGTACGGCACCCAATGGACGTTGGAAAGACGTCGTGCGCATAGAACGGGTGACTGGGCGGAACCGACTGTCGTAGGCGTCGTGAAGATGTCGGGGACGTCTTCGGCGTCGTGGGCTAAGCGAGACGTTGAGTTGCTGGCGTCGAAAGACGTCGGCCGTCCCGTGAGGCTCTGGAGCGCGGAGTGCGCGAGGCGTACGTCGGGCGATGATGAAAAAGCCAGTGCGGACAAGATCCGCACGAAGAGTCCGAAGCGACATGACGATCGGCTAAAAATCGGATGCGGAAAGACACGATTTAACTGAGCTCGCACGTACTGGAAAAAAAAAAAGGGTACCAACGTTAATAGAGGTACAACGACAATAATGAAATACAGTGAGGACGTGCGGCCGTCCCACCCACGATCCCACAACATCAGAGGTCTGATAAATGTGACATACTCTGAATTTGCACGAAAAAAAAATCGGTATATTTAATTTGGACTCCAGCTATCTTAGAGATTACAAATAGTTATCATGTGTCGATGCTTTAAATTGTCTATGCATGACTATCCGTGACATTCTAAGAACTCCATACAAATACTAAAAACAAATATTTTCTTAGCCTTTCTAAAGAAAGTATTTTTTTTCTTAATATAGTAAGAACTTTGTTAGTGTAATTTCTAAAAAAAGTAGGAAGGCATAACACTATAAATGAATATTTCACGTTACTACTACATATGAAGGTTAAAAGTTTTGGGTCCTTCTCACTTTTGAGGCTCTGTACTATCGCAGAACTTATTCGTGCTCAGAAATAATTTTACGTCTGTGCAATCGAAATTGGTTGTCAGTTGAAAAATTCCAACCGGATGTATTGATTTTTAGGAATTTTTTTTGTAATCAAATTAATCGCGGCCTCCCATTGATAATCGCTGCCTCTCAATGATAGCAAAACAAACATGATACATAACAAGTACAGTTTGACGAATTTTAAGAAGAATCGGAATCCATAAGGAGCCATATTCTAGAGCAACTGTAAAATTACGAGGTTACAAATAGTTACAGTCGATAGTGATGCGACGTCTGGTTTCCGAGAGAACGGTCATTCATTTCATGTAAGTGTCCCTCGTCTTCTACTTTGGCTCACGGGGACACAATTAATGCTACACAATTTAATTAATTAATTAGTTTGATTGTGTATACATGAATTATAATAACTAGTCTACATATACGTACTTTGCACGTATTTTAATTAGAATATCATAAGGTCAGTTGTTGTCTTTATGCCTTTTTGAGGTGACGATTCATATGTGTACTTTCGTTTTACAATGCCAAGAGATTTGAAGTACGAATTTATGCAAGTTGACATAATAACATTATGTTTATAAAATACTCAAGAGTATTTTAGGAATTCAAAAATTTCACTACCAAACTTTTCTATTATATAGTAGAATAGATAGAAGCTTTATTATATCAACTTAATTGTCCCATCCTCACATAAGGAGGAAGTATCTGTCGGGAGCCCCTTGGGAACAAGTATACTTAAACAATAAAATCAAAATTATTACTATGGCCTTTAAAATATTCTTACAATTGTCTACGTGACAGTTATTAATTGTGACCCTTCCCCTCCTTCCTATCCCGCATGGAAAGAAGAAACCCAATTAGTAACTGCCTATCAAGAAGCAGTTAGTTGTAAGAGGGTTGTGCAGTGGGCCGTCTGTGTCCGTCCGGCCCGTTTACGCCCCTAGGAAATGGTTGTAGTCGTAGCATTGTCCATACTTAAAAGGCGGACATGTGCGGGACATAAGGGTGCATGAATGCTTAATCCCATCCAAACTTGTAACGGATGCATAAAGCGGATGATAGAGAGCGGGTTAGAAGGAGAATGAGGTTGGAGTCGATTATTAATATACAACCAAGGTTATTGTAAATTTACATCCGAAGTCCAACTCGAATCGGAGTTGGTCCATGAGGTGCGATATTAAATTGGACTCATAGTCTTAAAAGAGAATTCTCATGCAAGGTCTGAACCAATCTCGACTATCTACACCACATGATCCCACCTCCTAATCGATGTGAGACTAAATTACCAACTCTATTGTCACCCCCAATTTGAGGGCTCAACCGGAAACGAGATACAATCCAACACTCATGAGAGCCTCCACTGGTGATGGAGGATGTTCAGATCCATTTTCTGTGTTAAAACAAATTGAAGGCAAGCGGTCGGCGGTCATTATCACGATCTGATTCTGCTTGATCGATAAGTCATCACCAGACGAGATATTGTACAAGTCTAAATTATACTTGTACAAGACGAAAATGTGCATGTGTAATAAATTATTTATAAAAATATGATTAGATAAGTAACATAAGTAGAAAGTTGAAGAGATAATATAGGAAGAAATGACTCTCTTAATTCATTAACTGCAAGAAAATACGTACTTTCAAGCAATTGAATATGTCAACTTGGCTTACAATTTACAAAACTAACAAACTGATATGAAATAATACCGTTCCTTACTTCATGACATTTATTATATTGAAAACATAAAACACCTTAAAATCTTTAAAGGAAACTTTGAAATGCTTCAAAAGAGAGCTTTGATTTCTTTGCAAAATTACTGATGTCTTTCAACGTCTGCATTGTTTCCAACGCATGTGGAAGAGGGATCAATATATTGGACAATGCACTAGTGAGCGGTATGGACCCGAGTCACCCATACTTACACAATAATCATGTGATTATAGTTCAACTAGCGGTTGTTAACAATTCATAATTAAGAGTACAAAACAATAAAAATATCAATTGTACAGTGATATCTAATCCACAACCGATTTATTCATCCCTATAAAACAAGGATTAGAACTTACTGTCCCTGCAAAAATAATCAATATTAGTAATGCAGTCTGTTTACATGACCGCGATTGATGATTTGGACATCAAGAAGGACTATACACAGTATTACGATGTGTGCTTCTAGTGCGAATAGTTAGCTAGTCCTACTGAAGGTCCCGCAATAACTCGTACTTGAAGTACGTTCTACATAATTTACTCTTGATATCTAAAGGGGTTAATAGATATATCATAAGATAATTGTTTGATGTGAGAATACGCTGATGTATGCGATTAAGAGAAGAGTTTATATATAGGCCTTATTTGATTCGCGAAAAGGAAATAAATGAATTATTTGCTATTTTTTCTTTGGAAAAATATTATTCTCATTAACTTTTCATTTTGGTGTTTGGAAAGGTTCAAAAAATGGAAAGAAAAAAAGTTATTGGGATAGAAAAGTGAATCTATGGAGTGAATGAAGGCACTATTTTTTTTATTTTTTTTCCTGAAATTTAATTTTCTTTTCTGCTCAATATTTTTTTGACATCCAAACACAAAAAATAAATATATTTTTTTTTGAAGATTTCGTTTCTGCCAACCAAACACGGCCATAGTGTACATGTTGAAGAACATATATAGATGTAATGATTAAGATGATATCACTATTGTTGTAGTTTCCTAATCATACACCAAATTTTGCAAAGATTGTATTCGAGTCCAAGACACCCCTACCCTAAGGAGGTTTAATTGACCCCATGACATACTTGGAAGCAAAATCCTTGTAGGACATGTCTCACACAAGGACCAGAGTGTGGCCACATCTTCATGTTCCCAGTCCAGTGGGGATGGCCATTTTGGGAGAAATATTATATTTTAGTTTTTTTTTTTGAAAATATATATTTAAGATTCTTTTGAATGCCTCTTCCTCTCCACAGAGGACAACTAACCTCTCCATCCCTTGTTTTCAGGTCTACAGTCCCCCACTCGTGCGCACGATCTCCCTGTCCTCCCCACTAATTATTTAATTATTGAACTATGTAAATTAAAGCCTATAAATCATACTACTACTTGTTAATTACCACTTTAATATACCTAGGGAATGACCCTTATGTAATTAATTAATTAATTTCTTGGTCATTGAGGACCACTTTTTACTCTGAGATTCTTAAGTTGGACAGTGAGCAAACGTGTACTTTTATATATTTATTTATTTCAAACTCAAAGATGATATCTCTGCATGCAAATTGTACTTATATGTTGTCATGCGTATAGCCATTTTGATTTTTGTTTGAACAAGTACAGACACACATTGTAAGGTCTATTAAGTGTTTTGTTATAACATTGTTTGTACTTGGTAGAGTCATTCCGTTGTCACATTTCGAATTCACTAATCTATCAGTTATTCTCTTCCCACAACAAAGAACAAATCAATTACTTTTTTTATTACACAACATATCAATTAGTTAATACAAAATAATAACACAACAATATTGGGTACAAAGTGCTATTGAGATCCACAAAAATGAACACGAATTTTTTTTGTAGATTATTTTTTGGAAAATGTCGTACAAGTCTGCTGAGCCACAAAAGTGATATTAATAGCAAGTATAACTTTGGTAGTAGGTATAGACATGGGCGAATATTGCTAAAACAAATGTAGCGAAGCTACTGGCAGAAAAAAATTCACTGAAAATCAACCGGTAAAAATTGTTGTAAATCGGCTACGGATGATGATCGAAGATCACCGTTGTTCAAAGCGATATTCGACCATCTCCGTCAACTCGCTCGCATGAACGCTCAAGTTTGAAAGTACTTATGGAACGGTTTTTTTATCACTTTCCTTCGTGGACAAGCAAGGACATTTAATGTGCTAATACATAAACTTCAGCTACTATTTTGTGGAAACTCTCTATAACAAAGAATTTTGTTCTCTCTTATCTTCTAACCGATTCTTCCTTTTCTCTCCAATACACTTAACTTATGCTCGTCTCTTTACATACAAGAGCAACTACCATCCCACAAACAAAGTGGGACTAAAAACATGAGGCAGTTATGCCCACTAAAAATGTGGGATACAAATTAGGAGCAACTCCCGGAGAAGGTAGTTACTAAACTAGACATCTACAACATATATTTACTCTAATTTATTTTGGTTCTTTTTATTATGGCATCATTGATCGTTGGATGTAGCAAAGAAACAAAAAGCCAAAAAAATTATAAAGAAGTTGAGATGAAGACAGGAAGGATTAAAGACACTCACTGTTTCAAGAAATGTCGAGAGGAAGAAAAATTCGAACTTGATGATCAAGCCTCTTTCCTCATGAAATGTATGTACCTACATAGGTTCAACACACTTCTTTCTCATATTGATCTCTCTAGCTTTCTCTCGGAATTCAAACAATGAAACGCATCCATCCGAAAACAAACAACGGAATGCGTCCACCAAAACAAACAACGAAGAGCGTCCAACGAAAAGCCAACAATAAAAGGACGAAAAATGGACTTTATATGAATCGATTTCATTTTTCCAATGCACGATTTATTATTTTTTGGACTTAATTCCAACAAAAGTCAATTCATATTCCATAGATAGGAGAGAGTCTCAATTTATTTGTCATCATCAAATAAATAGATACGGAACGATATCCCAACAACCATCATGATTCCAATGCTAGGAGCGGGGCACTACAGTAATCCCGCAAGTCTGAAGTTCGACGGCTGTTTCGCGCATCCGGATGGGACCTAGAACCAAAGTTTTTTTTTTTTTCCCAAAGAAATGGTAAGAAAATAAATTTTATGTAGAATTTTAACCTTGTCCACTAGTTTTTTTTTTCTACAAACTTCCTGAGCTAACACACTTTATATATACAAGTGAATAAGTGATAGTTCAAATATTGAAATATATATATATCGAACTCGTGTGGCTCTTGTGGTTACCGAGGAGAGGTATAATATCCTGGTTGGATGGCAGAAGATCAGTAAAATTGAGCCACGGGAACGTATTATTCGTTCCATTTATTTGATAGGAGTTGGGAGATAGTGGATCCAACAGACATACAATGTAGCGTATAAATAATTTTGTATGTCTCTCCGGACATCTAAAAATAATTGAAATATACATGATTGGACCGACGCTTGTCATTTGTTTCAAAATGAAATTGGACGACCGAGTCACTAATATAAAATCAAAACCCCAATATATGTTACAAGATGCAAACATCATTCTACAGAGGGCTTGTTTGACAAGGATTCCTCCTACATGATCACGAATTGACTTGGAAATTTCTAATCTATTCTACTTGTAACTAATAAAGGAGAGAAGAAAAATCTTACCGATCTTCCAAAATACTATATTTATTGTTCCGGATATTATTTGGACATGGACAATTTTATGTCGCTTTCTCTCGGGGTGTTCAAGAATATCAACAAGAGTGTTAGTGAAAAAGGGATCGGTTGACAACAAGAATGAAATATTTACCAGGAATATTGTTTATCGAGAAGATTTGCTCCCACAAAACTAATCACATATGAGGTACTTGAGTTACTTATGTCTATTAAGTAATGAAATAAAATATATTTACTACCTTTGCTTCCATATAACCTCTTCAGCTTTCCTTATTCTTGCAGGACAATGCATGTTGTCAATATCGGTGACTATCGGCTTTATATGTAAGCAAGATTTACCATTCGACTATCGGCTTTTTATATGTAAGCAAGAGTTACCAGTCAAGTCCAGTTGATGATTACCTTTGCTTCCATATAAAATATTTAGATTTTTCTTATTTCTTGCAGGACAATGTATGTTGTCAATATCGATGACTATCGACCATTTATATGTAAGCACGAGTTACCTGTCAATTCATGTTGATGAAGATGCTGCCCGAAGGTGCTAACAAATAACATTTTCTTAAAGCAAATTTTGTCAAGTGAGTTATTTTCTATAGTGAAAGTAAATATTTATGTTCATTAAGTTTGGTGGAATGTTTTGATCTTAAATAAGATGATATCAACATTTCTAACATATTCAACTATCCTATCAGTACTAATTTATAAAAATAAATTTAATCTTATGTTATGTTTCCTATATTAAATGGTGTGAACAATAGTAAGACGCGTTGTACATGTATTGCGTGTGCCATGACACTAGTTATTATTTACTGAAGTGATCGTATAAAGAGGAGAGAGAAGAATCACTTTGGACATGTCTTCACTTTGGGAGAGAATTAATGTGCTACTTCTGCTTCTTTTGAGAACATGCACTTTTGGACCTAGCATTTGCACGAAAGCTGCTTTCAAAAGCAGGGATTTCTTCACATGTTTTGGTACTTTTGTGAAAGTAACAACCAAGGAGACTTCGTACCACGCAAGTGTATGCATGCTGAACATAAAAAGAAGGTTCGATGGAGTCCATCAAGATCTGGACTTGGATATTTGGTTTGCATTGCCTACATAATTTGTCTTTCTTTTTTTTTGCATTATATTATATTATATATATATATATATTATATATATATATATATATATATATATATATATATAATATAGTTGAATCGGTGTAAAACGCAATTTTAATGACCATTTAAAGACAAGTTTCATTTCAAATGGCAAATGTAAACGAATACTATGGTTGGGTGATTAAGAGGGAACATTAGGAACCAAACATAATTTATGACAACCACAAATGATTCAACCATTGTTGATGGGCTTGTGATTGACTAAGAACCACAAACATCCTAGACTCAATGTCTAACATTACTTTTTATACAAAACAAACGACTAAAATTGGAGTTTAGCACTTTGGTATTTGGACTATTAGCTTCCTTTTTTTACACAGAAATAATTATGGGTTCAAAGTGATTTTGTAAGGTAAATTACGGAAAATCTCCGAACATAAGGGTTATTTATCGGTTGGTCCGATCCGCTACAGTACACGAGTCCAAGAGGTCAGATTCTACTCATCTAAATTTTGTCCCGAACCGACCCACTAGACATCTCTAGCTTATAACACATTCAATAATCAATATTATATATAATCATAAAAAAGAAAAGAACATTCCATTCCATTCCATATAGTTAGAGGGGATGGGTCCATTGACAAGTCATTGGGCGAGCCATAATTGAGTCCAAAGTGGTCCTATTAATATGTAAGTAAGCCTTCTGCTGTCAACTTAGTTTATGGTTCCAATTATTGGAGCATAGGTACATCCCTACCAAATTCTAGATTATCTTCAGTAGAGAATAATGCCTGGAAAAGTTTCTCCTCAACGTCTAGTGTGTGTGTGCTGATTGCCAGGAAAGCGACCTGGTGCCGAAATTTGACAACCACCTCGTCGACATCCAAATGAAGACTTTGACTTCCATTTAGGTCTTTGTGATGGTACGTTCATTTCGTTGCAAGCATAGTGCCTCTTGCGAAAACCCTAATATTTTCGTTCAATAAATATATATATATATATATATATATATATATATATATATATATATATATATATATATATATATATATGTTAGATCACATCAAAACCGCAACATAGAGGAAGACCTTCATCCTTGTCGTCCTTATTATATCAAATTTTATTCCATCTTATTTTTTTTCACGTATATTATTTCTTTACTGATATTGGTGAATAAGACATACATGCGGGAGCGGACATAGTAAAAAGCAAGTGAAATCAATCGACCGACTAGAAAAAATGCACTAATATCCTACCTCTTTAATCCTTGCATGTCCACATATATATATATATCTATATATATATATATAATATATATATATATATATATATATATATATATATATATATATATATATATATATATATATATATTGTAAATGACCTCTAGCCTAGTGGTTAAGAGAGATGCATGCGACCCAAGTGGTCAGGAGTTCGAGCCTCAATGGAGGCGAGTTTGCCACAATTACCCATTGTTTCAATATATAATATATATATATATATATATATATATATATATATATATAACATTTTGTATCATTAAGTTATTTGTTAATAAGTAAATCTAGGAATTATAACCTAGATTTCGTAATTGAGAAATAAATAGTTTAACAAATATAATTAAATGTTAAATATTTAACTTAATAATAATAATAAATAAACTTACAAATATGTTAGTAGTCTTTTTGGGTTAACTAGTTAGATTTGGCCTCAACGTACCCTCAACGCAACATATTTGGACTATTATTCAGGCAAATATACATTGTTCTTGTAATAGTATTTTTCATGCTTAAGTATGTAATTTTATTTTTGGGTTTTTTTCTTTTTCTTTTTAAATTTCTGCGTCTATCCTAAGCTTGCATTCATGTTCGCTTATTTTAGAAGATTAGAAAACTTCAATCCAAGTAATTCTTACTGATCATTATTCTTTTCTGATATCCTTTGAAAAAAAATCAAATCATGTTGGTAGAAATTAAATTTCATATTCAAAAATCTCAATTAAGAGTTGAGGTATAATCAACTAAAAATATTAACTAAGAGCAACAATAACTAATAGGATGACACTATTTAAATCACACTTTTGAATCGTCCGTCACATGTCACCGTTCCATTGACACTTGACAAGTCAAATAGTGATAAACCGTAACAAATAGTTGAGTCAATAGGATATTAATATATAGCCCGCGGTCATAATTTGTGGTCCAAGACCAGAGGCCTAATACCATTTACCTAGCTAATGTTAAGGAGACAAATATGTCTTTATACAGATGCTTCAATGGTTGGTGTGCAATTGTCCATCCTCAGTTATTTTTATTCTGTCGCGTCTTCTCAACCTTTTGAGACAATTATTTGGTCCGTAGTACTGTTAAACTTATTTGTTTGGTAATACTTGATGCCGTACGTGGAAAAGGGGAAAAAAAACAAAAAAAGAGTAATCGAAAATAGTGGTTCCTACCTAAATACAAACGAACATCCAATATTTTTGTTATGATCCCCATTTACAAAGGACAAATAGAGAATTTTGAAAACAGATATAATAAAAGTTCAGCTTCTCTAAGGGTGTGTTTGATTACAAGGCGAAAAATACGTGAAAAAGAAATTAATTTCATGTTATTATTTTCCTAGGAAAAAAAAATTCCATGGAATTTTAAAAAATTCATGGAAAACTAAATTTGGTTGTTTGATTGTCATTATTTTCCACGAAAAATAGTTATTTTCCATGAAAAATGATATTTTCCTATGGGTTAGACAAGTTTCATTTTCCACCATTTTAGAAGAAAATATGAAAAATAATAGTTTTTTGGAAAATAATTCTATGGAAAATATAAGCTATCAACACTACAATTGGTGGAAAATTTGTGGTGGAAATATTTTCCATAGAAAAAACGTCCAATCAAACACAGCCTAAAAGTCGAAACATCCAGAGAGACCACGACCTCTAGCTCAATTGGTTAGAGTGAGTCATATTTTCTCCAGAGGTTACAGATTCGAGCAAAAAAAAAAATACTTTAAATTATTTGATGTTAGAATTAAAGTAAGATGGTTGCGGTGCAGTCCGGAGTGGACGTGATACTATCTGGATAGATGACTATAGGGGCCCAGGTGCCAGTACGATGTAGATGCTGTGCGGTACGATGTAAGTGTGATACAAGTGGAGGAGGTTACATTATTATGGAAGAAATAATCGTTTTTTTCTTCTTCTTGGAATCGAATCCATTTAGTCAGTATAGGTATAGGAAAATGCTAACTTTACTACCAAATTCTTACAACCTTCTTACAACTACTCTCTCCACTCCTTACACATGGGTCCCACCGGGTCCCACTACCACTCTCACCCCCCCCCCCCCTGCTACATGGGCTCCACCCGGCTCCACCATTTTTTCCCCTCCTCCAATCGAGTCCGACACGTGTCCGGTTGAGAAAGGTTTGTAATTTTGGTTGTAGGCATAGCAAAGCTCATAGGTATATCTCCACGGAGAGAGAGAGGAGAGAGAGAGGAGAGAGAGAGAGAGAGAGATATTTGGAGAGATTCATGCATGTTACAAATGACAGGCTACTCATTTGGACAGGCCCTATGTCAAGCTGCAGGGTGGGAGGGAGGCCCTGTGCATGCATGCATGTTGAGCTGCTATATATCTCTGATGATTTTTCTGTACAATTTGCATGCATGCCATGAAAATTTGTAAGCTTCCTTGGTCACATTGTTATCTTCATTTAATTCTTCTCGGTTGGAGTCACACCCAAAATAATTTCCCCGTGCATCTTGTGTGTGTCACTGTCAGTAAGATCTGAATTTCTACTATGTGCATTGCTCCAAATATGCTGGTTAATATTAAGAATTCATCAATCATATTAGTCTATTATACTTTTATCGGTAAAGAAACACGATATATTATCATTTAGCTATCATCAGATTTTGTCTCTGTTCGAAAAGGTGGCCCCTAGGCGCTAGGCGATGGGTGTCCGTCCGATATTCGTTTAGGTGTCCGTCTAGTCCCCCGACGTCCGATTATGCATGTTTTGATATTTTATGAATTTTTTTCTGCAATTTTTAGTAGATTTATTTGGATTATTTTTATTTTTTTAACCTCCTAAATCTAGACGGCCGTCTAGGCACCCGCCTAGGCTGGCTAGGCGCTAGGCGGAAGGTGCCCGTCCGACTAGCGACGCCTAGCGCTTTTCATAACCTTGGATTTTGTTAGGGATGAGCATTCGGTTAATTCGATTCAAATCGAACTGAATAACCGAAAATTGAATTGTACCGAAAACCGAATAAGAAAAACCGAAATCGAACCGAAATGGCCCATAACCGAAATAACCGAACCAATTTAAATCGGTTCGGTTTTCAGTTTATTCGGTTTATTCAGTTTTCAGTTTATTTGCGCTATTTTTGTTTATATATATATATATATATATATATATATATATATATATATATATATATATAATTTCTTTTTATTTTTAGGGTGTCCACTTCTTAATGGTGCTTGGAGGCATGCCTCCAAGGGGGCTCGAACCCGCGCCACTGCGCCGGGGTGCTCCACCGTTTCCAACGGGCTACTGGGGCGTTACTTAGTCCTACCTATTAACATTATCAGGACCTGCATGGGCCCCTTAGAAAACCCCCTAAAAACCCTCCTCACTCTAATTCGTAATATTAATGTTAATATTAATGTTAATATTAATATTAATGTTAATATTAATGTTAATATTAATATTAATGTTAATATTAATGTTAATGTTAATGTTAATATTAATTTTTTTATATTTTTTATATTAATGTTAATGTTAATATTAATGTTAATGTTAATGTTAATGTTAATATTAATTTTAATGTTAAGTTTATTATTAATTTTAGTATTTAATGTTAATATTAACATTAATATTAACATTAAATTACGGATTAGAGTGAGGGGGAGTTTTAGGTGGTTTTCTAAGTGGAACTTTTAATCCGCTTCCTATATATATATATATATATATATATATAATTGTTTATTCGGTTTTCGGTTTGGACCGAAATCGAATAAGAAAATTTAGTATTTTCAAAATCGAAACCGAGCCGATTTTTTTTAAACCGAATCTCTTATTCGGTTCGATTGTTTTGGTTTTCGGTCCAAAACCGAATAAAGCTCACCCCTAATTTTGGTGCACACCAAGTAAGCTTAAACTATAATACTAAAGGAATATCAAAATTTGACCTTATTATTTTACCGACTAATAATATAACAGTCTACGTATTGATAACATTAATGGGGGTGGTCTCACACATGATAAACACGTAGACTGTTATATAATATGTACGATCAGATTTTGGTGTCCTTCTAACATTGTACGTCCAAGCTCAAATGGTGTTGGTATTTTGCAGGTAATGTTAAATTTAAGGAGGGTCTCCAATACTTTGAGATGCATGCCTGAAAATAGTGGAAGACTAAAGCTCATTGAACTTTTAATTATTGAAGATCAAAAACTCAATAAATAGTGTTGTATCATCAAACAACTAATGGCAAAGGGGAAAACCCGACCGTAAAAGTAAAATAAAATTTGGTATCCATTCTCAAGCAAATGTCAAACATGGAGCATCTCCAATGGACTACCCACTAGTCAAAATTTAGGAAGAAGACATAAATTTTGTTCTTCGTTCACACTTCCTATCTAGCTCGCAGGATAGTGAAATTGTAAGAAACTCCCTAAATCTGTGGAGATCGAAAGAGAACCTCCTAGCGACTTCTAACGTTAAAGATCGATCGATAATTAAATTCTATTTTAAAATGACTACACGTACGTCATTGTTCCTAAAGAAGTTCATCCAAGAGAAAGAAAAAAATACGTTTGTTGTCCCTAAATTAGAGAGCATTATTGGAGTAAAAATTATATAACAAGCTCCCTAAAATATTTTTCCACCAAAACTATGTGAATAAAAAAACCTATTAGTAGTTACGGATAGCTGTCACATATTTGACTAACACAAATTTTTTTGCATATATACCTCAAAATTTTATGGACGGATACAAGTCATCAATAATAATTGTAAAGTTTTTGGATTCTACCGAAAATGTATGAGTCAAAAAACCTATCAGAAAAAAGACAAAGACAAGAGGAAGGTCAATTGGTTCCGGGACTGCCAGCGGGCCAATTTCTTCGATTTCGATTTCGGGGAAATATAATTTGTTTTTTAAAGCTATAGTTAGTTCATATAATCAATTCTAATATGCATGTGTATTCGATTTCTCATTTTGAAGGGGTTTCTAAGTTAGCTTATTGTTTGGTATCTTGCGTGTAACGAGTTCTCGTAATTAGACTATTTTGGATTGTTGGATGTGTTATTATTAGTTCTCTTCTTAGTCTGGTCTCGGAGAATGATCTTAAGATTATAGGTTTAGTTTCGGATATCATATCCTTCCTTGTTTGACACTGTCAATTTTTCACTAACTACGGATTAGGCAAGTACACTAGGCATTGTTTACCTTGAAAAAGATTAATATAGGTTAAGTTTTGGGTATCATACTTAGTTTGTGATACATGGTTGTGATACTGTGACACGTACAGGGAAGAGAGTATTAATTACCTAATTCATATTGTATATACATTTTTTGTTATCGTGATTCATGATTATCGTGATTCATGATTATATATTGAGAGAGGAATTTGGGTGAAAGAATACGCTAGTAGGCATGTGGTCAATTCAGATTATATCCTTAGGCATGTGGTCAATCCAGATAATATCCTTAGTTGTCTAAGCTTGAATGATACTCGTATTGTATTATACGGTCTTCTAAATACATGACGGTCACTAATCCTTTTACTTTTACTTGTGATTCCTTCTATTCTAATTACATGTGGATATCATTTCTTATTGTATTTTATCCCTGCTCGTTACAGTATTACTTTTTCTTAATGGTTATGTACTTGGATGATCTTTCTTTATTCATATATATAATTTTATGGAAATGGTAATTAGTTTTCGGAATCGTTGCCACTGGGATTCGAACTCCGTCCACAAGGACCACATGTCTCCACACTAACCACTTGGGCTAGCAGTCATTGTCTTATATATGTTTTTCCCATAATTTAAATTTTCTTTCATTTTCTAGACTTACGATAATTCTTTCAATAGGATTATCTTGTATTCAGATTTATAAATTATCTTCATGTTTTCTAATCATTCATGTTTAATAGTTATTCACTTTCTGTGAATGACTTGGCTACTGCTAAATTATAATTCAATCATATATGTTTACTTTTGCTGATGATAAGACTTGACTTATAAACACTGTAACACAGTCGAATATTTATAAGCGGGTCACGACAAGGGCAAATCATTTTATTTCAAATATTTATTTACAAGGGTGTGTGTTGTACCAAGTGGTAGTTATAGGTGGGCAGCATGCAAAAGGTTAAGGGTTTGAACCTCACCATTTGTGTGTTATTTTACCACATATTTGATTAAAATTCGTCTATACTCGTATGCAACGGTAGGAGACTTGGAAATGAGTTTTGAATCCCCTATCCATATTTGATATGTCTAGGATAAAGGGGAATAGGAGGGGCTTCATATTTTCATGGATGTGGAAAACTATTTCCAAGTTCTCCCTTGGGAATAGTTTGGATTTCTAGAAATGTTGTTTGGATATTTTGTTTGGACGCTAATATCCTCATTTTATTTTGAAAATTACAACTTCTATTTCAAACATGTGAATGGTAATAGTAGCACCATGAAATTAATGAAAGGGTATTTATGAAAATTTAAACAAATCAAGATTCCTATCCATGTGTGAACTAAACACGGGAATGAAATAATTGAATTTTTTAGACTAAGTATTTCCAACCTAACCAAATATGGGTATGAGAATGTTGAATTTCTTTCCAATGGAAAAGGAATAGAAAATAGATTCCTAAAAATACAAAAACTCCATCCAAACGAATGCTAGGTGTACACTAGACTGGACTTTGTCATAATATGATTCTTTTACATGCTTTGCATCTTTATAATGTCAAAGTGAAGTTGAAGAAAACATTAACAATAAGGAAAACACCTGACAGTCCGAGAAAAAAAAAAATCGAAAAAAAAACCCACATTGTCACGTGTTAGAACACGATTGACTGGAAGAAGAAAAACCACTCTCTCCCTCCTAACGTGGTAAAAAAAGTCCGGTCAATGAAAAATCGAAACGTGACGTCGGTTCACGCGTCGATTTTCGACATGATCTGGGTGGAAGCGTTGTAACAATAATACCTATGTGATATTGTCATACAGGCATATGTCCTTTCTGGATGGTCTTTCTCATGTACTTCAACATTCTCAAGCTTATATTATTCTTACAGTACTGTTTCTTGCATGCCTATGCAATTTTCTAACTATCAATAAGTACATATATACACTATGGCACCCAAAGTGTGAAAATATCTTAGAATTGTCATTTTCCTTTTGCATACTCTTTGATTTCTTCCTTAAGGAGGGAGGGCCCTCCCCATGTGTAAAGCAAAGTTCCACTGAGATCCTCCTCTGTGGTGAAGAGGAGAATTTAGCTTTCCATGTGTCTCCTGCCATTGTCTTCTACTGAAGGCAAACCCCCCTCCCAAGTGCAAAATCTGGCTTTTTCTTGGTCAGCCAACCCCTACATTTAGGGTTTATGTACTCCAACCACAGTGCACAAGCTGCTCAATCCACCTATAGCTGACTCCTCCACCTGCCTACACTTGCAAATGTTTCAAACTGATCAATGTTCTGTCAGTCTATCATTGATCTTTATAATAAAGACTAATTTGCAACTACAATATCTTTTAGTTTTTTTCTATTTTACAAGTTGTTATATCAAATTATTATAATATTCGCATTCATTTTGCGCCAAATACCAACATACCAAACCCATGCCTCCATGTATTCCTGCTCCTAGGAAAGGATGAGTTAACTTGAATCCATGCGTTAATGATCACCCTCTCTACATATTTGGTAATTTGGTACGCGGAATATTATATGTTCAAGAATTCTATATTTACGGAAATCAAATTCTTCAAATTAATTTTTTTTGAAAATGTTTGGTGAATATATAAATATTTTTGAGAATATATAGTTTATATAAAAGAAATATAGTACTAAAGATGTTTAATAGTCGTTACTCTTTGTTTGCGATTTTTATCGCGTATTTGGTTAAGTTGGTATGTTAGTATTCAAGAGAACATTGTTCAAATACTATTGACATCAAAGTTTTTCTACTTATAAATTAGTTTTTACGATTCCGTCCGTACTGAACCTACCTCTGACGTGAAATAGACCCAACCCAAAAAAAAAAATTAAAACATTAAAAAATGAAAAAGGAGGGAGAAAATGGAAGAAAAAAACAAGACATAAATTTCGTAAATAAATTAAAAAATCTTTATATATTATAGTGTTCAATAACATAAATAAAAAATCAAAATATAATTATAAATAAAGTGGAAGAGATGGGTGATGAATTGATGAATAAACTGCAAATAAACTCTGAGACAATATATATTGACTTTAGAGGGGAAAAGAAAATTCAAATAATCACATGTTGCTCGTCCCGAAATCTGTCATGAATTTACTTAAAAGTTTTGCAAAAAAAAAAAAAATAATAAATAAAGTTTTGCTAATTTTCAAATTATTTTGAATTTTTTTAATATATGTGGGACGTTATATATTGAACTTTAAAAAAATTTGAACGTCCCGTGTCTGAGGAGGTCAGTCATGTGCGGTCGCACCTCCTCCTCCTCCTCCTCCTCCTCCTCGGGACAAGCCCTGCTTGTTTTTTTTGTAAGTATTACTTATTTGTCCGTAGCCTCGGTTCACGTTAGGAAAATTGGAAAAGTTTAGGGTACTTGGTTGCAAAGTGGCCTATAATGAATGAAATAACAAGGGATAAGTATAACTATTTCCTTTACTTTTGGTGCATAAATTAATTTCATTGCTTTTGATGCCCATGTTTCCTTTTCACACATTCTTCAGTGTGGACAGGGAAAGCTGCAATGTGCCAAGAAAGAAATTTAGCATGTAGCATGTATGGGGGGGGGGGGGTGTCTTCCTTCCTGGAAAGTCTGTCGAGTTATTGTATTCTCGACCAGCATCAACACACGTACCAACTACTATGTACAACCTTTTTTGTTTTTGAGCATGGCCATGTTTGAAGCTCGAGTTTGGAAACTTCTGCTTTTCCAAAGGGACTTTGAACGTGCACTCTACTTGCGACTGTTCTGAGAAAGTAGGAACTTCTGCACATGATCATTATAGGACTTGCAAGAGAAATTTCATAGAATTTCAATGTGAAAACTAGGTTGGTATTGTAGGTGTAGAGAGGACCGCAATCTGGATTTGAAGTGACAGCATTTTGGTAGTTTTCAGTAGGAAGTATATGTTGGAGTTTGGTCTTTTTCAAGTGAATTTTAGTCCCACATCGGCTAGACCAAAGGAGTTGTATCTCTATATAATAGCTTTTCTATTTTAGAGATGCACATGTGGTGTGGAGGTGCACATGAGTGTGCCATGTGGGGTTATTTTTCTAATGGAAAAAGGACAAAATTAACAATAAAAGCATTCATGCTTTTTGCTCTTGGGAAATTCATTTCCATGGGAGCTAAGCCCCGTAGGGACTTAGCGACTCGGACTCGGACTCGGGCTCATGAGGCGTACTTTGCGCAAGCCCAGTTGCGCTGTCCCAGTTGCGCTGTCCCAGTTGCCTGGGTTGCGCTGGTTGCGCAGTGTGCGCAGTATGCGCAGTGCGTGCAGTGCGCGCAGTGCGCGCAGTGTGCGCAGTATGCGCAGTGCGTGCAGTGCGCGCAGTGTGCGCAGTTCAGTGCGCGCTCTGTCGCGCAAAGTGCAAGGAGCGCTTGGTGTGCGCAGTTGGCTGCAGAACGTGCGTTTGCATGTTCTGGACGGTTGCTACATGTTCGGGGTAGTTATTACCACGTCCCTAACTTTGTAGCAACCGACCAGTTGTTGCAGGGCCTATATAAGGCATCCTCTCTCTCAATGCTCATTACAGAATAGAAAGAGAAGCCACCAGAAAGATTACGAAGTGTTCTCTTTAGCACAAGTAAACAGAGAATTCAGACGTGTTCTTTAACACAGTTCTGATCTGCAGCCTTCGAGAGAGAGAGGAAAGGCGCCGCACCAGCGTTGCTTTTGCACGGGAGTTCGTGTCCATCCGAGGAGTCAGAAGAGCAGGAGTGTTCCAAGTTCTCCGACGAACTTGCTGGTTCCTGGAAGCTGTTCGTGTAGGGCGAATAAAGCTTTGAGCAACGGTGATCATTCACCCCAGCAGGAGTTCTTCCATCTTACGCCAGTCACCTTCTTCGTTGCTGCCAGTAACTCTGATTGTATCTTCTTTTTAGAAGTACTACGATCTGATTGCTGTGATTACGAAATCTTTTTAGATTCTCGTAATTTAATAATGATATCTTTTTAGATCTTCGTTATACTTGCGCAACCTTTCTAGAAGCGTTGCGTTGGAACATTGTTTTTGCAATTGTTTCATATTCTCAGTTTTCTATCGAAAAATTGTGCCCCGGCAATAACAATCTCAAAGCTTTATTGCTACGATGGAAAACGTTAATGCTTCACTCCTCAATACTGACTTTTGTAAATTAGAAAAGTTTGATGGAGAGCATTATCAAGTCTGGAAGATGAAGGTTTTTCTCACTCTTCAACTCAGAGACGTGGATCACGTGCTTCTTGAAGAGGAACCTACCGTTCCAGATACTGGGTCTGCTGCCGCAATCTCTGCGGCTACTAAACTTCAGGCCAAGTGGAGAAAAGAAAATAGCATTTGCAGGCTGCTTATCCTGAATGCTATGGAGGATTCCCTTGCAGAATCCTATTCTAAGAAGAATATCGCTAGAGACATATGGGAGTCTCTAGAAAAACTCTACGAAGAAGACAAGAACCGCAGTAAAATATTTGTGGTTGAAAAATATCACAAGTGGTTCTTTGAGGACGAAAAATCTATGCTGCCGCAGGTGAAGGAGTTCCTGAAACTGCGACAGAAGCTGGAAGACGAGGCGATGCCCCTCCCCGACAAGTTTGTTGTTGGAGGGATTGTCTCAAAGCTCCCCGCTGGGTGGAGCAAGTTCTATGCAAACATGCATAGGAAGAAGCTTAAGATCAGCCTTGAAGATCTCTTGCAGGAAATATATGTTGAGGACCAGATGCGGGCTCAACTGAAGGTGGACACACTGTCCAAGCAATTGGCTAACGCCAATCTGGTTCAGACCAAGGAACCAAAGGGAAAGCAGACGGCTTTCCACAACAAGAAGAAGGACTCTGACAATCTAAAAGTCAAGGAAACTTCTATCAAGAAAAAGAAGCCAAAGTCTCAAATGCCTTGCTTCAAGTGTGGCAAGAAGGGCCACTTTAAGAATGAGTGTAAAGCAAAAACCAAGCAATCAGAGCAAGGAGAGCCTAGTAAGGTATCTATGATCACTGATATTGTTACTATGATTGTACAGGTTGATGCGGTAAGGACTGACTCTGACTGGTGGGTAGACACTGGAGCCTCCTGCCATGTCTGCTCCAGTAAGGAGTGGTTCACCACCTATACACCTACTTCTGAAGTGGTTATGATGGCGAACCAGGCACAAGCTGAAGTGCTCGGGATCGGGACGGTGGTGTTGAAGCTGACTTCGGAAAAGTATCTGACGCTTCAAGACGTAAAGCACGTACCTGCTATCGCCAAGAACCTGATCTCAGGAGGCCTACTCTGCAAAGCAGGCCTCAGGATGGACATCAATGCTGGCCAGATGGTGATGTCTATCAAGGGAACATATTTCGGGAAAGCTTTTTATACCGAAGAAATGTTCAAAATTTAGCTTGTAAATCAGTCCAATGTAATTAATGTGATTAATGAAGTCACTCATTCTGCTTAGACTCTTGAGTTGTGTCATAATAGGCTAGGACATGTTCATTGTAAACGAATAAACAGAATGTCTAGTCTAGAATTTATCTCCAAGTGTGGGGGTAAGGTAGAGAAATGTGAAGTTTGTGCTCAAACAAAGATCACAAGGAAACCCTTTCCTCGGGTTAATCGAAGTACAGATCTTCTGGAGTTGGTACACTCCGATATCTGTGACTTCAAACAGTTCTCTACAAAGGCCGGGATGAAGTATTTCATAACCTTCATCGATGACTTCTCAAAGTATGCGTTCGTCTACTTGCTGAAGGCTAAAGACGAAGCATTCGAGAAGTTCAAGGAGTTCAGAGCCGAAGCTGAGCGGCAAACTGGACAATAACTCAAAAGGATAAGAAGTGATCGAGGTAGGGAGTACAGGTCTCATGAATTCGCATCGTTCTGCAAAGAACATGGAATTGTCAATGAGACTACGGTTCCGTACTCTCCTCAATCAAACGGAGTAGCAGAGAGGAAGAACAGAACGTTAACAGAAATAATTAACTCAATGTTGTTGACTGCTGGTCTTTCTAAGTGCTACTGGGGAGAAGCTGCATTGACGGCCACTTTTATTCTAAATAGAGTGCCTCATGCAACTTCAGACGTTACTCCTCATGAACTCTGGTTCAAGGTCAGACCTAACTTGAATGTCATTCGAGTGTGGGGGTGTCTGGCGTATGTCAAGCTTCCAGATCTGAAGATTCAGAAGCTTGGGACAAGGACTACTAAGACGATCTTCTTGGGGTATGCCGAGAAGAGTGATGCTCGGATATTTCTTGATATTGAGTCAAATCATATCATTGAATCTCACGACGTAGAATATTTTGAAGACAAATTTGTAAGGCACAAGAATATTGTTCTTACGGATGTTCCGGAGAACAATGAGGGTGCACAGGTCTTCAATGAAGATGTGGTCCAAGAAGATGTTGTTGTTGAAACAACGGTTGAACCAGATCTCGCTGAGCCATCAACGAAGCGAGTGAGGAGGCCGAAGGACTTCGAAAGTGACTTTGTCACCTATCATGTAGAAGCAGATCTGCTTACCTATGATGAGGCGATGAAGACCAGAGACGCGGTTTTCTGGAAGGAGGCGATTGACAATAAAATTGATTCCATCACCTCAAATAACACTTGAATGTTGGTTGATCTTCCTGAAGGAGCAAAATCCATCGGATGCAAATGGATCTTCAAGAAGAAGATGAAAGCAGATGGAACTATTGACAAGTTCAAGGCTAGGTTGGTAGCCAAGGGGTTTTTTCAGAAGCAGGGGGATTGACTATTTTGACACGTATGCTCCAGTAGCCCAGATGACCACCATCAGAATGTTGATTGCTCTCGCAGCAATACATAAGATGGTGATACATCAGATGTGTGAATACAGCTTTCCTAAATGGCGAGCTGACCGAAGAGATTTACATGCAACAGCCAGAGGGATTTGTCATCAGGGGTCTTGAAGACAAAGCCTGCAAGTTGGTGAAATCCTTGTACGATCTTAAACAAGCTCCCAAGATGTGGCTTGAGAAATTTGACAAAGTTATAAGGTCAATGGCTACATGGTCAGCGATACGGACAAGTGTGTTTACACGAAGTTCGCTGATGGAAGAGGTGTGATCGTTTGTCTGTACGTGGACGACATGCTTATCCTAGGTACGGATATTAGCTGTGTCACGGAGACAAAGAAATTCATCTCAAGCAAGTTCAGTATGAAGGACTTGGGGGAAGCTGATGTGATCTTAGGGATCAAGATCATCCGGACAGACACTGGACTAGCGCTGTCACAGTCTTATTATTGAGAAAATGATCACTCGTTATGGGTATCTGGATCTTTCAGGGATCGATACGCCGTACAGGTATGATCTGAAGCTGAAGCCTAATTCAGGGGAAAGCGTCAGGCAGATGGAGTATGCAAGCGTAATAGGAAGTTTGATGTATGCTACTAATGCCACAAGGCCTGACATAGCTTTTGCCGTGGGAATGCTGAGTCGTTTCACGAGCAACCCAGGTGCTGAACACTGGAAAGCTGTGAAACGGGTTATGAGATATCTCAAGAAGACTCAGACATATGCACTGTAATATAGCGGAGATCCGCCGGTAGTGGAAGGCTTCAGTGATGCCAGCTGGTGCTCAGAGGTGGAGAACGAGAGGTCCACAAGTGGATTCATTTTCACAATGGGTGGAGCTGCTATATCGTGAAAGTCGAAGAAGCAGACTATGCTCTCGCGGTCATCCATGGAATCTGAGTTCTTTGCACTTGATACCGCAGCCGAGGAAGCATAATGGCTTCGGGAGCTCATGTATGATCTTCCAATGGTTGGGGCGCAAATACCGGCGATACCGATATACTGCGACAACCAGGCGACTGCGGCGGTGGCATCAAATGACCTCTTCAACGGGAAGAAGAGGACTGTGCGGTTGAAGCACAGGACAGTACACGATCTTATCAAGAGAGGTGTTATTGCAGTTATTGATGTTCGGAGTCAGGAGAACCTGGCGGATCCGTTCACCAAGGGCCTCAAGCGCCAGCTGGTCGATGACACAGCTTGTAAAATGGGCTTGAAGACATTCTGATATTGTATTATTGTATTCCTACCATAAAGTTTTATGCTAATAGTTCAAAGATTTATCTACTAGGCATCTAGCTTTTGGTTCAAGGGAGGACCAGTAATCGGAAGAATATCAGGAACGGTGGGTACATGTTCTATTGGTGTAGCTCCCCTTCCCGAAAATTGTTGAATTATTTTTTTATTATTATTTATTATTATTAAATGGCGATTTTTAGATTTTTGTAAATTATTATTTAGTAGTTTTTACGGTAGATGATTTTTAGCCATTATTAGGAATTGGAGTACGAGGTGACTAGGAATCATGGCACGGATAGTGAAGTGGCGTGCTTTGACTAGTGTATTAGCCCTGGTAGGGAAGGCCGAGCCATAGGACATCCTAACGAGGAAAACCAGGCCAAGTTACGACTTAACCCTTACCGAAGTTTCTATTTATGATTTAATTTATTATTGAGTTTCGAGAACCCGGTTGTACTGAACCTGTCCAGATTGGGCCAAGTTAAAACCAAGCCCATGTAGTCATGTAGTGGGACCAAGTACAGCCTTGTAGACATGTTGGGTAAATGCCAATATTTTCGTATATATATTTTTAGGAATTAGCAATTATTTTTTGAATATTATTATGGGTAGATTATAGGTATTATTATTATTGTTAAATAGTATTTTACCAAATTTGTATGATCTTTTGGAGCCAGTAAAGATGGTGTAGGACAGGTCCACCCAAAACTAATATTGGAGTATTTTAGTTATTATTGGGATTATAATTGTCATTGATTAATTGAGTATTTATGGGTATATATATATGGGTATAAATATATAAATGGATGAGTGTATATATAGATAGATATACAAGTATGTATAGATAATATATTATAGATATATGTGTATGAATAGAGGTATATAGATATATATGGTAATATGTGTGTGTGTATATATATATATATATATATATATATCTATATATATATTATATATATATATATATATATATATATATATAATATATATATATTATATATATCTATATATATATTATATATATATATATAATATATGTGTGTGTGTGTGTGTGTGTGTAAGTGTATAATATAATATGTATATGTATACATATATTGTATGTATAAAATATGTATATATATATATATATATATATTAAGATATATTATATATATATATATATATATCTATATATATATATATATATATATTTTTATATATATATATTATATATATTATATATATATATATATTATATATATATATATATTATATATATATATTTGTATGTATGTATATAGATATATGCGTATATATGGATATTAATTGGTTATTGTGTGTAAATATATTGGTATATATTTATATGTATATATAGGTATTTGTATATATTTATATGTATATATATAGGTATTTGTATACATTTATGTGTATATATAAGTATATAGAAATTGAATAGAATCCCAGCCCAACCCAAGGCCTCACAGGCCCGGCCCAGCCAGCCCTAAGCCCCAGGCCCAGCCTTCCCACTGTAACTAAAACCCCAGGCCTGAGTTCTCCCTCAACCGAGAGAAAATGACCCCTGTACATACTCAGCCGATCATACGTTATTATATATATCGACAAAATTAACGAGAGAGAAGAACCCTAACCACCCACACGCCGCTACCTCCACGCTGCCCCTGCCTCTGACGAGCCATGGCGACCCCCTGACCACCGGCGAGTCGACGCGACGGCCACCGCCGGCCGACAAGCGCTCGCGTGCGCCTGGGACAGAGACGACAACAGCAGCGAATACACCAAGGTACCGATTTCGTAGTGTTATTTCTTCGCGTATACTCGACGGACTTCGATTCCATAAAATCGTATGGATAGCCCATATAACCATCTAGGAACCCTTCCAATTAGTTCATAGCGAATCGACCCAGATTCGAAGAAAAATCGACACGAAGTCGATCGAAATTCTGATCGCAAAACAGGGCTAACACAGTCCAATTACCCATGTTGAGAGATCGATTCCGATCGATCCAGCGACCCTTTTGGTCAAACTTCTGAACAATATTTTAGACAACCTATAGACCTTCACAATCGCCTTTACAGAGGCCAAAACCATCGCTATGTCAGAAATCGAATTCCGAAATCGACCAAAAATTTGTTTTCAAAATAGAAATTCATCCACACAACGTGCCCGCCATTCCGGGCGACGTGGTCGCGAACCGTAAGCATCGAAAGCTGCGTAACGGCTTCGGGTCGTGTGGACTTTGGCGGAATTCAAATTGGTCGCGTGTGCGCGACGAATTTGATACGTATCCGTCGAAATTCACCGTATCGTGCACTTTGCAAATTCTCCAATTACTTTGTGCACGCTCGTCAGATCAAGACGAAACTTATGCCAGCAGGACCGTATCATTTTTCTGGTCATGTATGCCAATTTGGTCCAATTCTGAGACAGTTGACAAAATTGCGTTTTGCGGGCCCCACGGTCCGATTCAACGGGTTGATTTTGTGCACGGTCCGCCGGAATCCAACTTTGGACATACGGTTGGGTTCGTATCAAAAAACCAGATCTGTAGACATGTAGTTTGATGACTTTAGAGACCATTGACTCTGGCATGCTTTTCGGTGCAAAGCGGGTCCAACGACGGACATCGTTTTTGCCCGAAATTATCGTTTTGCCCCTGTGTCCAAATTGGACTTAAGGATAGGCAATCCTAGCTAATTTGACTATTCTGAGACTGTTGGCAATATTTGTTTCAGCTTTCGGAGACAGTTGTGGTGACTTGGACTTTATGGATTATCAGTTGATTGTATTTTTGTTGGATCTGCGTGCAACCTCCAGGCAAGTATACCTTGCCTTCCTCTACAGTTTTATTTACATGCATTTCCTTTCATTTTTCAGTCATTTGATTGTTTATGGACATGTGCTTTTCGTGTTATTTTCTGTGGAGTTGTTTTATTGTTTTAGCATGTTCATGTTTTGGCCTTGTGTTTCACATTTGGAGTTCCCGTCAGTACCTTGCTTGATTTGTGTCATAGAACGTTGCGTGTAGTGAACTGCCATAGCCTTGATTATCGTTGTACACAACTAGAGAGACCACACTCGGGACGAGGGTTGTTTGGTGCACCAGAGAGTCCACACACGGGACGAGGGTATTTGTCGTGATCAAATGGCACCAGAGAGTCCACACACGGGACGAGGGTTTGACCATTTCACCAGAGAGTCCACACACGGGACGAGGGTGTCTTGCCGTGAGCTAGCCAGAGAGTCCACACTCGGGACAGTTAGCGCTTAGTTCAAACCCGTGAGTCCACACTCGGGATGAGGGTTTGTTTCTTCTTCCGATCATCGTATTCGTTCATCGGCAGTTCATTTATACGTAGTTATTCTAGTATTCATATTCGTATTCTGTTCTGTTTGTGTTCGTAGTCATTTATCTTGTCCTTGTTCTTTCTTGTTTATTTCTTTGCGCATGATAAAACTGTTAGATAGGCATGTATATATGTATCTTGCTAGTCCTCTGAGGACCTGATGATCTCTTCAGGTTTAGCTGATTTCATGGAGTTAGTTAGTAGTTCTGGATGGCAGGCGTGATGATACATTACGGAATTCAGGTATTGTTATTGAGTTTATTATCCGTTCGTGCTTTTCATTCCTTATCATGAGATATCATGTTCCTTGTTTCAGTTGTAGACTCTTTTATTCCTTAGAGTCTTATCGGACATTTATGCTAGTGGGCTGCAGACCATGACCCATAATTGTTCATTTCTTGTTTCATATGATTCCTGTGGATTGAGATATAGTTTAGACTAGACATGATACCCTTGACCTTGACAGCGTTTACGTATTCGAGTCGGGCTGGAGTCCGTTCGATACGTAGCTGGGCTTGGACACGCTTCGTATCCGAAAAGCGGGTGCGGGTCGTGACAAGTTTTTTTGGTGGCCCATACAGGTCAGAGCATATCGTGTCGGTTACGTAACTGTACTGATACGAGCCTGCAACTTTGACTAAACCTGTAGAAATCTCAATCCACTCTGCCTTGAAAATTCTCTTAAAACTTCTCTACGTCCTTGAAAGCTCCACAATTGCTCTCGATTATGCTTCCTTGCTTCCATACCATTGATTCTCGTCGCTTCCTATTTCGGAGTGACGAACAATCGTGCTGTCTAGAATTCATTAGAATCCTTAAATTATAGTATATATTGCTTGGCTATTGAATATTGGTTGTTTATAGATATGAAGGATTTTGGTTGCCATACGCCCAATATCTGTCGCTAGAAGTGATAGCGACTAGTTGAAAAATTATGAGATTTTAGTGACCGTGTTTTGAGGAGTAGTGTGACCAAAGGTGGGTAGAAGTCCCCAAGTATTCAGAGTTATAAAATCATAGATAATTTTGAGAAATAAAATTTGAGGAGATTTAGGTGATAGTTAGACTTGTAGGTGAAGGAATAGTTTGAATTGGAATTTCGAGGACAAAATTATTTTTAAGGTGGGTAGATTTGTAGCTCCCCTTCCCGAAAATTGTTAAATTTTTTTTTATATTATTAAATGGCGATTTTTAGATTTTTGTAAATAATTATTTAGTAGTTTTTACGGTAGATAATTTTTAGCCATTATAGGAATTGGAGTACGAGGTGACTAGGAATCATGGCACGGATAGTGAAGTGGCGTGCTTTGACTAGTGTATTAGCCCTGGTAGGGAAGGCCGAGCCATAGGGACATCCTAACTAGAAAACCAGACCAAGTTGCGACTTAACCCTTACCGAAGTTTCTATTTATGATTTAATTATATTATTGAGTTTCGGGAACCCGGTTGTACCGAACCTGTCCAGATTGGGCCAAGTTAAAACCAAGCCCATGTAATCATGTAGTGGGACCAAGTACAGTCTTGTAACATTTGGGTAAATGCCACTATTTCGTATATAGATATATATTTTTAGGA
>JANAVB010024734.1:0-46603 GCA_029216955.1 Iris pallida
TGTTGTTTCTCAGAGTTTCCACTTGCCCATCTGACTCCTCCGATGCCAAAAAGCCCCACACCATTCTCAGGAGGTTCTCGCGGTACCGACAACCATTAGCAAAGGATCGAGTTACTTTGCGGGCCGGGTAAAACTAAAGGACAATGCTAGAATTACAAACAAATAAGTTACAATTTATTGTAAGTATCTACGTGACACGGGTATCAGTTGCGTCATCTCTACACATGTGGGATAGAGGTGAAGGAAGTCATCTCTACACATGTGGGATAGAGGTGAAGGAAGGTCAATTGTCAGCCGTCACGTAGGCGATTGTAAATGAATTATAATCCATATTTTTTTTTTAAATATATAAAATTAATATATATCCACGCGTGGGCGACAGCAGCTCTGCTAGGGCACACGTGTACGCGACCTCCCCCCCCGGCCCCCCGATCCGCTTGCGGGGAGGGGGCCTCGCCGGCAGGGAGGCGGGGGAAGAGTCGGCCCCTTGGCGGCGCCGCTGGCGGCGGAGGCGGACCCCCCCAGGCGGGGGGGGTCGGGCGGCAGCGCGCGGAGGCTGGGAGCAGACGGCGGGACCCCCCTGGGCGGGGGGGTCGGGCGGCACTGTAGCGGCCCCTCCCACGGGGGGGGGGGGGGGGGGCAGGGTGCGACGTCGGGACCCCCCCAGGCGGGGGGGGGGTCGGGGTCGGGAAGCACTCCCCCGCGGGGGGGCTGGGACGCGCGGCGGATCCCCCCGGGAGGGGAGGGGTCGGACGGATCCGGTGGTGGGCGCCCACACGTGGAGAAGCCCCTATTTTTAGTTTGGTTCCGGAGGAGAAAATTCTGGAGATGGTGGTTGGCAAACCGTGACGAGACGTCGGACTGGAGGACGGAGAGGGATCCAATCCCAAGGTTCCGGGAGGGCGGGGACAGGTAATCAAGGGACCCGAACCATGAATGGCGCCCTGGATCCCCGACGGCGTGGGGTCGGTATGGTGAGAACTGTTCCGGGATGGAGGCCAAAGGCGACGGCGGCAGAAAAGGGGAAGGGTGTTGTAGTCGACACTGGTAGGCAGGGACCGGTCGCTGCTCCTCCCCCTACCAGGACCCCCGCTGTGGAGCAGAGGCCTCGGTCATGGAAGGAGGTCTGCACCCCAGTGGAGTCGAAAAGTCCGATGTCCATGGAATATGTCACCCCTATGACGGTTGGTGGAAGACGTAGGGCTTACTTCCCCGCAGAAGAAATTGCGAAGGTCGCTGAATTTTGGAAGAACACATTAGTGCTATATGTGTTAGGGAATAAGCCATTCTTTGGCCAGATCAGGGGCTATGCGGAGAGAGTTTGGAGGCCCAAGGGCAGCATGGAATTCTTCTCCCGGGAGAATGGATTCTATTATGTCAAGTTTGGTCTGGCGGAGGATGTGACCAGGATTGTGCAGGGAGGGCCATGGTCGTTTGACGGGAGACTTATTATTTTGAAAGAATGGACGCCGGAGCTGAGGTGTGAAAAGGAAGTGCTGAATGCTATCCCCGTCTGGATCCGGTTCCCAGAATTCCTGTTCTGTATTGGAGCATCCCTCTACTCATGAGACTCGCCAGCCTTATAGGGAAGCCTATAAAGGCGGATGAGGCCACCACCTTCCGCTCCAGAATCATGTACGCCAGAGTATTTGTGGAGATTGAGGCAGGCTCGGAACTTCCGAGCATGCTTGAGTTTCAGGTTCCATCTGGAGAGGTTCTGACGCAGGCTGTGGAATATGATTGGGTCCCACCCATGTGTTCACTTTGCGCGTGCTTTGGGCACACCACAAGTACGTGCAAGTATAAGGGGAAGGAGACCTCCAGAGCTCAGGCGGGACAGACAGCGATACCTCGGCCGGAGGAGGGTCAGACAGAGACACACGAGGAGGCGGAGACCGCCAGCCACTTGCCTGAGGAGACGACGCCAGAGGGACACACGGAGGACGACACAGTTATGGAGATCGACAGACGACCGGATACTGGGCGACAGGAGAGCATGCAGGGTGCCCTGGTTCCTTTCAGGCCACGGAGGACTATGACGACCAGGGGTATGAGTGCGGCGGATAGTGGGCAGAGGGGGGCGGAGGCCTCAAAGGCAATTATGGTTTACAGCAGCAGGAAGAGGCATGCTCCGGCCACACTGGAGGACATTCCCCAGATGAGGGAGATAGATGACCCGACCGACCCCAATCTGACTGGACTCTGACTCTTAGCAGGATTCAGGCTCATCTTGCCCCTTCCTCCATGGTTGATGCTGTGCTTGAGCAGACGGATGAGACACTTCCCTCGAGTGTCAATCCAGAGGAGTTTCAGGGGGGCCCAACATCTTTTATTTAGATGTCGGTCCTAGCATGGAACATTAGGGGGGTGTTCCATTGGCCGATGGAGGGAGATCAGAGGGGTGCTGAGGAGAGAGACTTGTGACATCGCTATCCTGCTGGAGACGAAGATTCGAGGGGCCGATATGCTCTCACGGAGGACTCCTGCTACCTGGGACCACATCCACAACTTAGATCTCTGCAGTATGGCACGGATCTGGGTTAGGTAGAATAAAGGTAGCTGGGAGGGGGTTCAGATCCATAAGTCTGAACAACTCATCGGTGTCACTTTTCAGAATAAAGGTGGATTCAACTTCATGTTGGGTGCTGTTTATGGGCACAATGACCGGCGACTCAGGGAGGCTTTATGGGAGGACATTGTGCTTATGGGTCGTATGGCGGACAACATGCATCTTCTCCTACTCATCATGGGGGACTTCAATGCTATGTTGCTTCGTCAGGAGAAGGTTGGGGGCAGGCCTGTTCCGGACTCGATTTTATACGACTTCCAGAGATGTCTTCTTATGTCAGGTATGCGGGGGCTGGAGCGTGCTGGCCACATTTGGACCTGGCACAACAAGGCCACCCAGAATTGTATTGCCTGTCAGCTAGATAGGGCCTTGGGTAATAGTGAGTGGTTCAGATGTTTCCCGAACTCGGTGGCGGAAGGTCTGGCAGCGGGGACTAGCGACCATTCTCCTATCAGGGTGGGCCTTTGTGAGAGACCCCCTTTCAGGACGAGGCCGTTTCGGTACAACAACGGCTGGTACCTCTCTCCTGGTTATGAGGAGATGGTTGTACGAGAGATGCAGCACTTCCGGGATGGCACGGCCCAATTCCGCATGGTTCACAAGCTCAAACAGCTCAAGCGGGCTATCAGGGGGTGGGTGAAACAGATTCCGCGAACTTTTCTGGCAGAGAAGGAGGAAGAGCTTCGGGATATACAGGTGGCCCTCCAATCTGATATTATGAATGGGGATCTGGCGGCTAAGGAGAGGACCTTGATTGAGGAGGTTAGTACCATGAGGCTGCAGGAGGAGATCAGTACGGCACAGAGGGCCAAGTGCACCTGGCTCAAGGATGGGGACCGATGCACCAAATTCTTCTACGATGTGATCCGCACCAGGCAGCACCGGAACAGCATCCCCAGACTTCTGAATGCTGAGGGTCGTCTTATAGGAGACCCGGTGGCAATTCAGGAGGAGGCCGTCAGATTCTACACTGATCTTTATCAGCAGACAGATTATTCTACCATGTTTCCGGCCTTGGTTACGAAGAGACTGGTGTCCCGCTATGGGAACAGTCTTCTCTTGGCACCGGTGAGGATGGAGGAGGTGGAAGATATAGTGATGAAGGCGAATCCCAACAAAGCTCCTGGACCTGATGGCTTCTCTTCTGGGTTCTTCAAGCGGCACTGGGGAGTTCTCAAGGTACCTGTTCTGGCAGCAGTTCAGGAGTTCTTTGTGGAGGGCCGGCTCCTGAAGGAGATGAACCATACTTTCTTGACGCTGGTTCCTAAGAAGAAAGGAGCGACCTCCCTGGCGGATTTTAGACCCATTGCCTGTTGTAATTTCATTTACAAGATTATCACTCATCTTATGTGCAGGCATATGGAGGAGATTATGCAGGGTTTAGTGTCCCGGAACCAAGCAGCGTTCATCAAGGGCCGGTCGATAGCGGAGCACAGCCTGCTAGCCTACGAGATGGTACGAGAGCTCAGCAAACCGGGGGGGATGAAGGCTTGTGTGAAACTTGATCTCCGGAAAGCTTATGACACGGTTAATCGGGACTTTCTTTGCCACTTGATGCTTGCTATGGGGTTTGACGGGAGGTGGGTGGCGAGGGTGAGGGAGTGTATCTGCTCCCCTACCTTTTCTGTCCTCATCCAGGGCACGTCGCATGGCTACTTTAGTAGCAACAGGGGGCTGAGGCAGGGTGACCCCCTCTCCCCGTATCTTTTTACCTTGGTGATGGAGTACTTTACCTGCATGATGGATATAGCTGTCCACAGTGGGAGGATTGCTCCCCTATTCCGGCTGGTGAGTCCTGCTGTATCTCATTTGATTTATGCTAATGATTTACTGGTGCTGCTACAGCCTTCCATGAGAGGTATGAGAGCGCTGTCTGACATTATGGAGGAGTTCGGACGTCTTTCTGGGCTCCAGCTGAACCGTGAGAAGAGCAGAGTCTACTTCAGTTCCCGATGTACACTTCAGGAGGAGAGAGCCTTCGCTTTGGGTGTGGACAGAGGCGAGCTTCCAGTGAAATACCTGGGAGTCCCGCTGACGGTCAACTATGCACGAGAGCAGGACTGTCACAGCTTGGTAGACTTTGCACAGAGGAGAGTGGAGGGCTGGCAAGCGGCGGGGCTTTCATTTGGGGACGGATTGAGTTGGTACGGTCGGTCATTGCTGGCATTGCTATGTTCTGGCTCCAGTCTATCCAGATACCCTCAGCTACTATTCGGAAGGTGGAGGCTATATGCGCCAACTTCATTTGGAGGGGAGGAATTCATGCGATATCCTGGGACCAGTTATGTCGGCCTCGGAAGGAAGGAGGAGTTGGGTTGAGGCCGCTCCATGAGGTTAGGAAGGCAGCTTGTGTGAAGATGGCTTGGAACTTCATCAAGGGGGGGTCGCTCTGGACGGATTGGATGGCGAGCAGATACCTTCGGAGGACCAACTTCTGGGCTTGCAGAATTGACAACAATTTCTCGGTCACATTTAAGGCCATCCTGAGATGTCGGCCGGTGCTCCAGACCGCTATCTGCAGGCGCATGAAGGATGGGTCGAGTTCTGATCTTTGGCGGGACCCTTGGTTGGGTTTCCGTTCCCTTCTCGAGATTCTGGGAGGGCAGATGGACAGGGAAGCGGGAAGGGGGCTCACTTGCAGTCGGATCATTAGAGACGGAGTTTGGAGGCCAGAGGACTACCCTTATACTGTCCAGCTTGCAGCCGAGATACACCTTATTACCATTGATGCTAGCCAGACGGAGGATACTTGGAGTTGGGCCGGCCCCGGTACAGGGGGCGGGTCAGGTCTATTCTGCTTTCGGAGCTGCTTTGATTTGGTCCGGACCCACCACAATCAGGATGAGGAGGTGGATTTCATTTGGGGCAAGGGCGTTGCACGGAAAATACAACTCTGTGCCTATCGGCTTCTGCGGGGTAGATTGATGACGAGAGATAGACTCCTCCATTTTGGGATGCAGATCCCGGATGCAAAATGTGTGCTATGTAATGTTGAAAATGAATCTATGGGACATCTTTTCTTTATGTGCCCGGAGACCTGGCACATCTGGACTGAGCAGTGTGCTCAGCTGAGAGGAGGAGTTGGGGGGGACCGGGACATCCGGAGCATCCTCAGTTGGATTCGAGATCGCGGAGGCCGTGAGCCGGGGTGGGCTAGAAGAGCCAGAGTTCGTCTTGCTGCGTCTGTTTGGCACATCTGGAAGGAGAGGAACAGACGTATCTTTGAGGGCTTAGCTACCCCCCCCCCCTCCCGATTGGAATTCTACATAATATAGAATTCGATGTATCTGTAATGGGCCCATAAATTCTGGGGGCATGGAGAGTAGTGATGTTGTACTTTAATACCTTTTCCGCTATATGTGAGGAATAAATTCACCCTTATTCCCAAAAAAAATATTTAAAATTTTTAAAAAACTAATTTGATTTATGTTTGGATGAGCATAGGATGTGTACTTGAACAAAAGTTCGATGGAAGAAGGATCACGAGTGAAAAATTAAACAGTATATTTGGAAGGAAGAAAGTACCGAGAATCTTTTGCTCGACATTATGTTGTTTTCAATAGTTTCAACTTAGTAAATAAAAACTTCAAGTTCCCTTCTTTTTTTTATCATGTTGTAAGTTCGTCATCAACGTTAGGGATGGATCTAGAGGTAAATTGTAGGAGGGACCAAAATATAAATAATTGTGACAAATAATTCAATACTTAGAATTCAAAAATATAATAATCCACCAAATATTGTTCTACACATTTGCATTGTTGTACGTATCATACAGAGTGTTAACCAAACATAGTTAAAAATAATCATAAATTATTTGAAAAAAAGACTCGAAGAATGAGAGATGGGAGAGATGTAGATGCGAAAGAGAGAGAACAAATTTCTTTATTAGAAAATAGGCTATGTTCTTGCTTTTAGTAAAGAGATTTTAGAAAAGGGGTTATTTATGTAGGGGATAAGCTAATTAATCTTGCTTTTAGTAAAGAGATTATAGAAAAGGGGTTATTTATGTAGGGGATAAGCTAATTAATGTTAATTTCGAGTAAATGTTGAGTTAAAGCAAGAAAAAAAAACAAAAACTTTTTTGATAAAAGTTAAAAAATATTAAAAATACTAACCATAAACATCGGCAGTAAGAGGTCCCCCCAATGAATGAATGAGCATCATCTAACCAGATATAAACATAAGAGATATTAATAGCATATTTGTTATGAGCCGCTCACGAATAATCGGGTATGATTTGAACTACGTCCGGTCTACGTTGTTGTGGACAGCGGTAGTCGGCCTCTATACCTTAGCAATCATCAAATAATAATATATTGATTTTTCATCACATCTCGACGCACGTGCCCTGTCATACAATCACCACAATATTTCACTATCTTTATTACAAGTAATTTTACAAGAGATGTCCAGAAACAAATTCGATGAATGGTAAAGGCAACTCTATAGAACCTCGATCTCAATATAATCAACCACAAGTAATCATCCTACATTATCTAAATCCCATAATGGTATCTAGGTCCTGGATAGCCTCCAGAGTAGCCTCAACTATTGGGTCCTCCTGTGAAACATAGAATGTGGGGTAATCTGTCTCATCCTCACATGTATATGTTATCCAGCCAGAAAAGAAGCAAAGTAACATAAAACTCAACAATAGTCAATAACATGATACAATAATAATAAAATAATGACTATAAATAACAAGTAAAAAATAAGAATGTACCTGGCTACTTGCTCTAACTACGTATGGCACGTGCAATCAGAACACTAATAAGCATGTAGGGACTAAACATGCATAAGACATATCATAAGGCGATATGCTATCAGTCACGCACGAATTTGGACATAAGGCATGTCTTTTGACAATGTTAGCAGTCACAAAAATGTCCAAAGCTAGATAAACTACATACTAACCCCCCCCCCCCCCGGGTACAACATGACACGACAACACAATATAACATGTGACACAAATGTAGACCATAAAATGCAACAATATCGCTAAGTAAAGTTGAGAAATATGTACTTACCTTTTATTGAATAGGAAAAGTCGTCTCTAAATCACCTATAAAATAATAGAAATAAATAAGGTTTTACTTCAAAATAACTCCTACACTATCGTACTTGGTCCTTCCAGAAATGATTTAACTATTTTTGGTTGCTATCTCAACCCTAAACTACTACTAAAATCCTTATTTAATCGACCAACTATTTCTTGATTAACTAATCCTTAAATAAACCTATTAACTAACTTCCCTTAACTACCTAACTACTTAACAATTAACTATCAGTTACTAAAATCCTTATTAATAGTCAGTGGGCCCGGCTAGTGGATTGTGATGAATGTTATACAGTCCAGTCCAAAAAGCCCACTCTCAGTTGGGTTCATAGGATGTAAGCCTAACCCAAACCTCATCCATTCTCTTTCAAGCCTTGCCCAATTTACCATCACAGTTCAAATTTGTACCTTAAATTACTCTCAATTCTTTAACAACAATCCTGCAAAAAGTCTATTGATCACAGCGTTGGCCAGTAACAAATCAATTCCTCGTAACAGGCACATAAATCCCGTTGGACACCAACTAATTTAAGAAAAGGAAAACAACTCCTTGCAGTGAATCAAGAATAACAATAGATCATACCTGATGGCTCAAGCCGAAACCTCGACCAAGAATTGTTAGCCGTATCGGATACGAGTATTCTCGTGTCCAATTTGCATACTTTAAGTGTCTCTAATGCAATACATCGAACACATGCAAAGCAGTTGATTTACAACTTGATTTGAAGTACAAGAGTGATTTTTAGAGAAAAATCTCAGATCAAAATATCACAAGGATCAAGAATTTATCGATCGTTTGATGTTCAATTTGATTTTGAATTTGATCTTGTCGTCAGATCCAAACAACGACCTCCGTCGATCAAATTCACAGATCAGAACACAACGATCAACGAAATTCAAACTGAATACGAGTTCTACCGATCGAGGCATCGTCATCTTGATCCAGTCCAAGCTATACGGTCGTCGGTGATCATCGAGTTCACGGAGGTGCAATCCTTAACATTCAAATTTGATTTTTCTTTCAGTTTTAAAAGGAGATGGAACAAGAAGTATGATCAAGGAAGACGACTCACCATGATCTGCCGCTCGTCGTCAACAAACATTGACTGGTGAATGAACGCTCCCCGGTACCGAATCTCATCGGCACTATCGGAGATATGGTGCTGCCTCGACTTCGAGGTTGCTCCGTCGGTCGTTAATGTCGATTAGGAGGGAGGAGATGATCAAAAAAATAAGTGATGTTTCTATTCCTTATGCCTCCTTATCGTAGACTGCTCTTTAAATGAATATTGTTTAACTAAAATGTTACTAACATGTCCATAATAAATGGATATGGATTCAGAAATATGTTGCGCATGTTATGCTAGAAAGAAATGATTATCATGCAGTGGTCCCTACTACTTGAATGAATGAAAGAAGAAATATGGTTTCGTTTATGTTTCCAAAATGAATCAGGACTCTTGAGTTATATATGGCATGAAATAAAGTAGGTAAAACTATAAGGCCACTATTAAAGGCTATGTTTTCTCACTAAACTACTTAGTGACTGCTTTTAGTGAGTGTTGCTTTTGTTCATTCACCAGTGCATTTTTCGGTATGCTGATCCCCCACCAGATTATCCGCATATATTTGATTTTCTACTGGATGTTTTGAGACGATGGAAGATTCTTATCCTTAAGAGCCAAAGATCAAAAAATGCATAATCGTTTATGTATAAAGAGATGCAATATATAAAACAAAGTAATTATAATCGTTTCAGTTTCAAAAGTTGTAAGCCGAGTTGGCATGTGTCTTTTGGCTATTGAAGGCCTTTGTAATCGATGTAGTTATTAATAAAAGAAGAGATTTATTTTTATTCTGTTATAAACTAGAGATAGCAACAAGAGAAAATGGAGAAGAAAGTTGTGTGTCATTTCATTCATCCAATATGGCCTTTATATAGGTTTACAATGGATTGCCAAAGGTCATGAGTTATGAAATCAAAGGGCATGAGTTACATAAGTTATGAAACCAAAGGGCATGAGTTACATAAGTTATGGATGACTAAAAGTCATGGGACTGTTTGTAAAAACAAAAGTATGAAACTTTATTGATACAAACTTTGTAAAAGATTACAATTTGAATTCTGGGAATGGTACAACTTTAGGAATCCAATCTAGATGACGATTGCTTTATCCCTTGGACGATGTGAACTCTGAAGACGAAGCCTCTGAAGTTGAAGACAACTCTGGAATTGAAGGCAAAAAGCCTCGAAAATTGAAGGCAAAAGCCTCGAAAGAATGCAGCAGCACTTGGGCAAGAACTCCTGGACTCTCTGATCTCTCTATGATCTCTGATCTGATCCTTGATCCCCTTGAATGGAGACTTGAAACTCTATTTATAGAGTTCTGAGAAATAACTAACTTTTAGTTATTCTGGACTGCGTATGATGGATTGCGCAACAGTAGACTGCGCAGGCAGTTGCTGGATCATGGGCCAACTGTCTTGGACACATGGCATCATTTGATTAAAATATGCATGATCGTGCATAGACGGTTGCCACGTAATGAGCAATCGATGGCATGAATGCCACGTGTATTTTGTCATTTGTGTTGATAGAACGCGCACACTGAATTATGCTGGCTTTGGATTGCGCAGACTTGGACTGCGCAGGAATGGATTGCGCTGCCAGCTGTCAACCGTTCTCGAGCGCTGTGCGGCACAATAAACGAACAGCCTCCTCGTTCTTCGTGCTGTCAGCTATCAGGAAGATTTGATTGTGTCAGGTAATGATAATTTTTGCCACGTCAGCCTGCGCGCTTGGGAGTGTGCGCAGTCTAGCGTGCACAATCTGAAGGATGCGCAATCTGATGTCTGCACAGTTCATCTGAAAGTTGTATTTCTTGATTTTCTGACTTTGTTGATGTGTGTAACTTGATTTTCTATGACCTACAAGACCCCCTTCAAAGTTTTTGAAAGTTGAATTTGTTCAAAATTTCGAAATACTTTGAATTTTGAAATTGAAATCAATTTGCGCATATAGTGAGCTGTCTGCGCAATCTGAGGGATTAGCCCCATTTTTAGGCGCAATCTAAGGCGGCCGTTTCGATTTGAAAAACTATAAATAGCTCTTCAATTCCTTCGAAGTGTTCTTTACTTGCTTTCTTCGTGCACTTGAGAGAAAAATTTTCGAGCTCTTTCTTCCTTTCTTCTCCAACAATCTCGATGGCTCCCCGACGATCCTCCGCCGCTGCTAAGGGCAAGGCCCCCGTCGAGTCATCGGCTAGGGCTGTGCGACGTGCTTCTCGTCACGAAACTGCTCATCCAGCGCTGCAAGGTAGATGTCATAATCAAAACTCTTTTTAGGGTTTTGATCTCACTTATTCTTTCAGAATCCATCTCTTTTTAGAGATGTGATCACACTGCGCCACCCTTTTTAGGGTTCTGGTTGCACAAATTAGTTCGTTCTTCATTTTTATGAAGGACGACTCTCTGCGCAATCTGTTGAACTGTGCTGGCAAAAGTCAGCACAATTTGCTGATTTGTGCGGGACTGCCAGCGCAAACTGATGACTGTTTGTTTGCGCAATCAGATTATTGTGCAATCTGATATTGCGCAATCTGATGTTGCGCAGTCTGATGACAAAATTTTTGACTTGACTTGTACTGAATTTTTGTTTTCTCTGTCTGATGCAGTTAATACTAGAGAAGAGACCGGATATGAGGACTTTGTAGGGACCCTTTCAGAGTCAGAATACAAAGAGGATCTATCTCATGTGCACTATCCTCAATATGATCTGCCAACTTTCCGTCAGGCTATTTTGATATCCCAAGATAATGAGACACTGCAATGTTTGATGAATGGACAACCTCTGGAGTCAGCAGACGCTGTCATTCACAAGAAGCCATTATTCTTGTTCGGCGATACTTTTGAGAAAATCTCTCAACCGAGGCCAAGGATGGAAGAAAGGATTGTCCATCAGGAGGATAGGACATTCTCGATACCAGATGTTTCCCGCTGCCTCCCCTTATCTCGGTATGCTCATGCGAGCTATCAGAGGAAGATGGAATGGAACCTTACTCCTTTCCAAGATGCCCGTCCAGGAAAGATTTTTGTAAAAAAGGGGCCGAATAAGAAGGACATGTTCTACAGCTCCTCAGAACGATACAGTGTCTTGTTAAGAGGTTTGAAACCCGGTTGTATTTCGCCGGAGAATTCTTCCTTGTTAATGCCCGTCAGAACTCCAATATTCGCGAACGAGTTTGCGAAGGTCGAAGGGAAGTACCCAGAGCAGGACCTCAAATTGACTGGACTGGTGAATCCAGATTTTAAGCGATGGAACTGCATAGCAAACTGGATTTTGACCAAGTTTAAAAATAAACTTCAGCAAATCAATTTGTACCAAGCAGTGCATGCCACTGTTTACGGTTTTGCCCCTAACCTGCAACTGTTCTTGGCTCTAGCAGAAAGATACAATTACAGAACAGGGACTTTCATGACTTCTGGCGGAGAGATCGGGTTTGCACTTCATGAGATGCAGTACATCTCTTACTTGCCAATGGGGGATGCCCCATATGAAGAATTTGTCCCAACAAATGATGAGTTGGACAAACTCCGAAAAGAGAACGCATAAATGGTAACAGTCTTCGAAGAACTGCTATGTCATTATAAAATCTGTTCTCTGTTCTACAAAAGTGCAACATCAAATACCTGCTATTCCTCAAAATGGTTACCTTATCTGTTCCTTAACCACATTAAAGAACCGAAGACCAAGGAACATGATAGATGCTATCCTGACTTCTTTAAGCCATTGAGCAACACAGAAGTGATGAAGTTGATGGAAGAAAGTGGCGATTTTGATGAAGAGATGAAGGATGATCATCAATGTCCTCCTTTAAAGAAAGGAGATACTCTCGAGAGTTATTTGAGAGTAGGGTATAGATTTATGTCAAAAGAAGCCCAATTAGCAGGGTTTCTGACGTATTGGCTCCGTCGGTTTGTAGTCCCGGGATCCAGTGCCGTAGACCGCTTCCATCGCGGCGTTCTTTTTGCTGCCGTTAGATTAGTCTTCGGCTACAAGATGGATCTTTTGTCAGCGATGACTTGTAGGTTGAATGCCGGTCTTCGTCTGTTCGTCGATCTGATGCTGAAAGCTAAGGGTGAAAAAGAATTTTCTCGGTTGGAATTGCCGTATACATATCTGTTTGGGTGGTTGCTTCTTCACCATCCTACTTTGATGGACCCCGGCATGGGACCAGTCGACGGCAGCTTTTTGCGGAGATACTCTCATGGTAAGTGGAAATACACTGCTCTGAGAGATTGTAGATATGCTCTGAACCTGAGCAAAGGATGGAACTTTTGTTGCACTCCTCCTCCTGCTGGATATGAACAAATGCCGACAAATATGATTGACTCGAAGATGCAACCTTTGAGCCGTGCAGCTTTTGAGTGGTTGAAGACAATTCGACCGTCCCATTTGGTGTATCGGTTTGAAGAAGAATGTTATTTAGAGCCATATCTCCCCAGTCGATTTGCTCGGCAGTTCGGGTACGACCAATTCTATGTGGGAAATGCTATCACGTGCCTTCAAGGAAAGGGTTTTTTGATAGATGGGGCCCGAGCTTGGGCTTATTATAATGCTCGAGATACGAAAGTAACGTTCTCGATGCCAGTAAATAGCAATCATGGCCCTCGGATGCTATTTACATACTCAGTATTCTATACATCTTCGAACACCTTTGCTGAGAATTTCAATCTCGCGGATAGCTTCGCGTCTTCAACAAGATTGAAGAGGGAAGGAATCACCATGTCACTCCCAGGAAATGATGAGGTGCATGAACCAGTAGATGCACCCCTGGAAGCTTCAAGGGACGCTATGTTCCCTGAAGAGGTTAACGTACCACTGTGTATTTCTTTGAAGGTAGGTAGATCTCCAGCCAAGAAGAAGAGGAGAAGAGAGGAGCCTCCCGCTCCAGCAGCAAAGAAGAGACTGGTCTTAGATCATTCCTCTGAAAAGATTACCACTAGATCTCAATCTCGGCAGCTGGCCGAGACAATTCAGCAAGAAGAAGCTACCACACCGACCTCTGTTCAAAGACAAGTCGAGACAATAAATGTAGAGAGTCCTGAAAGACCTCTACACAGAAAGAAAAGATTGGTCCAGAACATAGGGAAGAGATTGAACAGAGGGAAGATCTTGATCCGAGAACTGAGGCCGAAGAGCCCAGAGAAAATATCATGGAGGAAGAGCAAGATGTTGTACGACATCTTTCATCTGTCGCGGAGATGACTCAACTTCCTCCTACTCCTAGGACCCTCCGTGAAGAGGAAGATCGTAAAGTGATTGCGGCTCTAGAAGATTGCAACTACATCCCGCTGAAAGACTCTTTTGACCAAGCTGCAACTGCCAACGGGAATGCACCAGAAGAAGGTGAAGATGAGGAGAGCTCTTCGTCCGAGAATATTGATGAATATATGCAAGATCTTGAAAGGGATGATGAAGTGCATACATCTCCTAATGCTGTTGATGATACCTTAAATCCTGAAAAGAATGTTGAGGTAGAAGTATCTCCAGAAAAAACGTCGCTGATACCTTAAATCCTAAAGAGGATGTTGAGGTAGAAGTATCTCCAGAAAAAGCAGCAGATGAAGAAGCTCCAGAAGAAACTCCCGCCACTGGTCCTCAAGGTATAAAATAAAATTAGCAATCTCCTCTTAAATAGATTGATAGCTAACGTCTTTATTTGAATTTCCTGCAGATCTTGAGACTCCTCTAGTACCTCCGACGTGCACGGACATAATGCCTATAACGACGGTGATTATTAGTAGCAGTCATCATTTATCCTATGGTTCTGAAGCAGGCAGTAGCCAAGCTGTTATGGCTGAAGCTACTTCTGCTCGGCTAGAGTCTATTCCAGCAGACGATAGGCTCATTGCTGGATTCAACCATGGTAAGACAGTTTACATCTTTAATCTTCTTGGACAATAGCAAACAACAGGCAAAATGACAATTTTTACTTTTGCAGAGGAACAACCAGGAGGGGCAACTAGCTCCACTTTGGCTCCTTTATTCAAAGAGCCTGCTGTCCAGACGCGAGAGATTGAACATCCCGCGGCCTCGTTATCAATAGGAGTAACTGCAACTCCTGGTGCTATAGCGATTAATAATCTTGTGATCCAATCATTTACCAGATGTTTTTTTGAGTCTTTGGGACCTCTAGTAAATAGAATGATGGAAAAAGAGGGTACTGATTTTTTTATGGTTAGGGGTCCAACCTCTCTCTTAGTAAGGGCTATCCGAGAACAAGGTGACGAGGCTCAGGCCACTTTCCTGGATCATATTTTGAATGAGCTAGAGATTTCCATCAAAAACTATAAAGAGCTCAACCAAGGAGACGTGGAGTCTCTAGTGCAGGCAGAATTCGAACAACTGGCTCAGGCAGCTGACATTAAAAGGGTGAATCTCCAGAACCTTTTGGAAGCTTTCTCTACAAAATCTGCTAAGTATCAGTCCAAGCTAGAATCAGTGACCTTGATGGCTGTAAGAAAAGAGAAGAGAGCTGCTGAGCTGAGGGCAGAGATTGCTCGTCTCCAGAAGGAGTTAGAAGATGAAGTTACTGATCATCAGGTTGCAGTCCAACAATTTAATTCTCTGATTCAGGAGAGGGATGAGTACGTGGCAGCTCATGATGCCGAAATTACTCGCCGAACGGTGACCATGCCCGTTTTCAATAAAGAAAGCGGGATGGAAGAGGCCAGAAGGAGGGCGATGTCCACTCATGAAGAACGGCTGCAGACTCTAAAGCAGCAGATTGATAATCTGATAATACCTCCGTCTTAGTAGAATATTTTGTATCTTTATGTCTTTTGTAGTACATGTATTTTTGTAATGTCTCATATTTTGATTAATAAAAGACATTTTTGTTGTGGCTCCATTATTTGTTGCATATCTTGTTCAGATATAAATAATAGAGATAGAAAATATATTCAGAGGTGCAAGACATGATATATTTCTTGATAATTTTGTAGAAAATAATTATATTCATTATATCTGCTCAGAGGTAACATGGACGTGGCAGAATATACCGAATATTATTATCTCAATTGACAACTTAATCGAAACGATAAGTTGCTGATGTGGATGATGAACGATGATGAATCGTCAGTGTATGTGAGATGAATGGGAAAACCGTCAAATGATGGAATGAACGGACAAACCGTCAAAATGGATGATAACGAACGGATGAACCGTCAAGTAATGATGAATGAATGAGTGAACCGTCAGATAATGATGAATGAACGGATGAACCGTCGGATGATAATGAACGGACGAACCATCGGGTGGTAAATGAACGGATGAACCGTCGGATGAATGTGAATGAACGGATGAACCGTCAGGTAGTAATGAACGGATGAACCGTCAAATGAATGTGAATGGATGAACCATCGGATGATAATGAACGGACGAACCGTCGGGTGGTAAATGAGCGGATGAACCGTCGGATGATAATGAATGAACGGATGAACCGTCAGGTAGTAATGAACGGGCGAACCGTCGGGTGATAATGAATGAATGGATAAACCGTCAGGTGATAATGAACGGACGAACCGTCGGGTGGTAAATGAACGGATGAACCGTCGGATGATAATGAATGAACGGATGAACCGTCAGGTAGTAATGAACGGGCGAACCGTCGGGTGATTGTGTCGTTTCGTTATTTGAGGAATCTCTGCATATAAATAGAACAGAAATCTGACAGGAATGAGCACTTTCACTTTTCAACATAAAAATGTCATCTGGAGATGCATCCAAGAAGGCTGAACTTGCCCCGAAGGTTGAGAAGGACACTGAAGAATGTTCTGTCGATCCAGTTCAGCCAAAGGAGGCAGAAGCAGGCGAAGGTTCGTCTGCACCCAAGCCACCGCGAGACATCCTGGACTTTCTGCTTGAACCAGGAAGGACTGACGAAGAGGAAGCCATGAGGATGGCCGCTTGCAAGTTCCTGGTGGGTTCCAGCAAGGAAGTCCTTGGCTCTTTTGCTGACCGTGTCTTTGAGAAGGACGGCAGTGGTCCGCATCCCAATGTTAAGAAGGATGATAGTGATCTCCCTTAATATCATGTACTATCATTCATGATAAAATAAAATTTGAATTTTATTTATGAACTTAAACTTGTCTGATGATTTACAATCATTTACATTTATACATAATACTATTTAAGGAACTTGCCATTGATAGGCATCATAGCAACTCGTTCATCCAGTTCTGATAGTTGATAAGCTCCATTTGAGAAAACTTTGCTCACAACGTAGGGACCTTCCTACTTCGCGTCGAATTTGCCTTTGCTCATATGAGTCATAGTCATAGGACGTCTGACTGTTAGAACAAGTTCTCCTTGTTGAAAGGTTCTGACCTTAACTTTGCGGTTGAAGGTCTTCGAAATACGAGCTTGGTATAACTCAATATATTGTTGAGCCATTAACCGCTTCTCATCAAGTGCTTCCAACTCTTGAAGTCGAAGAAGATCATTATTCTCTGTAGTGAGCTCATTAGCAATGGCAATCCTTAAAGAAGGAATTTGAAGTTCCAGAGGAAGAACAGCTTCACAGCTATACACCAAAGAGAAATGTGTAAAGCCTGCAGGGTTGCGGACCGTAGTTCGGTAAGCCCATAGACATTCACCAAGTTTTTCACTCCAATTTCGTTTGTTAGTGGATACAAACTTCTTGAGGAGCTTGATAATAGTTTTATTGAAAGCTTCAGCTAATCCATTAGCAGCAGGATTGTAGGCTGTAGAAGCGACATTGTCAATTCGGTGATCATCGCAGAATCTGGTGAACTTCTGACTGATAAATTGAGGTCCGTTGTCGTGGATAATTCGTCGAGGTACACCAAATCTGTAGATGATATGGTGTTTGACAAAGTTGATGACACTGCTGGTCTTAACTTCAGCCAGAGGTATAGCTTCGGCCCACTTGGAGAAGTAGTCCATTATTGCCAGTATGAATCGATATCCTCTAGAAGAAGGAGGATTAATAGGACCTATGACATCCATGCCCCAAGCTTCGAAAGGCCAGGAAGCAGCAGTCGGATGAAGAAATTCCGACGGTTGATGAATGAAATCTGCATGGATTTGACAGGCTCGGCATTTTCTTGCATATTCGATTGTAAGCCCCCTGAATTTTAGGGCTGTTTTAAATTTTTCTAAATGAATTATTATCGATAAATATTTTATTTATTTAATTGTTTCGACCATTAATGTACCTTTCCATGATTTTGATTTCTGGAGCGTCAGGGATACCAATCTCTGTAAACTCTCTTCACGAGTTTTGAAGTAGACAAGATTATCTTCGTTTTGATATATCGTGTCCCACTTAACTTGTTCCCTTGTGCTCTTTTTGTATCGCGCAACTTCGGGTCAACTTAGACCGATTAATCATTCAATAATTATTCCCACTTTTATTTTTGATCTTCGTTTGCACGTCACCGAGACTTTTAATTTAGGAGCACCAGACCAGTCATTTTCTCGGAACTAACTTCTCATGAATGATCTACTCGAGACGCTCTCCACCCATGACCTTCGTGTCATATTCAGACAATCCATTTTGTGCTCCATTTCCTTCACACAATTTTCGGTTCAATTTAGGACAATTAATTATCTACCGTAAAACCTGATTTATTTTCTAATTTAATTTCGAGACCCGACATCGACCCAATCTAGTCGACCCAAAGTATGGACGTGGCCAATACGAAGCCTACTATCCACATGAAACTTGTGTCCCATTTATTGGAGTCCCCGTATATTATTTATTTACCCATGATCATAAATATATATATATTTAATTTCATTATTTCACTCTGTCCGATTTTTACCCGACCCGGTTCGACCGAACCCGAACCCATGCTCCATGTTGCCCTTTCATGACTGCCCAAATACCCTACATAATTTTCCTATTTCTCCTATTTAGGAAATATCTCTCCTTCCCTCTATTTTTACAAATATCTCATTTTAATTCTTGTATATATATATACACACATATATATATAAATAAATAAATACCTCTCTTTCTCTCTCTTCACTTTACACACCCCCCACCCTCTCCCATCACAGCAATAACTCCCCCCCTTGGCCGACTACTCTCTCTCCTCCCTCTCTCTATACTTTTCGCTCTCTATCTCTCTTTTTATATATATACTTATATATATATATATAAACATACATATATATATCTCTCTCTCTCTCTCAACATAAACACACACATCACCCCTCCACCTCACCAGCAGGAACAACCCCCCCCATATTCCTAGCCGACTTCCCACTCACACTCTCTCAAATATCTCTCTCAATTATCACTCTCTCTCACTCTTTCTATATATACAACATATATACACTCTCTCTCTCTCTCATTTAAACACACCCACACACACATACAATCTCCATCTCTTCCTCCCTCTACAGCCGAACTCCCCACTCCTCCCTGGCCGAGCACTCCTCCTTCCTCCTCCTCCCTCTTCTTGTCTTCCTCCTCTTCATCATCTTCACTATCATCATCTCCATCAACATCACTTCCACCACCACCATTAACCATTAAAACAATGCACCACCACCTCCATCACCCAACACCACCACCGTCTGCCGTTGCTGCCGCACGGCCTCGCCGTCGTCGGCGTGCCACCGCCGTGCCCCGGCCTAGCTCCCTCCCCCGTGCAGCCTCCGCGCACAGCAAGCCACGGCAGCAGCGACAGCGCATGCACGCGCATGCAAACGCGCGCTGCCGCATGGCGCGCGCCACCGCGGCCAGCCACCGGCCACCGGCGACCCCCCTACCGGCGCGTGACCCCAGGCGACCTCCCCGTTCCACCACCGTCCTCCCCGACGTACCGAATAGGCTATTCGTGCGTTTTGAACGGAATCCCGTCGGCGCGCGCGAGTTTTGAACTCGGAAATGGCGCTCCGTCGTAGCAACTTCGTACGCAATTTTTGGGAGATCCGACCGTTGGATCGATGAACTTCTTGCTCCGTCGCAATCTTGGTATATCCATCTTCACCCCTGTCAAATTTCACCCGTTAATTATGTCGTTTGATGCCTCAAAACTGGCCACCAAGTTGACGTTTTAAATTGAACTGTTTTTGGACAATTTCGTGGAGCCGACTTCGTCAGCTCGTAACTTCGCCGTCGCAGCTCCGTTTTGTGCACCGTCAGTTCCGGAGCACAGCTGGTATAACCATCTTCCTGTCTCCTTTAGATTTCGTTTCATTTTAAGCACGTTCGGTTGGTCGAATTCGACGCCAAAGTTGGCCGTCCGAATTCTTTAATTTGCACTTGTTAAATTCCATTTTTGAACTCGGGACTCCGGATTCAATTTCTGACACCACTAGTAGACTCGTGGCGTCGTTCTGGCATGTTTTCATATAAAATTTGCTTGATTTGGAGAACGTGGGCCCTGGCACGCATTTCGGTACAAAACGGATCCCACTTTTCGGGTCAACGGGTCACTTTGAGATCGGCTCATCGGAATCCAATTTCGGATATACCGTTGAGTTCGTATCGTCATTCTGGACTCGTTGACATATAATTTGCTGAGTTTTGAAGACATTTGCTTCGGCACGCATTTCCGTGCAAATCGGATACCAAATGTCGCGTCAACGTATCATTTTGAGATCGGCACATCGGAATCCTATTTCGGACATACCGTTGGGTTCGTATCATCATTCTGGATTCGTGGACATATAATTTGCTAGGTTTTGTAGACTTCTATTCCGACACGCTTTTCGGTGCAAAGTGTGTCCAACGGCGGACATCATTTTGATCCGAAATTACCGTTTTGCTCCTGTGTCCAAATTGGACTTATGGGTAGGCTATCCTAGCTGATTTGACCATTCTGGACATGTTGGGAATATTTATTTTATCATCCGACAACATCTGTAGATTTTGATTATGTATTATCCTTAATTTATAATTAATTATTTTTCTCGATATTGTTACTTTCTGGTTTTAAATTTTTATATATATTTTAATTGCTGTAAAAATCTTGGAAAAATGGTATTTAAATACTATGTTAATTTAGCTAATTTATTATAAAAATTATTTAACATTTAATAAGTACTTTTGGTATTTTATAAAAATGGGAAAACAGAACTCATTTTCAGTATATTTAAGTTCGCTGATTTTTAATAAATATTTATGAGGGTTTATAAATCCCAGAAAAATTAGTATAAATTTCTATAATTAACAAGGATTATTTTGGTACTTTATTTTATATATATTTAAGCTTTTTGTCTATCTCTAAAATTATTGGAACTTAGTGTACCGTTTGATTTATTTATTGAGTAGTTACAACTTGCAAGTTTTGCGTTGATTTGAGTTGTTATAGTATTGGACCTCACCCCGCACTAGTATAAAGACCCTAGAAAATTAGTTTGGATCTAGTAGCACTCCACATTAGACTTTTATGCTAGGTCCCCACTTAGTTAGTATCCAGTCAGGAGTCGTGTCACACCACTAGTATATTGTTGATCCTAGCTTAGAACTGAGTTGTATATCACTATTGACAGGATACCGGACATCTATATCTTCGTACTAGTATTCTTGCTTTGCTCGAGGCAAGTACATCTACACACTCATTTACTGTCTTTTAATGCTAGAACATGTATTAACCCTAGTAAAATACTGCTTTCTGAATAACTGCAAGATAAATCTTCACATGTTACATTAATTTGGTCCCTACCATGCTTAGGACAGTTCTTATATCTTCACATGTTTCATACTGGTTCTCGGTACATGTTTCACTATGCTTTATACTGCTCTGAGTATTCACGAGTTTTATACTGCTCCTAGTACCTGCCATGCTTATATTACTCCCAGTATCTCTCAAATGTTTTTACTGTTCTCGTATCTCTCACATGATAGAATATGGGTTATGGGGAAACTGATAGTTGAGTACGTGATCATGCCCCCCTACTCGTACGTACGTACCAAGCAAGGTTGACATTTTATGTATACTTTGTCGTAGGCACACCAGCTGTATTTGTACGTATGTACATCTATCGCTTGTTTTACTTGTACGTATGTACATTTTATTTATATTGTACCTCGGTACATTGTACATCTATTGATCGATCACGTACCTGCTACAGTTTTAAATATTACATATACATCTGTCTTTATGACATATGTATCCTTGCCATGATAGATTATGAGATATACCATGATTCCGGATATGCCATGTTTCCTGTGTTACTATGATATTGTGATCCCAGTTGTACCATGAGGTCATGTTTCTAGTATTTCCTGTTTTATAGACTTATCACACCATGTTTCTTGTTGTACATCTCTTTCATTATATGCTCAGTACTTTAGTTGTAGAGGTTGTACTTGCTCCCGTCCTGACAGGATAACGTTGTAGGTATACTTTTCGAGAAGGAAACGCTATGTGTTACATATTATGGTACTGCATTGAGGACCTGGCCTTAGCTCCAGAAGAGGCCCCAGCGGGGAACCTTGCTTAGTCATTTCCATATGTTTTGAGACTGAGACTTTGGTATGTTCTTATATTTGGATACTGGACTTTGTCTCCAGTTAGATACTTTGGTTATGTATTATTAAATCTGTGTTTGTTTACCTTCGCTTATAGATGCTGTGTTGTGATGAACCTTTAAATGTGATTTTAGAACTGTTAGCAGCTTAGATCCTTTATTGTTTATTCTAGAACAGCTTACTGCGCTTTAACCAAGCGTAGGCTGGACATGGCTCGGCCCGGCCCAATAATTTGGGTATCGGGTCGTGACATGTTTTTTTGGCAGCCCATGCAGGTCCAGACTTAAGTTGTTTGGTTACGTTATTGTACCAAACATGCCTGCAATTAGGATCTAGGACAACTTGATAATACTAGGAATAACATTTAGAACACCTAGAGGATTACTAGGATTGCAACATAGGAGAACTCATCACAGCATAGGACCGTTAGCTATAATTAGTCTCTTGTTTGTATTTCAGTGGGTCAATTTAGACCAAGTTTGTACCCTTGGGATGACCCCTGAGGATCTCACTCTAATCTTATCTAGAAATCAGTTTCCACTTATTTCCATTTGCTCTTCTTTAAATTCGTTGTTGAATTTAATTTCTGATTTTGTTGTTAACTTTGATCTTGCATCGTGATAAATTTTGTGGATTGAATTGTGATATATTCTGATAAGGTAAAGGTCTGTTTTAGTTATGGAGTTTAGAATTTATCGCAGCCATATTAGCTGGTATGACAAAAACGTAGAGCCTGATTTCGGATATACTATCCTATTCATAGAATTTAGACTTTCTCGCAGCCATACCGGTTGGCGTGGCGAGGATTCTAGATAATATGATTTTAGGGAGTATACCTTAGTTATGACTCTATCGTTTATTGCAACTAAGCTTACTGGTGTGGCGAGAATTCTGGTAACATGATTTCAGGAAGACGTGTATGGTTATCAGATCATATCCCAACTTGGTTTACTTTCTTATGATCGAATGAGCAAGAATAAGTTCTTATCATTATTCTTTCCCCGTCTTGATTAACTCCATTCTATCTACATCTGCAACTAGGATTATAGGCTCTCTAGGACTCTCCAACATGATTGCTTTCATGTTATCTTTTGGACATAATTATTTTTGTGTTCCATCTTTCCTATGACTTGACTAAACTTTTCTTCGTTAACCTCTTGGATAATTCTTCTCGTTATAAATCTCGTTGTCTTCGTACCATTCTTGGAGATATTCCAATAAACTTTCCTGTCTTGCTTGACCTTTAACTTGTTTGGACACTGTTATGGATTGCTTGACCCAGTCTTAGGCCTTGTTACCTTCTATTTGATAGACGACCGAAATAGCCAAACCTTGTTGACTAATCCTGTAGTATAACTATAAATGTATTGTGTGTTTGTGGTAAGTACTTTTCCTAGGGATTGGTTAGATTAAGCTTATAGGACAAGTATGGGTGACTGACTGTAGTAGACTTGAAAACCCTTAAGAACGATTGCATTGATAGTATGACTCGAGATAGGGTATCTAAAGATGGAGAAATGAGATATTATATTGTTATGACTATGGATTGAGGATTAGAATCTTGTGCTTAGAGTTTGAGGATTTAGCAATCGTAGAATTTTGGTTGGTTATCTATAGCTATTACATGTGATTAGAGGGTAGATCGATACGTGGATTGATATAGAATAAATTAGAATGAGTTATCGTATTGCGTACGAGATCGGAAAGATATCAGTTAAAAGGACAAGGAACAAGACAAAGACATATGTACATTGGTAATTAATAAATCGGGAGTTTTGAAATCGAGGATTTATATTCGGAGGACTTGTTGAGTAAAAAGAAAGAGGCTCTACGCCAAGAATAAGAATTGAAAGTATGATTTCAAGGAGAAGCTGTAGGAAATGATTGACGACAAATGATGCTAAGGAACTGTGGATTTATAGAATATGGATACTTAGGATACGATAAAGAAATCCAGTATTCACAATTAAGATTGGAAATATGATTGATGATTAAGCATTATAGGCTTATAGACATACCCGGAGAATGACCTATAGTTTAGGGTGTACATAAATGTTTCATGTTAGTATGGAAGATTCTAAAGGATGTATGACGTAGTTTATGATAGAAGGACTTAGTTGAACCGAAACCAAAAAGTTTGTAGGAGAAACAAAAGAGATGATTACAAGGATAGCAGATTGAGTATTGTAGCCAGAGCAGCTACATATTATAGTTTGACCGGTTGGATGATTTTTAATTTCGAGGACGAAATTTTTGTAAGGTGGGTAGGATGTAAGCCCCCTGAATTTTAGGGCTGTTTTAAATTTTTCTAAATAAATTATTATCGATAAATATTTTATTTATTTAATTGTTTCGACCATTAATGTACCTTTCCATGATTTTGATTTCTGGAGCGTCAGGGATACCAATCTCTGTAAACTCTCTTCACGAGTTTTGAAGTAGACAAGATTATCTTCGTTTTGATATATCGTGTCCCACTTGAACTTGTTCCCTTGTGCTCTTTTTGTATCGCGCAACTTCGGGTCAACTTAGACCGATTAATCATTCAATAATTATTCTCACTTTTATTTTTGATCTTCGTTTGCACGTCACCGAGACTTTTAATTTAGGAGCACCAGACCAGTCATTTTCTCGGAACCAACTTCTCATGAATGATCTACTCGAGACGCTCTCCACCCATGACCTTCGTGTCCCACTCAGACAATCCATTTTGTGCTCCATTTCCTTCGCACAATTTTCGGTTCAATTTAGGACAATTAATTATCTACCGTAAAACCTGATTTATTTTCCAATTTAATTTCGAGACCCAACATCGACCCAATCTAGTCGACCCAAAGTATGGACGTGGCCCATACGAAGCCTACTATCCACATGAAACTTGTGTCCCATTTATTGGAGTCCCTGTATATTATTTATTTACCCATGATCATAAATATATATTTAATTTCATTATTTTACTCTGTCCGATTTTTACCCGACCCGGTTCGACCGAACACGAACCCATGCTCCATGTTGCCCTTTCATGACTGCCCAAATACCCTACATAATTTTCCTATTTCTCCTATTTAGGAAATATCTCTCATTCCCTCTATTTTTACAAATATCTCATTTTAATTCTTGTATATATATATACACATATATATATATATAAATAAATAAATACCTCTCTTTCTCTCTCTTCACTTTACACACCCCCTCACCCTCTCCCATCACAGCAATAACTCCCCCCTTGGCCGACTACTCTCTCTCCTCCCTCTCTCTATACTTTTCTCTCTCTATCTCTCTTTATATATATATACTTATATATATATAAACATACATATATATATATCTCTCTCTCTCAACATAAACACACACATCACCCCTCCACCTCACCAGCAGGAACAACCCCCCCCCATATTCCTAGCCGACTTCCCACTCACACTCTCTTAAATATCTCTCTCAATTATCACTCTCTCTCACTCTTTCTATATATAAAATATATATACACTCTCTCTCTCTCATTTAAACACACCCACACACACATACAATCTCCATCTCTTCCTTCCTCTACAGCCGAACTCCCCACTCCTCCCTGGCCGAGCACTCCTCCTTCCTCCTCCTCCCTCTTCTTGTCTTCCTCCTCTTCATCATCTTCACCATCATCATCTCCATCAACATCACTTCCACCACCACCATTAACCATTAAAACCATGCACCACCACCTCCATCACCCAACACCACCACCGTCCGCCGTTGCCGCCGCACGGCCTCGCCGCCGTCGGCGTGCCACCGTCATGCCCCGGCCTAGCTCCCTCCCCCGCGCAGCCTCCGCGCACAGCAAGCCGCGGCAGCAGCGACAGCGGATGCACGCGCATGCAAACGCGCGCTGCCGCATGGCGCGCGCCACGGCGGCCAGCCACCGGCCACCGGCGACCCCCTCCACCAGCGTGCGACCCTAGGCGACCTCCTCCGTTCCACCACCATCCTCCCCGACGTGCCGAATAGGCTATTCGTGCGTTTTGAACGGAATCCCGTCGGCGCGCGTGAGTTTTGAACTCGGAAATGGCGCTCCGTCGCAGCAACTTTGCGCACAATTTCTGGGAGATCCGACCGTTGGATCGGTGAACTTCTTGCTCCATGGCAATCTCGGTATATCCATCTTCACCCCTATCAAATTTCACCCGTTAATTATGTCGTTTGATATCTCAAAACTGGCCACCAAGTTGACGTTTTAAATTGAACTGTTTTTGGACAGTTTCGTGGAGCCGACTTCGTCAGCTCGTAACTTCGCCGTCGCAGCTCCGTTTTGCGCACCGTCAGTTCCGGTGCACAGCTGGTATAACCATCTTCCTGTCTCCTTTAGATTTCGTTTCATTTTAAGCACGTTCGGTTGGTCGAATTCGACGCCAAAGTTGGCCGTCCGAATTCTTTAATTTGCACTTGTTAAATTCCATTTTTGAACTCGGGACTCCGGATTCAATTTCTGACACCACCAGTAGACTCGTGGCGTCGTTTTAGCATGTTTTCATATAAAATTTGCTTGATTTGGAGAACGTGGGCCCTGGCACGCATTTCGGTGCAAAATGGATCCCACTTTTCGGGTCAACGGGTCACTTTTAGATCGGCTCATCGGAATCCAATTCCGGATATACCATTGAGTTCGTATCGTCATTCTGAACTCGTTGACATATAATTTGCTGAGTTTTGAAGACATTTGCTCCGGCACGCATTTCCGTGCAAATCGGATACCAAATGTCGCGTCAACGTATCATTTTGAGATCGGCACATCGGAATCCTATTTTGGACATACTATTGGGTTCGTATCATCATTCTGGATTCATGGACATATAATTTGCTAGGTTTTGTAGACTTCTATTCCGACACGCTTTTCGGTGCAAAGTGTGTCCAACGACGGACATCATTTTGATCCAAAATTACCGTTTTGCCCCTGTGTCCAAATTGGACTTATGGGTAGGCTATCCTAGCTGATTTGACCATTCTGGACACGTTGGGGATATTTATTTTATCATCCGACAACATCGTAGATTTTGATTATGTATTATCCTTAATTTATAATTAATTATTTTTCTAGATATTGTTACTTTCTGGTTTTGAATTTTTATATATATTTTAATTGCTGTAAAAATCTTGGAAAAATGGTATTTAAATACTATGTTAATTTAGCTAATTTATTATAAATTTTTTTTAGCATTTAATAAGTACTTTTGGTATTTTATAAAAATGGGAAAACAGAACTCATTTTCAGTATATTTAAGTTCGTTGATTTTTAATAAATATTTATGAGGCTTTATAAATCCCAAAAAAATTAGTATAAATTTCTATAATTAACAAGGATTATTTTGGTACTTTATTTTATATATATTTAAGCTTTTTGTCTATCTCTAAAATTGTTGGAACTTAGTGTACCGTTTGATTTATTTATTGAGTAGTTACAACTTGCAAGTTTTGCGTTGATTTGAGTTGTTATAGTATTGGACCTCACCCCGCACTAGTGTAAAGACCCTAGAAAATTAGTTTGGATCTAGTAGCACTCCACATTAGACTTTTATGCTAGGTCCCCACTTAGTTAGTATCCAGTCAGGAGTCGTGTCACACCACTAGTATATTGTTGATCCTAGCTTAGAACTGAGTTGTATATCACTATTGACAGGATACCGGACATCTATATCTTCGTACTAGTATTCTTGCTTTGCTCGAGGCAAGTACATCTACACACTTATTTACTGTCTTTTAATGCTAGAACATGTATTAACCCTGGTAAAATACTGCTTTCTGAATAACTGTAAGATAAATCTTCACATGTTACATTAATTTGGTCCCTACCATGCTTAGGACAGTTCTTATATCTTTACATGTTTCATACTGGTTTTCGGTACATGTTTTACTATGCTTTATACTGCTCTGAGTATTCACGAGTTTTATACTGCTCCCAGTACCTGCCATGCTTATATTACTCCCAGTATCTCTCACATGTTTTTACTGTTCTCGTATCTCTCACATGATAGAATATGGGTTATGGGGAAACTGATAGTTGAGTACGTGATCATGCCCCCCTACTCGTACGTACGTACCGAGCAAGGTTGACATTTTATGTATACCTTGTCGTAGGCGCACCAGCTGTATTTGTACGTATGTACATCTATCGCTTGTTTTACTTGTACGTATGTACATTTTATTTACATTGTACCTCGGTATATTGTACATCTATTGACCGATCACGTACCTGCTACAGTTTTAAATATTACATATACATCTGTCTTTATGACATATGTATCCTTGCCATGATAGATTATGAGATATACCATGATTCCGGATATGCCATGTTCCCTGTGTTACTATGATATTGTGATCCCAGTTGTACCATGAGGTCATGTTTCAAGTATTTCCTGTTTTATAGACTTATCACACCATATTTCTTGTTGTACATCTCTTTCATTATATGCTCAGTACTTTAGTTGTAGAGGTTGTACTTGCTCCCGTCCTGACAGGATAACATTGTAGGTATACTTTTCGAGAAGGAAACGCTATGTGTTACATATTATGGTACTGCATTGAGGACCTGGCCTTAGCTCCAGAAGAGGCCCCAGCGGGGAACCTTGCTTAGTCATTTCCATATGTTTTGAGACTGAGACTTTGGTATGTTCTTATATTTGGATACTGGACTTTGTCTCCAGTTAGATACTTTGGTTATGTATTATTAAATCTGTGTTTGTTTACCTTCGCTTATAGATGCTGTGTTGTGATGAACCTTTAAATGTGATTTTAGAACTGTTAGCAGCTTAGATCCTTTATTGTTTATTCTAGAACAGCTTACTGCGCTTTAACCAAGCGTAGGCTGGACATGGCTCGGCCCGGCCCAACAATTTGGGTATCGGGTCGTGACATCGATGGCGTCTGATACCATAGAGGGCCAGTAGTAACCCATTCGTCGGATGCGATCCTGTAGTTTAGGCCCAGGTTGATGTGCTCCACAGACACCGTCGTGAGCTTCACGTAACATCTGTTTTGCCTCATCACTAGCGAGACAGCGTAAGAGAAGACCGTCATAGGTTCGCCGATAAAGAGTCTTGGTGGTTTGATTGTAGTAGAATCGGAGAGATCGTCGTCGAACACTTGTAGCCTCCTTAGGATCTTCGGGGAGTATGTCGTGAACCACGAAGTCGATGAAAGGAGTTCTCCAGTCTTCATCGATAACGTTGACTTCAACAAAGTTGTTGAACTCAATATTACAATTGTTTTCAATGCAGAACAATTCTCGGTTAGAGATAACCACCACTTGCTGTCTTTTGATAGGGATGGCTAGGACAGCTGCAAGGTTGGCTAAGGCATCTGCTTCGGTATTGCAAGCTCGACGAACATAGTCGATGAAGAAAACTTTGAATGATATAGCCATGTTGATCGCTGCTTCATGATAAGGCACCAGATCTTGATGTCGAACTTCATAGGTTCCTCTAACCTGATTGACAACTAGCTTAGAGTCGCCGTAGACTTCGAGATATTCGATATCCAATTGCTTGGCTAACTGAAGGCCGATGAGTAGAGCATTATACTCAGCTACATTGTTGGAACAAGGTTCATCGAGAGAGTAAGCTCTTTGGATGGTCAATCCATCTGGAGAAACAAGAACAACTCCGACTCCTGCTACAATGGCACCATTTGGTCCAATTCTGGATGCACCATCGAAGAATAGATGCCAGGTCAGAAATTCTTCAGAGATCAGGTTGACTTCCAGCGTCTCATCCGAAATTTCATCGTAAAGCTTGGATGTTTCTGGTACGGGATGAGACGCCAAGAAATCTGCCAATGCTTGACCTTTGACAGACTTTTGAGGAACATACACCATGTCATATTGAGCTAGAAGAATGGCCCATGTAGCCAGCCGAGAATTGAGTGTACTGGGCTTTTTCATGAGTACCCGAAGAGGGTTAACTCGAGATATGACATGAATAGTTTGACCGATGATATAATGCCTTGTCTTTTGAACAGCGAACATAAGGGCTAGACATTCTTTTTTCAACCGGACTATAACGGTGTTCAGCACCAATCATAGTACGACTGAGATAGTAGATGGCTTGTTCATGACCCTCTTTATTCTTTTGGGCGAGTAAAGCACCCAATGAATGATCCATAGCACGGACGTACATTAAGAATGGAATGCCCGAGATTGGTGGCACCAAGACTGGTGGGTTCATGAGATATCTTTTGATGTCGTCGAATGCTTGTTGACATTCTTCAGTCCAAATAAAAGATACACCCTTCTTCATTAATTGAGTGAATGGTCTGCAGCGTCCAGACAAGTTCGAAATGAATCTCCTGATGTACGCAAGTCGACCTTGGAATCCTTATAGCTCTTTTAAGTTGCGTGGAGGACGCATCTCTTGAATGACTTTGATCTTCTCGGGATCCACGTGTATACCCTTAGAGGTAATGACGAAGCCGAGAAACTTACCACTAGAGACACCCAAGAATGACTTGGTGGGATTCATCTTGAGCTGATGTTGGCGCATAAGATTAAAGATAGTTCTCAAATCTTGAATGTGATCTTCTTTCAGACGACTTTTGACGGCGATATCGTCAACATAACATTCGACTGTTTTACGAAGATGTTCTCTGAAAATGGTACTCATAGCCCGTTGGTAAGTTGTACCAGCGTTCTTGAGATCAAATGACATCACTGTGTAGCAATAGACTCCCCGAGGAGTGCGGAAGGATGTGTGTTTTTCATCTTCAGGATTCATCTTAATTTGATTGTATCCAGAGAATCCATCCATAAAAGATATTCGCTCGAACCCACAGGTATTTTCAATCATGACGTCCGTAATAGGGAAAGAAAATTCATCTTTTGGACATGCTTCATTAAGATCCCGAAAATCGATGCAGACTCGGACTTTGCCGATTTTCTTCAGGACTGGAACAACGTTAGCTACCCAATCGGGATGTTGTTCTTCTCGAATAAAGCCACAAGCAATGAGCTTCTTGACTTCATCATCAATTACGTCCATCATTTCAGGCTTGAATCGCCGTTGCTGCTGTTTGACTGGTTTAACATTAGACAGAATGTTCAGTTTGTGCGTAGCAATTATGGGATCTAAACCTGGCATGTCTTCGTAACTCCAAGCAAAGACATCAATGTATTCTTTAATGAGAAGAATCAACTCTTGTTTATCTGCTTCTGGAAGATTCTTGCTAATAAAGATTGGACGAGGTGACCTGCTTTCTCCTACATCAACTTGAACTAGTTGATCTTCAGTAGGAGGTTCTTTTTATTCAAATCGGAGTACCTACTGATTGTCCATCTGTTGAGCCCAAGGATCTGTTTCAGGATTTTCTTCAACGTCCTCATCATAGTCTTCCGAAAGTTCAGCGGAGACCATGTTAGAGGATACGACCAGCCGATGGACTTCACCGATGCTAGTGTCAGAATCCCATGATCTGGAATCGGAAGAATTAGAACGTTCTTCACTGTCGGAGTCGGAGACTGCTGGGGATAAAATTGGAGGAGAAGCATATCCGAGACCTTTCTTAGTCCTGCTGTAGTACATCTCTGACTTTCCTTTCGGAACAGTCGTACGAATAGGAGTTCATCTACCTTTACTGTAATTGAAACCACTTTTGAAGTCATAGCCCATTTTTCGGATGATGTCTTTAGATTGTTGACTATAACGACGGAGTTGTAGATGTCCTGTATCGTTAAGCTTGCTATCATCCGTATAACTGAATTGTTGTTCTGGTTCTTTACTAAAAAGTATTAGACTTTCACCTTTCTTTCGAGCAGGGACAATACGGTAAGAGTCATCCGGATCTTCAAATGAGACTTCTGTTTGAAGAGATTATACAACTCCCATTGTAAATGATTGGAAGCTATCTAACATATCCAAATAGCATTTAGTATGATAAATAACATCAGTATACTGGAAAGTAGATGCTTTTTTATTGATCTATACATTCGTATTTACAGCAGGACCTTTAGCCTTAGCAGGCTTGGTCAGATTGATTACAAGGGGGGAGAAGAAGAACGTGGAGGTGGCTTGTTACGACGGAGGTCGATAACAAGTGGCTCAGAGGAGGTGAGCTCCCTTTTTTCCTTATTGTGAGTTATATCAACAACAAGTGGCTCAGAAGAAGTGAGCTGCTTTTTGTCCTTGTTACGACGCAAGTCGATAACAAGTGGCTCAGAAGAGGTGAGCTCCCTTTGATTTTGATCAGCATCAACTAATTTCTTTTGGACTGGCAAGTGAATAGCCAGTGGTTTAGAAGATTGAGGATGAGAAACACGCCCTTTGACAGGTATGATGAGAGTGTCATTGGGTGCTGCTTCTTGGTCTTCTTCAGTATCCATTGCCAATACCACTTTAATAAATTCCTCCTTATACATACGAGCGTCATTGCAATATGCTTCGACACCCTTGAAAGGATAAAGGTCTGCAACTTCCTTGTGAACTTGTCCTTTATCATCAACATATTTAAAGCATTGATGAAGAGTCGATGGAACAACATTGTGTTCATGGAGGAAGGGTCTTCCCAGAAGAACGTTATAAGAACAACCATGATTGTCGATGATATAAAAGGTCACCTTTGTGCGAAGATTGCCTATTTGGAGTTTTAGGCGAATCTTACCCAAAGGTTCACTCCTTCCTTGGTTGAATCCCAAGATAGTAGTAATTGTACTTGAAAGACTATGAACTGGTATCTTCAATGCGTCCAACATCGTCTTTGGCATGATACTGAGAGCAGACCCTGGATCTATCAAGATACGATCGACTTTCATTGAATCGACATATCCTGTATTGTAGAGAGGACGATCATGTCTATTATCCTCCAACATCATATCATCCTGAGTGAAAGTGATGTTTGGAATTAACTTCAGGACACTATGACAGTGACGGCAAGAGACTGGTTCTGATTCTGACTTTTTGAGGAGAGTTAAGCAAGTTTCAGCCTGCATCAGAGCTTCACTTAAAGTCTCTCGAGTCTCCTTGGAAAGGCGCAAGAGCTCGAAGATTGATAGCCTAGCCGGTGTATTGGCTAATTGGGCCAATATATCAAAGTTGTACGGCTTTTCAAGTCCTGTAGGAGATGATTTCTTCAGGGGTTTATCAAAGCGGACTTGTTGCTTGCCTTTGTCAGCCGTCATTGGCTTGGGAGGAATAGGTACTACAACTGGTGAAGATGTAGAAGGGATCTCTTCAGTGGAAGCAGGTTGTGCTAGAGCAGGTTCACAAGAAGAAACAGGATTCTTTTGAGCTTCAGAATGATCTTTCAGATAGGCTTTCCCTGATCTGGTGCCTAAAAGAATTTTCTCGTCAACTATGGGGTCAAAAGACACCATGTTGCAAATCTTCGTCTTGCCTTTAGAACGACCTTTCTTCTTAGAAGAAGAGGAAACCTTGAACTCTGGAGCAAGATCGGGATGAATCCACATAATTTTGCCGTTGTCAAGAGACAAGGGAACGAGACCTTCATTTGGTGGAGGTGGAAGATTCTCAATCTCTAGAGTAGCCTTGGGAATGGGAATGACACCGTGTTGTACCATCTGTGGAGGAAAGTCACCGAACTGGACCGAAACCATGTTTGCAGTAACAGTCTTCTCATCTTGCTGTAGAGTAACGACACCAGCATTGACAAGCTCTTGAATTTTGCCCTTGAGCACATAGCATGCTCGAGTGGGGTGTCCAATGAACCTGTGGTAGACACAATATTTAGGATGATCAGTCTTACCAACTTCATCAGGTTTCTTTGGATCTGGGAGCTGAATCTTGTTGCTTTTGAGTAAGCAATCAAAAATACTTGCAGTATCATTTTCGTCGAAGGAATATTCTACTTTCGGACGAGGTTCCCTCGGTTGCGGTGCAGAAGGAGTAGAAGTGGATGTAGGTTGAGCTACATTAACAGCTAGAGACTCTTTATTCTTGTTCAAATTGATGTTCAAAGTCTCTTTTGCTTTGCGGTTGTTCTGGCGATTACCGCCACTTGAAGCCTGATGTTCATCCCGGTCGAGGTTAGACATTTGTACCCCCAATTGCTTAAACTTCTCGGCACTCACTTCAGCAGCTTTAGCGTTGACAATGAATGAGGGCCAATCTTGAAACTGGGTAGATCCTGTCCACATACTGATGATAGGCAAAAGATTTGCCTTACAAGTATCAATAGTGACAGCAGCTGGAGTTCCAGGAGGCATCTTCAAGGCTTCTCGACGGAACCGTTCGATGAAACTCTCAGCAGTTTCATTATGTTTCTGTTTGATTTTGTTGAGGGCCGACATAGTCATGTCGTTGAATCCCTCATAGAATCGTTCCAGAAAGATTTGTTTGAGACCTGAAAAGGAAGTGATACAACCATCGGGCAAACTTCTATACCAATCATATGCTACGCCGGCTAAACAACCGACGAACACTCTGGTAAGAAGAGCGTCATTTGGTTGGAGTTGAACAGTCATTACCTCGAAATGATTGATGAATTGGCTTGGTAAGGTACTGCCATCAAACAAAGAGATCGTTGGGATTTTGTACTTTGGTGGGAACGGGACTTCCTTCCATTCAACTGGATAGGGCTGCTTGATCCCTAACCTTTGCAAGTTGTCTTTCTCTTTGAAGGCTTCAAACTGAGTTCGTAAGAGTTTGACAGCTTCATTGGCGTCTTCTGATGACGAAAAAGGAGCAGGTTGAGTCAGAGTAGTAGGAGGTACATCGTTGTAAGCACTACCCCCAGCCCATGACTGAATGGGTGTAGTTTGAATTTGTACTTGTACATGAGGTATTTGAGGAGATACTACCCCCAGCCCAGCATTGACAGGTATCGAAGATGCTATGATCTCTGGACTCGCAGCAGGTACAGTCGGTGGTGTGGCATGTTGTGCCACTATGATAGAATGCATACTAGCAACCATTTCAGCCATGGTCTTTAGCTTGTCTTCAAGTGCAGCGATTCGCTGTTCTTGATTTGCTGAGGTTGAAGCATCTTGATCTTCATTGACAACATACGTCGTGACTTCTCTTGGTACAGTAGAAGACACTGTCTGTTCAGAACTTTCGCTATATGCATCATAGTCGGAGAAAGAGTCGTCTCCTAACTGAGAAGTAGGAAGATAACTCGAAGGGTTTTGAGGAAGATTCCCTTGACCGATTGTATCTCGGCTTCGGGAACGGGTATGTCGAAATACTCCCTCAGAAGATTCTTGAAGTAAATTCAAATACTGCTGGCTAGGTCGGCGAGGTTTGCCGTGCTTAGAGCACTTTCTACCCCCAGTGCCCCGGGAAGTCATGTTGACAGAACCGTACAACACTTCTTCATCCTCTGACATAGGTTCAGATTTTACAAAAGTCAAACGATCGAAGACAGATTGTTTTGTTGTTTGACAACAACATTGGATGATGACTTTGTGGTTGCAATGATGATCAGATGGTTGAACTGAAGGTGTTGAGATAGTATCCCGCTTTTGTCTGAGATGTTCTCGAAGATCGGGAACAGCAGCAGGACGAGGAAAACTCTGAGGGATCTATTCTTTGATAATATTCGGAACATGATTCCGATTCTTCAAATGTTTAGTCCCTTGTGTGTACAGGGAAGTGCTCACTTCGTTGGCATAAGTGTCAGGATCTTTGACCCTGGAAGTTTGTCTTTGGTGTTTGATCTTTGGCATTGGTTGTTTGCGTTTCGCCGAAGTAGGCCTGTTGAGATAAATCCTTAGATCTGCAAACTCACCCCCAGGGGTTTCTGTTTGAGACACCAACAATTTTTCCTGTCTTGAACGGGATATTTTGAGAGTTGGGAGGTCTTGGAATTCTGCTACCGGAGTAGGCAGAATACCTCTTTGGTCAGTACAAGTTCTCTTGTCATGAAGGAAAGAAGAATCCTTATTTGAAAGAGTTCTAGTACTGATTGGTGCAGAGGCACGTTCAGATTGATCTTCTACAGTAAAAACTGAAGAAGATTGAGAAAATACCAAAGGGCCTTTTCCTTTATTTTGTGAAGAAGGGTTAGCTAAAGAGCGTTTCCCTCTGTTGTCTTCCAAGTCATGAGACAAGGAAGTTTGAGAAAAGACCAACGGACCTTTTCCTTTATTTTGAGGAGGAAGAGGAATAGCCAAAGGACTACCCACAGTGGATTGCTTCGGAGCGACAGTGTGTTTGGAAGGAGGAACAGAGCTTTTTCTTTTATTATGAGAAGAAGAGAGTTTAGCCAAAAGGCTGTCACTCTTAGATTGCGCAGGAGTAGCTTGCGCATGAATGGATAGCGCACTGGTTTTGGCCACAGAAACTGTGGTTTGTGCATCAGGAGTTCTTGCTACAGAGTGCTTAGGGTGGACTCTGGATGCTAGAGTATTGGTTTGCGCAGACAGATTGGCAGCCAATTGTGCCAGAGGTATAAGAGTCTTACATTTAGCCAAGGCAGCATATGAAGTACTCTGTATACTGGCAACAGCAGATTGCGCAGCAGTAACAGAGTCAGATTGTGCAGCAGGCTTGGTGACAGAAGCCTTGGACTGCGCAGCAGTCTTGATGGCAGACTGCACAGGAGTCTTGCTGGCAGCATCAATAGACTGCGCAGCAGTCTTTGGGACCCACACTGGGCGCACTTTGCTTGTGGCAGAAGTGGTTGCAGTACGAGGAGTGGTCTTGGAGGTGATCATGGCTTCGTAGGCTGTCTGGTTGATCTTCACAACCAGTGTCTTCTGCGTCTTTCCGATAGACGCTATGTCACATTGAGTTGTTACTTCCTCGTCGGAGGAGAAAGTCGTCCCCAGCAGAGTCGCCATTTTGTTTGCAAAAACAAAAGTATGAAACTTTATTGATACAAACTTTGTAAAAGATTACAATTTGAATTCTGGGAATGGTACAACTTTAGGAATCCAATCTAGATGACGATTACTTTATCCCTTGGACGATGTGAACTCTGAAGACGAAGCCTCTGAAGTTGAAGACAACTCTGGAATTGAAGGCAAAAAGCCTCAGAAATTGAAGGCAAAAGCCTAGAAAGAATGCAGCAGCACTTGGGCAAGAACTCCTGGACTCTCTGATCTCTCTATGATCTCTGATCTGATCCTTGATCCCCTTGAATGGAGACTTGAAACTCTATTTATAGAGTTCTGAGAAATAACTAACTTTTAGTTATTCTGGACTGCGCATGATGGATTGCGCAACAGTAGACTGCGCATGCAGTTGCTGGATCATGGGCCAACTGTCTTGGACACATGGCATCATTTGATTGAAAAGCGCATGATCATGCATAGACGGTTGCCACGTAATGAGCAATCGATGGCATGAATGCCACGTATATTTTGTCATTTGTGTTGATAGAACGCGTACACTGAATTGCGCTGGCTTTGGATTGTACAGACTTGGACTACGCAGGAATGGATTGTGCTGCCAGCTGTCAACCGTTCTCGAGCGCTGTGCGGCACAATAATGAACAGCCTCCTCATTCTTCGTGCTGTCAGCTGTCAGGAAGATTTGATTGTGTCAGGTAATGATGATTTTTGCCACGTCAGCCTGCGCGCTTGGGAGTGTGCGCAGTCTAGCGTGTGCAATCTGAAGGATGCGCAATCTGATGTCTGCGCAGTTCATCTGAAAGTTGTATTTCTTGATTTTCTGACTTTGTTGATGTGTGCAACTTGATTTTTTAGGACCTACAGGGACATCCATATTTACAACACTCCCCCTTGGATGTCCAATGTAATATGGGATATGTCTCGTTAAAACCTTGCCAAGAAAAATCCAATGGGATAAAAACTTGGACGAAGGAAAAAGAGTACATATTACACAAAATGTGTAAGCGTGATAAACTGCCTCGTTAAAACCTTGCCAAGAAAAACCTAATGGGATAAAAACTTGGTCGAAGAAAAAAGAGTACAGTTTAAGAATTAGTGATCACGCTCCCCCTGATGCTGGCAAGAGATCCTTTAGCTGACGCATCCCAATATTCTGAATCATCTTTCTGAATGTTGTGGTTGGTAATGCTTTAGTGAATAAATCTGCAAAATTCTTGCTTGATTGTATCTGCCGAACGTCAATGTCACCATTCTTCTGTAGCTCGTGAGTGTAGAAAAATTTAGGCGATATATGCTTCGTTCTGTCGCCTTTGATGTAGCCATTCCTGATTTGTGCAATACAAGCATCATTGTCTTCATACAATATTGTTCCAGTATTCTCTGTTGAAGATAACCCACATGATTCTCGGATATGCTGAGTCATCGTTTTTAACCATATGCACTCTCGACTTGCTTCATGCAAGGCCAAAATTTCTGAGTGATTAGAAGAAGTTGCTGCTAATGTTTGTTTCACTGAGCGCCATGATATTGCAGCACCACCACAAGTAAACACATATCCACTCTGAGATCTTCCTTTATATGGGTCAGATAGATAACCAGCATCAGCATAACCCACAACTTGTGATTCTAAATTTTTTTGAGTAAAATAAGTCCATATCGGTTGTTCCACGAAGATAACGTAATATATGTTTAACACCATTCCAATGTCGTTTTGTTGGTGCTGAGCTATATCTTGCCAGTAAGTTTACTGAGAATGCTATATCAGGTCTTGTACAATTTGCAAGATACATCAAAGCTCCAATAGCACTAAGATATGGTACTTCCGGACCTAATAATTCTTCATTATCCTCTCGAGGACGGAATGGATCTTTCTTTACATCTAAAGATCGAACAATCATGGGGCTACTCAGTGGATGAGATTTATCCATATAAAATCTTTTCAAGATTTTTTCTACATAGGTAGATTGATGGATAAAAATTCCATTTGATAAATGTTCGATCTGCAGGCCGAGACAAAATTTTGTCTTTTCGAGATTTTTCATCTCAAATTCTTTCATTAGATAGTTAGCAGTTTCTGTGAGCTCTTCGGAAGTTCCGACAAGATTTAAGTCATCAACATAAACTGCAATAATTGAGAATCCATTTTTAGATCTCTTAATGAAGACACATGGGCAAATTGGATTGTTTATATCCTTATCTAACAAGGTACTCGCTAAGGCGATTATACCACATTCTTCCAGATTGTTTTAATCCGTATAGGGATCGTTGTAATTTGATTGAGTATAACCCATAAGATCTTTGGTTATTTGCTTCAGGCAATTTGAATCCTTCTGGGATCTTCATATAAATGTCATTATCCAATGACCCATACAAATATGCGGTAACAACATCCATAAGCCGCATATCAAGTTTTTCTGTGACTGCTAAGCTGATCAAATATCGTAATGTGATTGCATCGATCACAAGGGAATATGTTTCATCATAATCGACTCCAGGTCTCTGTGAAAAACCTTGTGCAACAAGTCGTGCCTTGTATCTAACAATTTCATTTTTCTCGTTTCGTTTTCTTACAAATACCTATTTGTATCCAATAGGTTTATACCTTCAGGGGTTTGGACTACTGGTCCAAATACTTTGCGATTTTCTAAGGATTTTAATTCAGCTTGTATCGCATCTTTCCATTTTGGCCAATCATTTCTATGTCGACATTGTTCAATAGATTTTGGTTCAGGATCCTCATTTACAATATCAAGTGCAACATTATAAGCAAAGATATTGTCTATAGTAATTTTCTTTCTATCCCAGCTTTTCTTTGTACTCATATAATTCAAAGAGATCTCTTCTGAAATATGTTCATTATCATGTGCCTCTTCAGGAGTTACTTTAGACTGATCAGTCAAATTTTCTATAGCGCTTTCATGTTTCGAAACTATTTTCTCTTCGGGAGTAATAACTTGTACCTTTTTCTTTCGAGGGTTCTTATCTTTAGCGGCAACAGGGCGTCCACGTTTCATGCACGGTTTTAATGTGCCATCATGTTGTCCTTCAGGGATATCAATCCGTGCGGGTACGTTTATAGCCGGTACATGAGATTTTGTCACTTTCTTAATATCAGTGAATGCATCTGGCAATTGATTTGCAATATTTTGCAAATGGATAATCCTTTTCACTTCTTGTTCACATCTACTTGTGCGTGGATCAATAAAGATGATACATTCCATGTAATTTCACGCCGTTCTACAGGAAGTGACGTTTTATCTCCCCCTAACGACGGAAAAATTGACTCATCAAAATGGCAATCAGCAAACCTTGCCTTAAATAAATCGCCCGTCAGGGGCTCAATGTATTTTATTATAGATGGTGAGTCAAAACCAACGTAAATTCCAAGATGCCTTTGTGGGCCCATCTTTGTTCTTTTAGGTGGAGAAATGGGGACATAAACTGCACAACCAAAATTTTTTAAGTGAGAGATATCAGGCTGCTGGCCAGAAATAATTTCCAATGGTGAATGATGATTAAATGAACTTGGTCGAATACGAACCAATACAGCTACATGTAGTATTGCATGTCCCCAAACAGAAGTGGGTAAACTTGACCTTAAAAGTAAAGGTCTAGCAATCAATTGTAATCTTTTAATAAAAGACTCTGTAAGTCCATTTTGAGTATGGACATGTGCAACTGAATGTTCAACGTTAATCCCAATTGACATGCAATAGTCATTAAATGCTTGAGATGTATATTCACCGGCATTATCGAGACGAATTGTCTTAATAGAATAATCAGGGAATTGAGCCCTTAACTTTATAATCTGAGCAAGAAGTTTGGCAAAAGCAACCGTTCTTGTTGACAATAAACATATATGTGACCATCTAAATGATCATATCAAGACCATAAAGTAACGAAATGGACCACAAGGTGGGTCAATAGGTCCACAAATATCTTCTTGTATTCGTTGTAAGAACATAGGTGACTCAAGATTAACTTTCATCGGAGATGGTCTTATAATTAATTTTCCTTGTGAGCATGCAGCACACACACAATCACGAGGTAAAAAAATCTTCTGGTTCTTTAAAGGATGTCCTTGTCACGCCCCAGAACCAGAATACTGGAGAGCGGGGGCAGACATAGCCAGCTACGTATAATGAAATGGAATCCATCTCACCATACGGTCACGACTGTCTAGAAATGTGAGGGTTTATCTACAAGCCATCAGTCTCTTAAGGTCATAAATTATCCTATTGTCTCAATCTCAACCAACTAATAATAATCACAAGATATCAGATCACCAAATATACAATTGTAAGGCGTCCCAAACATTACATATCCAGATGATCATGAAGCTAGTCGTACAAAATATAAGGACTAGCAAGAGTTAAGTCATACATGATCAATCTCGAGTTGCCAATCATGCTTACAGTCCGTAGGCAGACAATAAATAAAGTTGCAAACGAGCTAACACTTGCTCGGCGGCTAAACGCCTCAAAAGAATATTTTTACAAGGGAGTGGGAGAGCAAAATAAAACCCATTCGTTGCCCTGGTTACGCCTGGTGGTCACCATCGGGCTGGAAGACAGGTAGATCCTTTGCTGCTGCTCCGGTATCTGGCCATACAAAACCAGCTGGGTCAGACCCCAGAAAGAGCAAGTGCCACAAAGGAGGCCACAAAATGAGAACAAAAGCCAGCAAATTAGCACAATAATATAATTACATAATAAAAGGCAGTAGTTTAAGAAAAACATGATGGGTAATTATAAAAGACAATCTTGCATAGAATCACTGAAAGATAGGACATATGGAAAAGCATGACAGGATGATATACGATAAGATGACCATGGGACTATTCAGATAGCTAGGTTACAACCCGTAAACCAAACAAGGACCGGGGTTGTAACCCTTCGTCTGAACCGAACTTGGTTTCTCTCACCATTTATCGGCAAGATAAATATAAGAAATCAGGTCGAGTAACAATCTGGAGTGACAATCCTTTAATCCTTCTAGTACAATCTTACAATCAATCAATTCTAGACAATACTATACTGGATTAGACTCCATCCAAGCAATCACGGTCAATCATTGCCTACGGCTTTCTACATTAACTAGCTAGGGTTATCACAGGCCTAATTACTAACAAGATGCAGTGAGATTGTTCCACAGCCACAAGCCCTGCAGACCATCCAGGTTACCCAGGTCGAAAATTAGGGGTTGAATTCAGGTGGGTACATCGCCCGGGAGACAAATGTACCCTTACGTGACTTAGAGGGTGCAACACTCGACGGTGTGCTGGAAATGTGCCCTACTCGACGGCAGGCTACAGATCCCAAGAGCGCCCAGGTAACGGGATTGCCTGTAGCTGTGTCATCTCTTCATGACTACTGTGTTATTCTAGTTATTAACCTTAATCCATTTTAGTAGGTACTCCTGACCGTGGTACTCAGGAGTCCCATCCTAGACATGATGCGAGACTGGACAAGTGGATTTAACAAGCAAGCAAGAAAGAACCACCCACGGTGTCAAGGCAGGTCAAGTTTACAAGTTACAAGTCAAGTCAAGTCATGAGTGCGCCGCCACGGGCCACTATCAAGTCAGGTTGGTCATGTCAGGAGTGCACCACTACGGGTCACTGTCATGTTATGCTGGATCCTTGTCATACCAAGCCATGTACAATAGCCATTCCAAACATATTAAATAAAATCAAGTTCATGACAAAAGGCGTAAGGATATAAAATGAGCATAAATATCTAATAAAATATCAAAACACAGGGCTATAGAACCAAAACTCCAAAAGCCAATGGTTAAGCAAGGGGTCAAGGGGCAGCATACGTGCAAAAGTACGTACGCAGAGGGGCTGCGTACGCACAAAAGCACGCACGCAAGGCTCGCTCAAGTCTGCGTACCAAGGCACACTCAAGGCAGCGTAAGTAAAAGTCACGCACGCAGAGCAGCGTACGTAAAAGTCACGCACGCTCAAGGGAGCAGCGTATATGAAAAGTCACGCACGCTCAAGGGAGCAGCGTACATGAAAAATTATGCACGCTCAAGGAAGCAGCGTACATGAAAAGTCACGCACGCTCAAGGGAGCAGCGTAGGTGAAAAGTCACGCACGCTCAAGGGAGCAGCGTACGTGAAAAGTCACGCACGCTCAAGGGAGCAGCGTACATGAAAGTCACGCACGCTCAAGGGAGCAGCGTACATGAAAAGTCACGCACGCTCAAGGGAGCAGCGTAGGTGAAAAGTCACACACGCTCAAGGGAGCAGCGTACATGAAAAGTCACGCACGCTCAAGGGAACAACGTACATGAAAAGTCACGCACGCTACAGAGCAGCGTAGGTGAAAAGTCACGCACGCTACAGAGAGCAGCGTAGGTGAAAAGTCACGCATGCTGAGAGAGTAGTGTACGTAAAAAGTCATGCACGCTGAAGGGAGTGTAGGTGAAAAGTCACGCACGCTGAGAGAGCAGCGTAGGTGAAAAGTCACGCACGCTGAGAGAGCAGTGTACGTAAAAAGTCACGCACGCTGAAGGAGACACGCTTCCAACAGGAAGCGTACTCAAGGCTGCGTGGCGTAAGCTAAGAAGCCCTGCCACTGCTCACTGTCTCTCCCAAACAGCAAGAACACCATGGATGAACCTAAGCTTCAAGGCATCACAACTTAGCCATCCGAACTCTAAATCCGGATTTTCAAGGTTCCAACTGGAGTAAAACTGAATGCTCTTCCACATGGAAACATCAAAAACCCATAAAATCCAACTTAAGAAGCTCAAACCGTGCAAAATCCGAAAATAGAAATAACTTAGATCTATCACAAAGGAAGCTCCAAATCACAAAAACCCAAGTTCTAATGTTGATCACCATGTCCTAATCTAGCAAATGGACAAAGAAAAGAGGGTTCTCATGTAGTGGCAAGATGCACTTGCCTAGGGTTAGGAGAGTTGTGGAGGAAGGAGAAGAAGAAAGAATTAATGGTGGTTATGAGGAGAAGAGTGGTAGGTGGGGATATAAAGAGGGGGAGTTGTGGCGGGGATGAGGGGTAACATAGGCTAAGGTGATCCCACACATAAACAGAACCAGACCAACCCAATAAAACCGAGCCATAAGAAAATCCAAAATACGAGAAATACCGAAATTCTACAAGCTGAGAAAAATAAATACATGCCAAAATCCAGATACGAAATACGGGAAAAATACGAGAAATACGGGAAATGCGGGTGACAGTCCTCGTGAGTTTCTAACTATTCGATGCATCATACTAGATCCAGGGTGGCCAAGCCGATCATGCCAAAGCATAAAAAGTTTTGGATCATTGAACTTCTGGTTCATCACAGTGTTAGATTCTATGGCACTTATTTTTGCATAATACAATCTTGATGAGAAAACTGGGAGTTTTTCTTTCATATGCTTCTGGCATGAATCATTGGATGTAATGCATAGATATTCTATATTCCCCTCATTCATAGTCTCGATGTGAAAACCATTGAGACGTATGTCTTTGAAACTTAGCAAATTTTTTTTTGACTTGCTTGAATACAAAGCATCTTTTACAAAAATATTTGTTCCACCCGGTAATATAATATTTGCTCTTCCAGAGCCTCAATTAATTTTGTAGTACCAGAAATTGTACTAATATTTGCTTGTGCCAAATTTAAGTTCGAAAAATATTTTCGATCTCGAAGATAGTGTGCGTTGATCCACTGTCAACCAAACATATATCTCCACCGTTGGAGTTGTTCACAGCATCATTATTTTCTATATTTCTATAACACAAATAAATTAAGTAAGAAACATTTAATTTATGATAAAAACCAAAGGTTAAAACAAGCATAACAACGGATACTTAGAAACGTGATAAAACAAACATAAAACTAGAACTAAACTGAAATATCAAATAATCTCAAATTCAACTTAATCATTTTTGATATTTTCGTTGTCATCATTAGCATCATCACCCCAAAACTTAATTCCTCCACTTGGCTCGTTTAAGTAATCTTCAACCCAAGAGTGAATTCCATTGGATCATTTTCATCTTCAAGAATATTGCTGAAATTTGCAAAGTTGCTCTCTTTCTCTTTTCCTTTACTCTTGATAGATGTTTGGTAAAGGTCAATTAGGTGCTTATTTCTTATTGAGAAGAAGATAAGTTATGCAACATTATTCTTGAAAATAACCAACAAAATAGAAATGCAAATCTGCACCACAATGAAAACTCAAAGATAATGTGGACGTTTTTTTCCTTTTTATTTACGCACTAGAATAATATAATCAAAATATGAGAAACAAACATTTATTTATTTATTTATTTTTTGAGAAATCGAAATAGACTGTTTCTTTATTATGATCAAGACATTCAAAATAGAAAATATATGACCAATGTACAACAATCATTTTGTTCATAGGTTTATAAATAACATAATCACAATTATATTGAATGAAGTAATTTTTTTATTCATTTCAAAAGTTAATAAGTAAAATAAATATTATATATATATTAAATTTTAAGAAACAATTTGAGAATTAGAGGATGTTTACTATTAAGCATAATAAAAAATGATCTCAAACATGAAAGCTAAATATATACAACAAATTAGATGAAGTGAGAGATGGACAACAATTGTATAAACAAATGTATATATAGGATCAAAGGAACAAACCATGAACAAACACCTTAATCAATCGAAATAAAAGGTTTACCTGATGTTTGAGTTATACCTTGACATCGATGAGTCTCCCGAAATGAATAATGGTTGCATCGTGCTGATAACGTAATATATGTTTAACACCATTCCAATATCGTTTTGTTGGTGCTGAGCTATATCTTGCCAGTAAGTTTACTGAGAATGCTATATCAGGTCTTGTACAATTTACAAGATACATCAAAGCTCCAATAGCACTAAGATATGGTACTTCCGGACCTAATAATTCTTCATTATCCTCTCGAGGACGGAATGGATCTTTCTTTACATCTAAAGATCGAACAATCATGGGGCTACTCAGTGGATGAGATTTATCCATATAAAATTTTTTCAAGATTTTTTCTACATAGGTAGATTGATGGATAAAAATTCTATTTGATAAATGTTCGATCTGCAGGCCAAGAAAAATTTTGTCTTTCCGAGATTTTTTATCTCAAATTCTTTCATTAGATAGTTAGCAGTTTCTGTGAGCTCTTCGGAAGTTCCGACAAGATTTAAGTCATCAACATAAACTGCAATAATTGAGAATCCATTTTAGATCTCTTGATGAAGACACATGGGCAAATTGGATTGTTTATATATCCTTATCTAACAAGGTACTCGCTAAGGCGATTATACCACATTCTTCCAGATTGTTTTAATCCGTATAGGGATCGTTGTAATTTGATTGATTATAACCCATGAGATATTTGGTTATTTGCTTCAGGCAATTTGAATCCTTCTGGGATCTTCATATAAATGTCATTATCCAATGACCCATACAAACATACGGTAACAACATCCATAAGCCGTATATCAAGTTTTTCTGTGACTGCTAAGCTGATCAAATATCGTAATGTGATTGCATCGATCACAGGGGAATATGTTTCATCATAATCGACTCCAGGTCTCTGTGAAAAACCTTGTGCAACAAGTCGTGTCTTGTATCTCACAATTTCATTTTTCTCGTTTCGTTTTCTTACAAATACCCATTTGTATCCAATAGGTTTATACCTTCAAGGGTTT
>JANAVB010024735.1:0-35370 GCA_029216955.1 Iris pallida
TATTTCCCCAAATACCTCTTTTCACAAAATCAATCGCTTCCGGAACCCAGCTGTTCCGTGGCATCCTTCCGTAGAAAGATAACCACTCCACATTACCTCTGAGTTGTCTCTCTACATCCTACAAAGCGGAACCTTACATTCGTGAGCTTACGCTATCCTTCATGTTTACCACGTCCACATTACCTCTGAGTAAACATCCCGTACAAACAACTCCTACGTTGTCGTACATTGATCGCAGAACTTCCACGTCCACATTACCTCTGAGTTGTTCAGCGTATCCCAGGATCATTCCTACCACGTCCATAAACACCTCTGAGTAGGAAGATTCTATCATTTGAACCTAATGATTGCCATGTCCACATTACCTCTGAGCAAACATGTTGGTTCCTTTATACTTATTATCTGTACCTAAAAACCAAGGTGCGCAAAAGATAATAGGTCCACATAAATCATCAAGTTCATGAATCAAAATGAACACATCACAAAGATAGTGTATTTCTTTATTTTAAAAAGGGAGTACAGAAATACGCTATTTCCCCAGCAAGAGTTGCAAAAACACATAAAAAAAGAAGAGAAGCTACAATCCCCGATCCTCCCCAGGGTGGGATGAGAGTTCTCTGACTTGACGTCTCAGGTCGGCAGTACGAGTTTCCACAGTCGCCTGGACTCGAAGCTCGGCTTCTTGACGCATTAACCCGACAGCCTCAGCAGAAGTTTTACTCTCATACTTCTCATCAAGCTGTCGTCACTGTTGAGCCAAAGCAAGGGTCCGCTGAGTAAGAGTCGTTTCCTCCCGTTTGAATGCCACGTGTTCAGCCAGGACGCGCTCAGCCTCTAGTTGAAGTTGGGCCCGCTGGTCTTCAAGACGGCGCATCTGAGCATCAACTTCTGCGATGTTAGCATCCACCGCAGCCCGCTTCTCCGTCGTCTTCTTCAGAGATTGAGACAGCTGCTCCGCCGCAGCCTCAGTCCCAGCCACTTCACGCTCCCAACTGCTCACCTCGGCTCGATGGGAAGCCTCGATCTCAGCCATCGACTTTCCTATCTCTGCATCTACCAAGACCGAGAGGTCATTTCGTTGGATGCGCTACAGTTCCGCGAGCCGCTCGTCCAGCTCCATCACCGAAACCTCCAGAATTTCGGCCATATGGTCATGGCCCTGGTGAATGCGGATCAGCTCGATACAAGGCATTGCCAAAGCTTTTGCCGCCGCAAAGCTCCCCTTGGCATCTACCACTGCAGATACACCTTTCTCCAGCATTTTGTACACTCCCTCGACGAGGAATTTCACATACCCGTCGGCTTCCGCCAGCACCTGCGGCGTCATAGCAGGAGTTGAGGGAGCTACTACAGTTTGCGGACCGGAGGAAGATCCGCCGACCTCGATCTGAGAGGTTTGAATCTCGGCAGCAATAGGCTCTTCATCAACAGGGCCCAGACTGCTAGCCCGAGGAGTCAAAGGAACAGAAGGAGCAGGTACATGCGTCGTGATAGTACCCCAAGTGGAAGGAGCAACAGAGGGTTCCACACCCTTACCCTTCTCAAGACTGGAGAAATCACCGACGTCAACGGCTACCTCTTCCCCCGACATTCTATCAGCATCAGCCACCTCCCCGACAAGACGGGGAGGTCAACATTTATCTCCTGGCCAGCCCCAGGAGACAAGACCGGTAGAAGAGTCTCATTCTTCTCAAGTCCCTCTACAGGGACAGAATCTGTCGCTACCCCGCCTGATCGGTAGCCATCTCTATGTCCATGGTTGAAGCCAAGGAAGGATTCGGCAATGATTCAGCCGACCCCCCTTCATCATGACCAGGAGGGGAATCAACCCTCTCCTCTATCCCCACTGCTTCTGCTGCCCCCGCAACGGACCCTTGCAACGCTGGAGGGACGTCACCAGAAGGCGACGAACTCCAATCCACTTCATCATCAGGATGCCTCGAGTCGGTAGGACCCTCAGCGTCCAAGGCCTCCACGGCAGATGGTACTATCCCAGAAGTTGTCGTGACTTCAAAGTCAGGAGATACTAAAACCTCCGCGGGAACATCTTCGGGACCCTCCTCCACAGGAGACAACATCGTTGGTGGAATGCGCTCCTCAGAAGAGCCCGCCACCTCCTTCGGCTTACTGGTGCCCGATTTTGAAGCACGAGACTTCTTCTTCAATCCCTACAGAAGAAGAGCATAAGTCGCCACAATGACATAAAAAAACTGGAATTATGAAGCACTCCTTACCTCAGCGGGGGCTAAGCCCGTTGGCGTTACAAGTGGCGTTTCCGTAATCTTCGGGGTCGACGTCCTTCTCGACCTTTTCAGTACGGAAGAACCAGCTTCTGGGTCAGCCCGCCTTTTTCCGACAGACGGGTCTCTTGCTGGTGCCATAGCAGCAGCCCGATACCCCGCCAATTCTGGCGGACGATATGACCGAGCCGCCACCAACATATTCGCTGTTGCCATCCAACTGGGTTCCAATGATGAAACTAGTCTCCCTGTCATAACCAGGAGACATAGTATTCATAGTACAATACAACTTGGCGGCCGGATATAAGATCGGCGGCCGAGGATTGCAAACTGGTGTGGTAAACTTAACGCTAAGTGCATCCAGCGTTATAATACTGCCAGCCCCGGGCTCCATCCAGCAAACTCCCGATGAAGCCTAGACTGCTACTGGGATTCCGCAGCATTAGCTGAGTGTAGCCAAATTGACGAGCAAATCGGCTTGGCAAGTATGGTTCCAGATAACACCTGTTCTGATTACGGTAGACCAGATGCGAAGGCCGGATACTCTGCAACCAACGAAAACTCCATTTCGGCAAACTAACCGCATCCTCGCCAGAATCAACCAAATCCTGGTCGACCTCGAAATTCTTGAAGATCGGGCCAACCTTCACAATTTCCCACCCCTGAAGGAAGGACAAAACCCTCCTACAAACAGGGACGCCAGTGTAAGACCACTTCCTCTTGTAGAAGCGGCGAATGAAGGCATCTCCTTCAACATGGTCCTCCTCAGGACCAGGACTTATCATATTCGGATGATGTAAGATCAGCCAACCCATGAGATAATGGAAAGGCAGCTCGGCCCGGGGAAAGTTGTTATTATTACCTTTCTCATGGATCACATCATCAGCGAAAGACCTCAAACCGCGCAGCAGGTTGTACACCATCGCGGGGAGGAGAGCTAGAGGTCGTCCAAAGGCCAACTTCACTGCAGGTAAAATGAGATTCCGATGTAGCCTCTCAACAGCACCGGATTCCCCTGCAAATATGCAATCCCGGAGCTATATCATCAAGTAGGGCGTCAACACTGCCTTAGATGACATCCTGGTGCCCGCAGTGCCAGAAACAGCTGTACGTGTTCTTTCCGCTCTCATTTGAATGTGGGGTCCTCTCGTCCAGCCGGGTTATTTCAGAACTCACTTCTGCGGGTGTCAAGCCCTGCGGAGTCGCAAACCGGATCCTCGAAGGATCCGCCAAATCCTGTCTGAAAACATAGTCCCTCCAAGCAGTCACGTGAGGTTGGGTCTTACCCTTGTCCCTCCGGTGCATCAGATAATGATGGCTCGTCACCTCCTTGAAAACGGCCATCATCTCCGGGTCCTTATCTTCCAAGACCTGGATCTCTTCATTCGATGGGAAATATTCCTCGTATGGTTCCGAGCCCCAAGGAAGCTTGGACACTTCGTACATCTCATGAAGGGCCAATCCCAACTCCCCCACTGGAGTAAAGAAGCTACCAGTCTGGGTGTTGAAAAGCTCCAATAGCGCAAGGAACATCGGCTTATTGAGGTCCACGCCTGCCTGAGTAGCCCGAATGGCGGCAGTCAGCCCTATCTCTTTAAGCTCAACTTTGAACCTGGAAAGCACCCAGGAAGTCAACTCGTCCCACTTTGGGATATAGTGACACCAACCTTCGACTCTAAAAACCAGCTGTCGGATACGTGACCTTCGACGTCAGCATCCGATTCGCAAAAGTCGGGGCACTGAAGGGAAACGTGTCATTTGGGACTTCACTATAGATGCTCCCGGGACGCAAAGCTCGGTAACTGAACGAAGAACCAGTTCGTGAAGCAGTCAAGGTGTCTCGCTGGTTCGAGGTGGTGTCAATCGAAAGGGAGCCCCCCAAGGCACCCCCTTGAGAAGGCGTAAGTTCCCAACCCATCCTTCTCTTCGAAGCTAGACGATAAAAGGCTGTCAATGGCAACTGGCGGTCAACCTGCCGCATGTATAACATCATGCCCTTAGCAGCAAAGAACCAGTCTTCTCTGATCTTCAATATCTTCGCCTCGGAAGAGACTAATCGGTCGCCAAACAGAAAGGCTGGTTTTAAGAAGGTCACACCTTCAGAATCAGCAGACTTCAGTTTACCACTCTCCATCATACTCTGGAGGAAAAGCGGCAACTGGACCTGGATTTGTAGCATCCTCTCACGAGGTTGGTCCTGAAGGATAGCATCCTTTGCAGGGTTGATCACCGCCTCATCAAAATCAACTCCCATCTGGCAAAGAGAAGCGTCCAGGAGGACCTCATTCAACAAAGGGATCGTCATCGACACTGGCACGACAAAAGTGGAAGTCAGGCAAAAAGACAAAATATGTCAAGAACCCATGCGCATCTGCTTCGGCGCATCATCAGGGCATAGGCCCATGCGCGTCAGCATGTCTCGGCGCATCATCAGGGCGTAAGCCCATGCGCGTTGGCATTGGAGCTTCGGCGCATTATCAGAGCGTGAGCCCATGCGCGTCAACAAAGGCTTCGGCACATCTTCAGGGAATAGAACCCATGCGCGTCAGCCATTAAAACCTCGGTGCATGATAAAGGTATAAACCTATGCACGTCGGCAAGATAGAACCTCGTCGTATCATTAAAGACCGAAGTCTATACGCGTCGGCAGTTAGGGCACAGAGCCCAAAGCAGAGACGAAACCCACCTGTCACCTCAGGACGAACGTCGGCAAGAGGCGCAAGAGTGATAGGTACATCAACATCCGCGGACTCTTTCGCTTTCTCTTCCCCTTGCCGGCAGCGCCGCGAGGAGTCTTGGGAGCCATTCTCTCGAAGAAGGAGAAGTTAGGGTTTTGAAGAAGAAACTCTAAAGAAGCAGAGGCACAGAGAAGAAGAACTCTTTCTCTCTCCGACTCTTACCTATTTATAGGGCACGGTCGCACGCGTGAACAGATGACGTGTGATCTCAGTCGTCGCCTCGGGTTCTGTGCAAGGATAGCAGCAAATAAAACCAAAAGATCATCATTAATCTTTTCGGTTACCGAGACACCATCATCATTAACTGAGAAGAGCATGCGCCCGAACAGGCATGCGCCCAGAAATCATGCGCCCTGACCTCCATGCTTCTTATTCAAAGTATTCCAAAACTTACTCAAAAGTTTTGAAAACTTTGAAGGGGGTCTTGTAGAAGCATGGAATTTCACAACCAGAAAGCCCATGCGCCAGACACTACATGCGCCAGAACTCAGATGAAGAACTTCACAGCAAAGTCAATAATTATAGACATTTGAAGCAGGACTTTTATTTATATATAAAAGTCTATTACATGTCTAGAAAAGGTTGTACAAAGGAGAATTTCTATAAAGGAAAGAGCCTAAGTCTACAGCCAGCGGCCACCATGCGCCTTCAGATAAGCGCAGCGGCCACCATGCGTCTCCAGATAGGCGCAGCATCACTATGCCGCCACCAGTGAGGCGCAGCAGATATCATGCGCCTCCATCCAGGCGCATCCCATCATCTCTTCAGCACTCATTTATGTGCATCCCTTCAGCCAAATTCTTCCAGCCAGGCTCACCTGGCCGAGCAGAGCCCAGTTATGTGCCGCTCTTCCAACCAGGCTCGCCCGATAAATGCTTCGACACAAAGCATTTAACCCTCTGGCAGGAACCAAGGAAGAGAAGAGCACCGCAAATGCTGTGGCCAGGGGAGGCTTCGAAGAGCCTCCAAAGCCGAAGGAAGACCGTGATCGAAACCACGGCTAAAGGAGCAGCTTTCGACACGATCAAAGTGGGGAAACCCTACTTTGCAGGAAGAGAGAGCCTTGCACCGCCATTCCGATCTACGGCTCTTCCGGAATAACGGAGACGAGGCTCGAGCATCCCTATCTTTGGATGCAACAAGCACCTTCCGCCTGCCTCAGAAGCCCTCGACTCCGTCTTTTGGATGTAACAGTCACCTTCAAGTGCATCGACGACAACACAGCGTCTCATCTTCACCCTCGGGAGCACTTCGTCATCAGAATGCACCCGTATGTTCAAATTCATATTGGAAGTACGTGAGGGAATGAGAAGCAAATCTTCTCTCCATGCCACTATTTATAGGCCGGGCAGATCAAACCCACGCGCCAAGTGGATGGCTCTCCGAATTCCGTGCAATAATTTACATTAAATGGATGAACCGGACGCCTCGAATTCAGCCAAACGGCTATTTATAGCACTCGAAGAGCGAGACAAGCCGCATCATTAAAAGACATATCCGATGCGCCAGCCAGACAGCGCATCACAACGGACGCGTCCTTCGGCGTCAGGCGCATCATACAGACGCGCCCTACAGTACTCGGCGCATTATAGAGGATGCCCCCCCCCCCACACATCTCCATACCGAGTGGAACGCCAACCGACGCGCCCACTCAGCTGTCCATCGAACGTCACCAACATTAAATGCTGAACTGACAGAGTTGGCAGCACGCCTCCCAAAGTCTGAACAGTTGACAGCTTTTTCAGAGAACGAAGCATCGGCAACGTCAGCATCATCATGACTCCGACGGCTACTGCCACGTGGCCATCCGCATGCGCCTCTACGGCCATGCGTCCATCCGCATGCGCCTCAAAAGTCATGCGTCCAAACCCGCATGCGCCTCTACGGCCATGCGTCCAAACCCGCATGCGCCTCTACGGCCATGCGTCCAAATCAGCATGCGCTTCAAAAGCCATGCGCCTCAGACTGCTCTCTGATCCCGGAAGACAGAAGGAAAGTCGCCTGCATGCGCCTCAAAAGCCATGCGCCCCAAATGGTTTGTAACTCCTAAAGGTTATGAGCCGCAGCCTCCTCCTGCGCCCAATCCAAGGCACAGCCCACCAGATCACTCCTCTCCACCAAATCCGAGATCTTCGAACCATGAGTCGACGACACGTATCTTTTGACTCAACTCGTCCAAGATTTCAGCAACGGAAAGATCTTCTCCCTGCTACGTGCCGGCTCACCACAGCAGCATGAAGAGTTCTCCCCCTCGATCAGGGCGCAGCATCCATGCGCCTCCATCAGCAACCTCCACGTGGCGTTCCCACACCAGCGCATCCTACATGCGCGCATGAGCAGCCAGCCTGCAAAACTATAAATAGAAGGGTCATCTCCTTCACACACACACAGAGGACTCAGAACATAAGACTCACAGAGAATCCACAACAGAGAATCACCAGAGAGGCAGTTCTAGACACTCAACGTCTTACTCCTCTCAGCAAGCTCCAGCACCCAGAGCAATCAACACCTTCAGAGAACCGATAACCGCCGTCAGCCGGTCAACGGAGTCAACGCATTACCACTCGCTCCATTGGCACTAAGGACCCAGCTTAAACAAAAGTGTACTCCTAGGACTACATCTAAGTCCTATATTGTATCACTGTTCTGTTTGTATTAAGATTTCAATCAAAACAATTTTAATGGCAAACAGTCTCGAGTAGATCATTCATGAGAAGTTGGTTCTGAGAAACTGGTCTGGTGCTCCTAAATTAAAAGCCACGGTAACGTACAAACGATAATCAAAATAAAAGTGGGAATAATATTCAACGATTAATTGGTCTAAGTTGACCCGAACTTGCGCGATACAAAAAGAGCACAAGGGAACGAATTCAAGTGGGACAGGATATATCAAAACGAAGATAATCTTGTCTACTTCAAAACTCGTGAAGAGAGTTTACAGAGATTGGTATCCCTGACGCTCCAGAAGTCAAAGTCATGAAAAGGTACATTAATGATCTAAACAATTAAATAAATAAAATATTTATCAATAATAATTCATTTAGAAAAATAAAATAAACCCCTGAAATTCAGGGGGCTTACAGGGTGGTTTAAGAGATAGATGGAGGAGAGTTAATGAGGGATGGGGTGGTTTAATAAGAGAGAGAGAGGGGGAGGAGAGTTAATAGAGGGGTGGGTGGTTTAATAGAGAGAGAGAGCGATGGGAGTTAATAAGGGGGGAGTTAAGAGAGAGAGAGAGAGAGAGAGGAGGAGAGAGTTAATAGGTGGTGGTGGTTTAATAGAGAGATGAATGTGTGTGTAATAGAGTTAAGAGTTAACTACCATTACTTGCATATGCCTCTCTCTCTCTCCCGAAATTCCCTCCCTCCACCCCATTGCGCCATCTAGGATGGCTCTGTTAAAATTTTTTATTGTGCCTTGTCGATTCATGAGATGAAGAACATAAATTAAATTGCGGAAGCATACCTGAATCCATTGTGTTTGCTTGACGGATCTTGAAGCAGACGTTTCTCTTTGTGGGATTTGATCTTCCAACCCGCTACGGCCCTTAATAATAAAGATGAAATCCTTGTTCCTCTCTTCGTTGATGGGGATACAGAAGAGAAGAGAAACCCTCTCTTTGGTGGCCGTATGAGTTGGGGACCATAACCCTAATGAATACACATATTTATATATGTGTTGATATTTCTTATTTGGCCCCTCATCAAATTAGAATTATCTCCGGTATCTACACATTCCATGACAATTATACCTTTAAGCCAATTCCAAATAGACCACTTTAATTTGGCTTAATTATTTAGATAGCCCAAACACAATTAATTTTACATGTGTGGCCCCATAATTATTGAATAATTCCAACAATCTCCCACTGGGCCACATGTAACCTTATAATTGTGTTAACCTTAGTGAGCTCATAAATTGCTCTCTTAATCCTTAGGGTATATCCGGACAATCTCGTCCATTAACCATATCAACATAGGATAAAAGCGGCCTTCGTCACATATAGCGTAACTAAACCATCAATGGTCACATATACCAATATAGCTAACGACATAGATCAATCTTGGATGCGTAGCATGGAAATTACACGCAATGTGATCAATACATGTCTATTTCCAACTGGTCCTCCTTAACTTTAATAAGATCATTACTTTAACATAATGAAAACAGAATGAACTGAATTTCCATATATCTGATCAGATAAATATCCAAAATACTTTAATACATAAATGTGTCCAAAATCAAATAGCACCCAAATACATAAAATACAAACTTTCACTATATTGCCATATTCTTAATTAACACCCATATGAGCAGTATGCTCATGAAAGACCCTGGGTGATAATACTTTTGTGAGCGGATCCGCTAACATGGAGTTTGTCCTAATGTGCTATATGAATACTATAACCATTCTGAATGCTTTCCTTCGCAACTAGAAACTTTATGTCAATATCCTTTGACTTATACAAGTTTCTGTTGTTATTGGAATACAGTACTGCTGATTTATTATCACACCATAATTTTATGTGGTCTTTCAACACCGTACTGTAGGCGCAGCCTTGTGACAATTTCGCAACCATATTCCCTGAATAGATACCCCACAGCATGTTATAAACCTTGCTTTCATGACGGAAGAAATTATGAGTGCATGTTTGACACTCATCCAAAATATATCTCCATTAGTCAGCATAACCTGATGTGGATCTCCTGCTGTGTTAGCATCCAACAAAATCAGAGTCGGAATACCTTATGATCTCCAGAATTATTCCATCTCCTACAAAGAGCAATAATTTCTTGTTCTCTATTAATTACTTAAGTTTGGCTGCTACCCAATGATCCATCCATATATGCTTAAATATCTGCCTAACATCAGAATTATGAACGTAATATCCTGACGCGTACATACTTGTGCATACATTAGACTCCCTACAACTGATCATGAAGAAAAAATCTATTATATTTTCTTAATTTTAAGGCTAACCTTAGGGCACTTGTGTCACGCCCCAGAACCAGAATACTGGAGAGCGGGGCAGACATAGCCAGCTACGTATATGAAATGGAATCCATCTCGCTATACGGTCACGGCTGTCTAGATACATGAGAGTTTACTACAAGCCAACAGTCTCTTATGGTCATGAACAAGCCTAGTGTCTCAATCACAAGCAAGTAAGTAGATGTTACAAGATGTATGATCATTAAATATACTAATAAGGCGTCCAAATATTACATATTCAGCTGATCATGAAGCTAGTCGTTACAAAATGTTAGGACTAGCAAGAGTTTAGTCATACATGATCAATCCTAGGATCTATCAATCATGTTACAGCCCGTAGGCAGACAGTAAGTAAGTGCAATCGAGCTAAACAGGTGCTCGTCGGCTAAACGCCTCAAAAGAATATTTTTACAATAAAGTGGGAGATCAAAAATAAACCCACTCGTTGTCCTGGTTACGTCTAGTCGCCACCATCGGACTGGAAGTTTGGTAGATCCTCTGGAGCTGCTCCGAAATCTGGCCATACAAAACCAGCTGGGTCAGACCCCAGAAAGAGCAAGTGCCACAAAGAAAGCTTCACTTAGGAACTAAAACCAGCAATTAGCACAGAAGATAAAATAAAAGTAGAACTGGAATTAAAGAAAATACATCAGGATGATATACGACGAGATAACCATGGAACTACAGATAACCGATTATAACCCGTAAACCAAACAAGGACCGGGGTTGTAACCCTTCGTCTGAAAAGAACTTGGGATTCTCACCATTTATCGGTAAAATAATACAGGCATTCAGGTCATGCAGTAATCTGGACAGGATCAGGATAAGACTAGACTGGTTAGACTCCATCCAATCATTTCACGGCCAAGCAAGAATTACGGCTTGATACTTTAACTAGCTAGGGTTATCACAGGCCTAGTTACTAGCAAGATGCAGTGAGATTATTCTACAGCTACAAGCCCTGCAGACTATCCAGGTTACCCGGGTTAAAGATTTAGAGTTGAATTCAGGTGGGTACATCATCCAGGAAACGAATGTATCCTTAGGTAGCTTGAAGGTTGCAACACATGACAGTGTGCTGGAAATGTGCCCTACTCGACGGCAGGCTACAGATCCCAAGGCGTGCCCAGGTAACGGGATTGCCTGTAGCTGGAAGATCTCTTTATGACTAGTGTATTAATCTAGTTATTAGCCTTAGTCCATTTTAATAGGTACTCCTGACCGTGGTACTCAGGAGTCCCCTCCTAGACATGATGCAAGACAGGACTGGATTAGTTGTACAAGCACAATCGTCCACGGTGTCCGGATTAATTATACAGGTCATGTCATGTCAGGTAGCCGTCGTAACAGCTTATCAAGATATATCATGTCAGGTTATCATGGCAAGTTAACTTGTCAGGAGTGCGCCGCAACGGGCCACTATCAGGTCATGCCAGGTTATCATGTCAAGTTTACTGGTCAAGAGTGCGCCACGACGGGCCACTATCAGGTCATGCTAGTTCTATGTTACACCATGTCATGTACAATTGTCATTTCAATCATGTCAATCAAATCGTGATTTATCAAGTCCATGACAAAAGGCGTAAGAATATAAACTGGACGTAAAAATATACAATAGGGGGGTTACAAGACATGGGCAAATAATAAAAAATAATAGTACACAGGGCTATTGGAGAACCATACGGCTCAGGCATATGCGGCCAAATGATCTCATGCGGCTGGGAAGAGAACAACCCATGCGGCTAAATAGGGTCAGGCGCATGCGGCTGAGCTAGGAGGAGGGTCATATACGGTTAGCGGGGAGGGATGGACCCTATGCGGCTGAGGATGGACTCGGCCTCATGCGGCTAAGGATGCTGATGCATATGCGGCTAGATATATAAGGTCTTCATGCCGTCTGCAGGGAGCAAGGTCTTATGCGCCTGGACGAGCCATGCGCTTATGCGGCCAGGAGATGAAGGGGGTGCATGCGGCTCAGTTAGGAACTCATGCGGCCAAGTCAATTCAGGAGCTTATGCAGTCAGAGGGAATACAAGTCATATGCGGCTGCAAGTAGACCAAGTTCATGCGGCTCGAATTACGCCGAGAACTATGCGGCTGGAAGAGTGGCTTATGCGGTTAGTGGGGTGAAGTCCATGCGTCTAGAATACATGCGGCTACGGGGAGTCCATGCGGCTAGAAAGGCTTGCCGCATGAATGTTCATGCGGTCAAGTGCTGCCATGCGGCTCAGACTGTGCTTCTTCTCCAAATTTTCGAGAAGAAGTACACCATGAAAGCCAAGTTCTCAAGCTCCATAACTCCATCATCCGGAGCCCAAATCCGGATTTCCATAGGTTAAAATGGGGTAGAACGAAATTCTCTACAGCATGGAACCATCAAAACTTAGAAATAACAAGATGTAATAGATCAAAACCCAAGAATTCCGAAATAAAGTAAACTTAGATCTACAAGAATCTAGCCATGGAAAGTAAAATTGCCAAGTACTAAAGTGAGTTAGAATGTTGTAAGGAAGAGAATAAAGTAATAAAATTAGAGTTCCTCCATGAAGCAAGTTGCACTTGCCTAGACCTCTCTCCCTCTCTCTGGTAGGTGAAGAAATTAATAGAGGAAGGAAGAAGAGTAATAAAGAGAGAGAAGGAAGAAATAGTTAATAAATGGTAGTGGTGGTGGTAGGTAGGGGGTTCACCCTTTGGTCCATGATGAACCAAAAGCAAATCCCAAACCGAACCAAGCCAACCCGAACCAAGAATAAACCAAGCCATGAAGAAAACTAAGTAAGAAATCATGCAATACAAGATAAAATATGTATACGTATTCCAAAAATACGTAATACGAACCACAGGCATTACAACTCTACCCACCTTAAAAGAATTCCGTCCTCGGAATTTAATTAAGAGGCTAGAGAGACAAGGACAAGCTATATCAATCACATGCAAGCTATAACTAGGCAGGCAATCACTCATTCAAGCAAAGAATCGAAGGCATGAGGCATAAGGAAGACATTATACCTCACGAGTCAAACAAGTCGGGATATCGCGATCGGATATCATCCTCACGCTTCCACGTTGACTCACCCAAAGAGTGATGACCCCAAGCAACTCGAACTAACTGATAGTTGTTCTTGAGTATCTTCTCTCTCCGGTCCAATATAGACACAGGCCTCTCCTCATACGAAAGGTTGGTACCAACAACCAATTCCGAATGATCCAGGACGTGGCTCGGGTCTGGGATATACCGTCGTAATTGGGATACATGGAACACGCCATGCACCTCGCTTAGCGACGGCGGAAGAGCGAGACGATAGAACACATCTCCTACTCGCTCCAGAATATCGAACGGCCTATATACCTAGGACTAAGCTTTCCCCGTATACCGAAACGAATGACGCCACGGTTAGGCGAAATCCTCAGGAATACATGGTCACCGACAGAAAACTCGAGAGGGCGCCGATGAGAATCGGCCCAATGGCGCTGGCGATCTTGGGCAACTCGAAGATGATCCCTGACTCTTCTGACCACTTCAACTGTCTGGGCAATCATTTCTGGACCAAGCATCTGCCTTTCTCCAACATCATCCCATGCTAGCGAGGATCTGCACTTCCTTCCATACAGTGCCTCGAACGGTGCCATCTGGATACTAGCTTGGAAACTGTTGTTGTACGAGACCTCCACCAGGTGCAAGTGATCTTTCCACGAACCACCGAAGTCAAGTGTGCAAGATCTCAACATGTCTTCAAGAGTCTGGATTGTGCGCTTGACTGGCCGTCTGTCTGCGGATGATATGCTGAACTGAACTGAAGATGAGTTCCCCAACTCTCCTGCAGGCTACGCCAAAAGTACGACGTAAATCTAGAATCTCGGTCCGAGGTAATACTAACTGGTACTCCGTGCAACATGACAATCTGCCTGAGGTACATCTCTGCTAGCTCAGCTGTCGACTGACCAACTCTGAACGGGAGGAAGTAAGCTACCTTCGTGAGCCGATCAACTATAACCCAGATAGCATCTCTACCAGCTGGGGATCTAGGTAATCCGGTCACAAAATCCATGGTCATATGCTCTCACTTCCATTCTGGAATCGGCATGGGCTGAAGAAGTCCAGCGGGCCTCTGATGTTCAGCCTTAACTTGTTGGCAGACTAAACAACGAGAGACATACCGGGCTATCTCCCTCTTCATGCCATTCCACCAGAAATATTGACGAATATCACGGTACATCTTCGTACCACCAGGATGAATGGAATACTGAGAACTGTGAGCCTCTGCCATGATTTTCTGTCTGATATCTCTACTGGGTACACAAAGACGCTTACCATGTCGAAGTGTACCATCCTCATGAATGCATAACTCTGGTCTTCGTCCTGCCTCACACTCTGTTCTGAGTCGCTGAAGCTTGGAATCTGCTGACTGCGTAATCCGGATCCTCTCGACTATAGTGGACTGAACTTGCATACTGGCCATCAATGCCACACTGGAAGGGAGGACAACTTCAATACCCATCTTCTGAAGATCTGCTAACAGCTCTGGTTGTGCTGTTAGGAAATAAACTCCGGCTCTCCTGCTCAATGCATCTGCTACAACGTTGGCCTTCCCGGGATGATACTGCAAGTTGACATCATAATCCACAAGAAGCTCCAGCCACCTTCTCTGACGCATGTTAAGATCCTTCTGGGTGAAAACATACTTCAGGCTCTTGTGGTCGGTGAAAATCTCCACCCTATCTCCGTACAAGTAGTGCCTCCATAACTTAAGTGCAAACACTACTGCTGCCAGCTCTAAGTCATGGGTTGGGTAATTCTTCTCATGATTACGAAGTTGTCGTGACGCATAAGCTATTACCTTCCCATGCTGCATCAGAACACATCCTAAGCTTCTGCCTGAAGCATCACAATATACTGAGAATCCTCCGGTTCCATTAGGAAGCGCGAGAATGGGAGCCGTCTTCAAGCCTCGCTTCAACTTCTCGAATGAATCTTGACATTCTGCTGTCCAAGAAAACTGCACCTCCTTGCGGGTCAACTGGGTCAATGGCGCTGAAATTCGAGCAAAATCTGAAATAAACCGCCGGTAGTAGCCGGCCAATCCAAGAAAACTACGGACTTCTGCAACGGTGCTGGGCACTGGCCATGACTCAATAGCTACAATCTTCTGGGGATCCACTTCTACTCCTCCTCTGGTAATGATGTGACCCAAGTACGAAATGCGATCGAGCTAGAACTCGTATTTACTGAACTTGGCATACAACTGGTGCTTCCTGAGAATCTGAAGAACCACACGGAGATGCTGCTCATGCTCTGCTTCACTCCGGCTATAGACCAGGATGTCATCCAAAACACAATCACAAACTAATCCAAGTAAGGCATGAAGATGCGATTTATGAGATCCATGAATACCGTCGGCGCATTGGTCGCTCCAAATGGCATCACTAGGAACTCCCAATGCCCATACCTCGATCTAAAAGCTGTCTTCGAGATGTCTGCTCTCTGACCCTGATCTGATGATATCCTGAGCGCAAGTCGATCTTCGAGAATACTGCTGCCCCTTTGAGCTGATCAAACAAGTCATCTATCCTCGGGAGAGGGTATCTGTTCTTGAATGTCACTGAGTTCAAGGTACGATAATCAACACATAACCTGGACGTACCATCCTTCTTTTTCACAAGAAGCATCGGGGCCCCAAGGCGATCCACTAGCACGAATGAATCCTTTGGCTCGAAGTTCTTCAATCATCTTGTACAAAATCTCCAATTCTGAAGGCGCCATCCTGTAGACTCTCTGACACTGGAGCTGTTCCGGGAATCAAGTCGATAGTGAACTCGATCTCCCGCTCTGGCGGCATACCTGAAAGCTCTTGGGAAAACATCTGGAAACTCTTCGACTATCCGGGGCAACTGCACTGCTGCTACTGCCATCCGTAATACTGGAGGAGAAGGCTCAACTGCGCCTCGGGAAAAGGAAAACTCTGGCTCGCCTGGAATGCTAAAAACAACCCTGCCAATATGGCAGTCTATTCTAGCATACTGGTTTCTCAACCAATCCATCTCTAAGACCACATCATAATCGGCCATCGGAAATTCTATCAATCTAACGGGAAATTCTCTACCGCTAACTACGATCCGACACGAGAAAAATACCCTATCGACTCCCACAAGTCCGTTACCAGTAAGTATATTGAGCCTTACTGATAATGACTCGGGCTCCAATCCTATCTGTGTCGCGAATCGTGCAGACATAAAAGAATACGATGCACCAGAATCAAATAAAGCTGAAGCTGGAAAGGAGTTGACGAGAATAGTACCTGCCACCACCTCTCCTGGTGCCAATCCTTCCTCTGCGGTCATCACCATAGCCTGACCATGCCCTCGGGGTGCTGGTCCCCTCAGCTGAAATCCTCGCTGCCTATTCTGACTCAAGGCTTGGGCCTGAGTATGCTGTTGGGGTTTCTGCTGCTGGAATACCTGGGACTGAGGCGGCAAGGGCCTCGACAATGGATACTGCTGCTGCTGGACCAGAGCTGGTCCTCTAACCGAAGAGCTAGAAAGGTTGGACGATGATGAACCACCCCTATTCGGACAAGATCCAACCCTATGGTCTGCTCCACAAGCCAGACACAATCCCTGTGCCCTGCGGCACTCTGCCACTACATGGCCTGGCTTTCCACAATGAGAACTTCCACTGCGGAAGACTGCTTCTGCTTCTGCTGCTGCTGAGGGTACGTCGGGGCTGAATGCTGAACCGACGTTACTGAGGCCGCCCGCCTCGGAGCTCCAATAGTCAAAGCCCTGGCTGCCGGGGCTGGGACTGGGGCTGAAGACTGATTCATCTGGCCGTGGGATCTCTTCCGACCTCCGGCCCTATCCACAATCCTCTGGGAGGTATAATCATGCCTCCTAGCTGCTCTCAAGACTGCATCAAAAGTCTGATGCTCAAACTGCTCAACTGCCAATAGAATCTCCAGGTGAAGCCCCAGCTAAAATCGCTGGGCTCTATCATACTCGGTTGCCACCAAGGTGGAAGCAAACCGACTGAGTCTCAAAAACTCGGCCGCATATCCGTCGACCGTTCTGCCCATCTGCTTCAGATTGGTGAACCTCGTCTGTAGATCATACCGAGCTACAGCATCAAAATACTTGGTCTGGAATCTCTCTCTGAACACCGCCCAAGCAATGGGTGCTGCTAATCCAACGGCCTGAGCCGCCCACCAGCTGCGGGCAAGATCTAGCAACTGCAGGCGCACCACGGCTACTTTCTCGTTCTCTGGGGTCCTGGCTGCTTCTAGAATCACCTCGATGTCCTGAAGCCAAGCATCTGCAGCGATAGCATCTTCACTACCGTCGAAGAAGGGAGGGTTCAAGCGCTTGAAGCTATTGGCCGCGCTGTTACCCTGATGACCTTCTCTGGTCAGAGCATCCGTCACTGCCTGGTGCAAGGCATCCCCACGACGATCTTGGGAAGCTATCAAGGTCCTGACGAGACCTACCAAAGTGCCATCATCAGGCTCGGCAGGCTGAACTGGCTGGACTGGTGGCTCTCCATCAGAAGGCACGACTCTGGAGGCTACTCCGGAATGCTGGGCTTGATCTCCGGGTTGCTGCTGATCCGCGAGAAGTGCTCCGCCTTGCTGACCGGCAGGTCCAGGAACGATGCCGCTGAAGAAGACGACATAGAGAACAATAAGGAAGGACCAGGACAGATCAACGATACAAGCATATGATCAGGACAAGAATCCAGGGATTCAGAAGATACGAGCAGAGATCAAGGGCGAATACTGATTGAGACATCTATTCAGTAAACCCTCACATATCTTGATTTACAAGGCATGGGCCACCACTTAAACCATGTCACGCCCCAGAACCAGAATACTGGAGAGCGGGGGCAGACATAGCCAGCTACGTATATGAAATGGAATCCATCTCGCTATACGGTCACGGCTGTCTAGATACATGAGGGTTTACTACAAGCCAACAGTCTCTTATGATCATGAACAAGCCTAGTGTCTCAATCACAAGCAAGTAAGTAGATGTTACAAGATGTATGATCATTAAATATACAATAATAAGGCGTCCCAAATATTACATATTCAGCTGATCATGAAGCTAGTCGTTACAAAATGTTAGGACTAGCAAGAGTTTAGTCATACATGATCAACCCTAAGATCTGTCAATCATGTTACAGCCCGTAGGCAGACAGTAAGTAAGTGCAATCAAGCTAAACAGGTGCTTGTCGGCTAAACGCCTCAAAAGAATATTTTTATAATAAAGTGGGAGATCAAAAATAAACCCACTCGTTGCCCTGGTTACGTCTAGTCGCCACCATCGGGCTGGAAGTTTGGTAGATCCTCTGGAGCTGCTCCGAAATCTGGCCATACAAAACCAGCTGGGTCAGACCCCAGAAAGAGCAAGTGCCACAAAGAAAGCTTCACTTAGGAACTAAAACCAGCAATTAGCACAGAAGATAATAATAAAAGTAGAACTGGAATTAAAGAAAATACATCAGGATGATATACGACGAGATAACCATGGAACTATTCAGATAACCAGGTTACAACCCGTAAACCAAACAAGGACCGGGGTTGTAACCCTTCGTCTGAACAGAACTTAGGATTCTCACCATTTATCGGTAAAATAAATACAGGCATTCAGGTCATGCAGTAATCTGGACAGGATCAGGACAAGACTAGACTGGTTAGACTCCATCCAATCATTTCACGGCCAAGCAAGAATTACGGCTTGATACTTTAACTAGCTAGGGTTATCACAGGCCTAGTTACTAGCAAGATACAGTGAGATTATTCCACATCCACAAGCCCTGCAGACCATCCAGGTTACCCGGGTTAAAAGATTTAGAGTTGAATTCAGGTGGGTACATCGTCCAGGAAACGAATGTACCCTTAGATAGCTTGAAGGGTGCAACACATGACAGTGTGCTAGAAATGTACCCTACTCGACGGCAGGCTACAGATCCCAAGGCGTGCCCAGGTAACGGGATTGCCTGTAGCTGGGAGATCTCTTTATGACTAGTGTATTAATCTAGTTATTAGCCTTAGTCCATTTCAATAGGTACTCCTGACCGTGGTACTCAGGAGTCCCCTCCTAGACATGATGCAAGACAGGATTGGATTAGTTGTACAAGCACAATCGCCCACGGTGTCCGGATTAATTATACAGGTCATGTCATGTCAGATAGCCGTCGCAACAGCTTATCAAGATATATCATGTCAGGTTATCATGGCAAGTTCACTTGTCAGGAGTGCGCCGCAACGGGCCACTATCAGGTCATGCCAGGTTATCATGTCAAGTTTACTGGTCAAGAGTGCGCCACGACGGGCCACTATCAGGTCATGCTAGTTCTATGTTACACCATGTCATGTACAATTGTCATTTCAATCATGTCAATCAAATCGTGATTTATCAAGTCCAGGACAAAAGGCGTAAGGATATAAACTGGACGTAAAAATATACAATAGGGGGGGTTACAAGACATGGGCAAATAATAATAATAATAGTACACAGGGCTATTGGAGATCCATGCGGCTCAGGCATATGCGGCCAGGAATGATCTCATGCGGCTGGGAAGAGAACAGCCCATGCGGCTAAATAGGGTCAGGCGCATGCGGCTGAGCTAGGAGGAGGGTCATATACGGTTAGCGGGGAGGGGTGGACCCTATGCGGCTGAGGATGTACTCGGCCTCAGGCGGCTAAGGATGCTGATGCATATGCGGCTAGATATATAAGGTCTTCATGCCGTCTGCAGGGAGCAAGGTCTTATGCGGCTGGACGAGCCATGCGCTTATGCGGCCAGGAGATGAAGGGGGTGCATGCGGCTCAGTTAGGAACCCATGCGGTCAGGTCAATTCAGGAGCTTATGCGGTCAGAGGGAATACAAGTCAATATGCGGCTGCAAGTGGACCAAGTTCATGCGGCTCGGATTACGTCGAGACCTATGCGGCTGGAAGAGTGGCATATGCGGTTAGCGGGGTGAAGTCCATGCGGTTAGAATGCATGCGGCTACGGGGAGAAGTCCATGCGGCTAGAAAGGCTTGCCGCATGAATGTTCATGCGGTCAAGTGCTGCCATGCGGCTCAGACTGTGCTTCTTCTCCAAATTCCGAGAAGAAGTATACCATGAAAGCCAAGTTCTCAAGCTCCATAACTCCATCATCGGAGCCCAAATCCGGACTTCCATAGGTCAAAATGGGGGGTAGAACAAAATTCTCTACAGCATGGAACCATCAAAAACTTAGAAATAACAAGATGTAATAGATCAAAACCCAAGTATTTCGAAAATAAAGTAAACTTAGATCTACAAGAATCTAGCCATGAAAAGTAAAATTGCCAAGTACTAAAGTGAGTTAGAATGCTGTAAGGAAGAGAATAAAGTAATAAAATTGGAGTTTCTCCATGAAGCAAGTTCCACTTGCCTAGACCTCTCTCTCTCCCTCTCTGGTAGGTGAAGAAATTAATGGAGGAAGGAAGAAGAGTAATGAAGAGAGAGAAGGAAGAAATGGTTAATAAATGGTAGTGGTGGTGGTAGGTAGGGGGTTCACCCTTTGGTCCATGATGAACCAAAAGCAAATCCCAAACCGAACCAAGCCAACCCGAACCAAGAATAAACCAAGCCATGAAGAAAACTAAGCAAGGAATCATGCAATACAAGAAAATACGTACGTATTCCAAAAATACGTAATACGAACCACATGCATTACAACTTGTTTGAGACCGAATTTGTCTACTTTAACGAGAGGTGTCACTTGATTTGCATTAAATACTTCAATCATATACAAAACCAAAAAATTATTTCTACTCCCACTGAACTTGTGATACACACAAACTTCAACAGTGTTCATCTCAAAACCAAACGAGATAGTCACTTGTTAAAACTCAAAGTGTCTTTGACGGAAGCCTGCTTGAGTCCATAAATAGATTCTGTCAGTTTGCGAACCGTATTCTTTGGGTCTTCTGACACAAAGTTTTCTGGTTGCACCATATAAATTATTTCGTCAATGTTACCATTGAAAAATACCGTTTTGACATCCATTTGATGTAGCTCAATATTAAAATGTACAACAAATATTATGATTGGTTTAAAAGTGTCTTTCAGAGAAATCGAAGAGAAAGTCTCTTTAATAAACAATCCTTTCCTCTTCTCTTGAGGTTATTGAGTTTGTTCCTCAGAAACAATTACCTTATCTTGAATGGGGGGTGCCTTTATGTTGTCTTGTTGAGGTAGCTCAACATCGACTTATAGAGGTAATTCGACATTGTCTTATTGAGGCTCTGAATTCACTTTTTGATCAATGACAGGTGCAGAATCTTGTATATCGTCAAAAGTGATAGTAGGAATCGCAATCGATTCTCCTCAAAGACAATGTTATGACTTTATTTCTCTCCCAAACTCAACATCCTCAAAAAATATTACATTTCTCGTCTAAAAAAAATTCTTTATTTTTTTGTTTAGTACCACGTGGTTCCATATGCAAGATTTCTTTATAGGACGCAATAGTTTTAATAGCATGTCACGAATATTTAAAAAAAAATAAAAATAATACCAACATTATTTTGAATTTAAAGATAGATCAAGCTTTATTGTTCCCAAATGAACAATGATAAATAAGATTGTCAAACAAGAAAACAGAAACTAAATTTCGTCTAAAAGACGGTACAATAAAGCTTTAGATAAAATTGTCTATCAAATCCAATAATAACTAATATCCAAATTTTGTCCTATTGCATCCGCTTCTACCGGTTTGCCGTCTCCCACATAGATATGTCTTTCACCATCAATTGGCTTTCGGTAGATCTGGCAACCATGCATAGAAACACTGATGTGAGTAGTTGCACCAAAATCTAATCACCATGTTTCTTGATACTGAAGCTAAATTAACATCATACCAAATTAAGGAATGTACCTGTCATGCCCCAGTACCGAAATACGGAGACGGACTAGGCCATCTACTCCATATGAGGTACGTAACGTCATACGGCGATCGTGGCTGTCGAGAGACTAGGGGGTACATGCTACAATCAAGTCTCCTATGGTCCCACAGAGTTCTATGTCTCAATCAATCAAATCACATCAGCAAATAAATGAACATTAAAGATAAAGCAGTAAGGCGTCCCTGACGCTTCATCAAAATGATCATGAGAGACTAGCTTTATAATTTAGCTATCTCAGAGAGTCAGGAGTACAAAATTATACACAGCTGCAGTCTGTTTAATTACAATTATGTACTGACACAAATATCAAGTAACGGCTAACAGGTGCCGGTGGCTAAACGCCGCAAAAGTATAAGCAGGAGTGGTGGAGAAGAAACCCACTCGAGTCCCCGAACTGCCATGCTCCTAGTATGCACCATGGATGTCAGGGAGGAAGATCGTGTCCTCAGGCTCTGCTACGGAATCTGGCCAAACAAAACCAGCGGGGTCAGCCCCGATAGCAAGTACCGCCAAAGGGGCACAAGAGTTAAGATTAAAAACCCAGTTAATAGAATGATTGATAATAGTAATACTTATGCTACTATTATAGGGTAGCGCAACATCCTCGAACCCATATGGCACCCTTACAACCAAACAAGGACAAAAGGTACCGCATGGAGTCGGGACGTGTCGTACACTATAACATTCACATAAGTTAAAGGGTATAAACAATAAAATCCCCTGATCGTGACTTCGGTCGACAGCCTATCGTGGCACAATAACCAACCCAACAATCAAACAAGAACATGGGTTGGATCATGCACCAAGATAGACCATGTTCCTCAGTCATTCATAGAAGTAGCACTTCACAACCAGAATAAGTCTTCGTTCATAACTTCAGTCCACAGCCTGTCATAGTACGATAACCAACCCAACAATCAAACAAGAACATGGGTTGGATCACGTACCATGATAGTCCGCTTCCCTCAGTTATTTACGGAAGGTAATAGGATACAAGCAAGTCGTTTTCACGGCCAATCAAGTCTACGAGTTTCTAGTGGGACGAGGTTATCCTCGCATCATGTTATTAGAAAATCCTCAGATCGTATCTTTCCAGCAAGGCTAGCCAACCCAGGGGTTCGCGTAGACAGGTATGATTGAGCACAGGTCCCTCGTAAGGCCACCTTGCTAAAACATATAATATATAGCAGGAATTAATCGGATACAGTTATCCACTCGTTGCAGATGACACAGTATCCGTGGAGACCAGCCGGCGCGTCAAGACAGTATCTCAAGGCGGCTGGTGTAACACGATCTCGGGATTTTGCCCTCCCCATGCATCTAGTATATTTAGTTGCCTAATTTAACCCTAGGTGAAATCTTGGATTTTCATGCTGTGGCCTGCATGATTATCCTCCTAAAGTCGTACTTTAGTACGAGTACCCCAAAGAGGATTCATGTCAATCAGTATGTCAACATGTTCTACCCTCCTTAGTGTAATGCATCATTACAATTACGCCACGTGGAGTTACGAGTCATTTGTCGAGCATGAACAAGAACTGGAACATTCAGGTACATGTATCAGGTAGGAACACTTTGTTCTCCGGGGTCACATTAGTGCTCATATCATGCTCGGGACAAAAGGCGTAAGGATATAAATAGGCATAATAATATATATAATAAAAATAATAATAAGGTAATAAGATAGGGCACAAAAGTCCATGCGGCTCAAGGGGAGTGAGTCCATGCGGCCGGGTCAATACTGGTTCATGCGGCTGGGACTGCACGCTCATGCGGCTCAGGGAGCCCCAAGGCGCATGCGGCTGGAAAGGCGGGTTCATGCGGACGAGGGGTGTCAGCGTATGCGGCTACGGTCAGACGAAGTCCTATGCGGCTGAGCATGGGCGATACATATGCGGCTGGATGATGGATGGGCCTTATGCGGCTCAAAAACAGTAGCGCATATGCGGCTGAGTGCAAAAGAACTCATGCGGCTGAAAGCTAGCCGCATGAAGTCCATGCGACAGGGGCTCATGCGTCTGAGTCTGAACAAGGCTATGCGGCTCAATTACTTGCCGCATGAAGATTCATGCGGTCAAGTACTCAAGCAAGTCTCATGCGGCTAGGAAAGACTTTCCATGCGGCTGAGCTCGAACGAGTCTCATGCGGCTGGAAAGGCCATGCGTCCAGAGACTTGCCGCATGAAGATTCATGCGGTCAAGTACTGCTCTTCTTCTCCACTTGTCCGAGAAGAGGAGCCAAGCAACCATGACTTCCAAACTTCACAAAACCTTCATCCGTAGCCCAAATCGGAACTTCCTTAGGTCAAAATGGGGTAGAACAAAATTCTCTACAACATGGAACCATCAAAACTTGAAAATAATGAAGTTTGCTAGATCAAAACCAAGAACATCTAAAAATGGTTAAAACCTAGATCTACAAAAATTAAAGCTTCAAAATGGAAAATTTCAAGTTCTAAACTAGTATAGAATAAGGAGAAGAACATATTTTGACAAATAATTTTGTAAGAAAACATCAACAACATTTATGGATCCATCTCTTGAGCAAGTTGGTACTTGCCTTGGTTGGTGGAGGAAAGTAAATGGGAGGGAAATAAATGAGAGGAGAGAGAAGTTGAGTATATAGAATCTTGAACTCATGGGTTCATGATGAACCAAGGTGAACCAAGAATAGGTTACCCAAATGAGCCAAAATTGTAGGCCCAAATACAGAAAATAAATTACGAAATAATATTTTATCGAATATTTTTGGGAAATACATGAAGAAATACAGCATATAAATATCGTATAAATACAAGATAAATACAATTTATCGGTTTACGTATTAAAATACGTATTCCAGGATCGGGGAGTGACATCTCTACCATTCTTAGAAAAATTCTGTCCTCGGAATTCCAGCCAAGACAGGATAGTGAAATCAGGGCAAGCAAGGCTCAATCACATACAAGTTAGCTATCATAGCAGTCATTATCATACATCATAAAGTGCAAAACAAGCAGGTACAGATAAGCATGGAATTGTGTCAATAAGGTACAAAAATATACCTTATCAGTCAAACAAATGCGGATACCGAGATCTGATCTCGTCCTCGTGCTCCCAGGTTGACTCTTCCGGAGAGTGATGGTTCCAAGAAACACGGACAAGGCTGATCGTCCGATTCTTGAGTACCTTCTCTCGCCGGTCTAAAATAGATACGGGTTGTTCCTCGTAAGTTAGGTCGGTACCAACGACTAACTCAGAATGATCGAGGACATGACTCGGATCCGGGATATACCCACGTAATTGGGACACATGGAACACATCATGTATGCCAGTTAACGAAGGTGGAAGGGCAAGTCGATAAGCCACATCGCCTACCCGAGCGAGAATCTTAAAAGGACCAACGTATCTTGGACTAAGCTTTCCTCGGGTTCCAAATCTGATGATACCCGAGTAGGCGAGATCCGCAGAAACACTTGGTCGCCAACTCTGAACTCTAGAGGCCTACGATGCTGATCTGCCCAATGACGATGTCGGTCTTGTGCAACTCGAAGGCGCTCTCTGACCAACTTAACTATCTCCACAGTCTGCGTGATCATCTCTGGCCCCAACAACTTCCGTTCTCCGACGTCGTCCCATGCCAAAAGGGACCTGCACTCCCTTCCGTACAATGCTTCGAATGGGGCCATCTGAATACTAGCCTGATAGCTGTTGTTATAGGAGAACTCCACTAGATGAAGGTGATCCTCCCAAGATCCGCCAAAGTTCAAGGTACACGCCCGTAGCATATCTTCTAACGTCTGAATGGTTCTTTCTGATTGCCCGTCAGTTTGTGGATGATAAGCAGTACTGAATCTTAACTTGGTTCCCAAACTTTGGTGTAAGCTCCGCCAAAAATGGGAAGTAAACCGCGTATCCCGATCTGATACTATACTAACTGGAACACCGTACTGCCTTACTATCTGCTTCATGTACATTTCTGCTAACTGCTCAGTAGTCTGTCCAACTCGGAAGGAAAGGAAATGAGCGACCTTCGTGAGTCGATCTACTATTACCCAGACTGTATTCTTGCCAGCCGGGGATTTAGGTAAACCGGTCACAAAATCCATCGTGATGTGCTCCCATTTCCATTCTGGGATAGGAAGCGGCTGTAGCAATCCTGCTGGTCTCTGCTGCTCGGCTTTCACCTGCTGACATACCAGACACTTTGATACAAATCTCGCTATCTCTCTTTTCATGCCATTCCACCAAAAGAACTGCCTGATATCTCGATACATCTTCGTTCCTCCCGGATGAATGGAGTAAATAGAACTATGAGCTTCGGACATAACTTCTTGCCGAAGGTCCCCACTCGGTACACAGAGTCTGTTTCTAAACCTGAGCGTACCATCTTCATGAATCACTAACTCCTTCCTACGGCCTGATTCACACTCCGACCGCAACTTCTGAATCTGTGGATCTCCTGCTTGTGCTGCCCTTATCCTCTCTACTAAGGTTGACTGAATCTGCATACTGGTTATTCTTCCTATATCCCTTGGCAAAACTACTTCGATTCCCATACTCTGAAGGTCTTCTAAAATATGCTTCCGCGAGGTCAAGATAAAGGCACTGTTTCTCCTACTCAGTGCATCTGCAACTATATTCGCCTTGCCTGGATGATACTGAAGATCTAAATCAAAATCCTTCAGCAGTTCTAACCATCTTCTTTGCCTCATGTTTAAATCTCGCTGCGTGAACACGTATTTCAAACTCTTGTGATCAGTATAGATCTCTACCCGATCCCCGTATAAATAATGCCTCCATAACTTGAGTGAAAACACCACAGCTGTTAACTCCAAATCGTGAGTCGGGTAATTCTTCTTATGGTCTCGAAGCTGTCGAGACGCATATGCTATCACATTTTCGTGCTGCATCAATACACATCCAAGACCCTTCCCAGATGCGTCACATATACTGTAAAGCCTCCCGCTCCTACTGAAAGCGTCAAGATCGGGGCTGAGATCAATCTCTTCTTCCATTCTTCAAATGATGCCTGACAGCTAGCTGACCAAACAAACTCTACATCCTTGTGCGTCAAACGCGTTAAGGGTGCAGAGATCCTGGCAAAGTCCGCCATGAACCTTCTGTAGTAACCAGCTAATCCTAAGAAACTTTGCACTTCTGCAACCGTTCTCGGGACCGGCCAATGCTCTACGGCCTCAATCTTCTTCGGATCTACTGACACTCCTGCTCTAGAAATTACATGTCCCAGGAACGAAATGTGGTCTAACCAGAATTCACACTTGTCGAGCTTCGCATAAAGTTGATGCTCCCTCAATGTCTGCAAGACAGTCCTAAGATGTTTTCATGCTCCTCTTCACTGCTGGAATAGACAAGAATGTCATCTAGGAACACCACCACAAATTTATCCAAATACGGCAGAAAGATGTGGTTCATTAAATCCATGAATACTGCGGGGGCGTTGGTTAGTCCAAAGGGCATTACTAGAAACTCATAATGCCCATATCTAGATCTGAATGCTGTCTTCGGTATGTCTTGCTCCCGGACTCTTACTTGATAGTATCCCGACCGAAGATCGATCTTGGAAAAGACGCTGGCCTTGCTCAACTGGTCAAACAGGTCATCAATCCTTGGTAGCGGGTACTTACACTACCAAAATAACCAACTTTAGCGACGGCCACATCCGTCGCGAATCCGTCGGTAACATAAATTACCGACGGCATAGCGACGGATATTTGATGAAAATGGCCGTCGGGAAATACGTCGTCGCTAAAATTTGTCCGTCGCTAAGCCGTCGGACAAATGATTAACCGACGGACTAGCGACTGATTACCGACGGTTGCCTTTCAACGGATTAGCGACGGATTAGCGACTTGTTCCCGTCGGTTTACATGCCATATAATATTAAAATATCCGTCGCTAAGCCGTCGTAAATAGGTCGGTAAAAGCGTATCAGAGAGGTTCCTGATACGCAAAATCGGTCGCTATTCCGTCGCCATTCCCGTCGTTAACCTCGACGTTATAGCGACGGATTAGCGACGGGTAGGGCGTCGGCCTGGTTCTGGAAAGCTTCCATAATTCCAGAACCATGTCGACGGATAATGGGTCGCTAAGCCGTCGCTAGTCCGTCGTCATCCTCGACAGATTAGCGACGGATTAGCGACCCATTATCCGTCGCTAAGTCTCTGGAAACCTACCATATTTCCAGAACCATGTCGACGGATTTGCCGTCGCTAGGTAGTCGATATTCCGTCGCTAATATTAATTGTACCCAGTTAGCGACGGAAGTTCCGTCGCTAGTTGGTCGCTAGATCGTCGCTACCTGCAAATTTATTTCAACCAGTTAGCGACGGATTGTCCGTCGCTCGTCCGTCGGTAACTGCAAATATTTATATAACCCAGTTAGCGACGGATTTTCCGTCGCTAGTAAGTCGCTCATCGGTCGCTAAAAAGATATATCCGTCGCTAATTAGTCGCTAGTCCGTCGCTAAATGCAACATTAATAAAAAAAATTACAGAAACATTCTATTTCCTTTTCGTAAATATTACACATATTCATAATATCCAATATCCAAACATCCATGTACGATCAACAAATATCCAAATATCCAAATTCATAATATCCAATATCAAACAGAAATATCCAAACATCTATGTACAAATATCCAAACACAAATACACAAATTCATAATATCCAAACATTCATGTACGCTTCCAAAATATCCAGAATTCAAAATCCAAAAACAGTACAAATATCCAAAAACAGTACAAATATCATTGAGATGGATCGCGTCGTCGTTCGGCTCTGCGGATGTACTCTTCCACCATGTACGCCGGCACCTGGGACAACACATGCTCTGGAAGCGTGCGGAGCTGCTCTGGCGACATCAAGTCCATGAGCCCAATGAGCGCAGTATCCGGTACCAGGCGGACCTCGGCAGAACGGTCAAATGAATAACGTCCAGGGTCGGAAGGACCGGCAACCGCACTAGACGGACCGGGAGCAGACGGATCTGGACCGGGAGCAGAAGAAGGACGCGGAAGGCGCTCCAGCACATCCGACATTAGACTCCGCATTTCCGACATATCGGAGGTGAGAGTCGCAAGCTGCGTCCTCATATCGTCCGACGGGGGCGCGGGAGGAGGCGGGGGCGGTGGATATCTCGGAGTCGCGCCCTGCAACGACGCCGCCAGGGAACCTACGCCGTAGACGCGCCCTTTATTAAAGCCGCCGACAGACTCTACGAACACGTCGTCGTAGCGAGCGGCCATAGAAGAGGGCGTCTGGGTGGGCGTCGTTTCGCCGACAACCTCGGCAGGGGGCTCAATCTGACTAAGGGCCTCACGATATGCAGCCTATCCAATGAATGTGTTTATACTATAAGTTTTCCTAAGTTATAATCTAAATCCTATGTTTCCCTAAGTTATAATTTGAATCCTACGTTCACCTAATTAAGTTAACAATAATTATATTTCTAATATAAATCTCATAAACGTAATTACTTACATCAGTCGCCTGGGCCCTCGCGTCGACGAAGCTCCCGTCTGCCCGCCTCTTGTGTGTATGCAGGAATACATCGTAGGCGGTGACCGACTCCGGCTCTCTCCCCTCCTTTACCGCCCGTTGTGCCTGCATACGAAATATACGTCGAATTTAATTAACTACGTATATTAATAGTACCGAATTTAATAGTGAAATGAATTTGCGGTATCTCACCAAATCTGCACGCGTCGCTGCGTGGGGCCTTGAACCTCCCGTATGCAGACCAGCGGCCTGTCTGCTCGCCTTCGCTTTCTCTGATTTCTCCCTGTACTGAGCAGTATTCATCTTATCCAACATCTGCTCGTAGTACTCCTCCCGGAGCCACTTCTTCCTCGAATGCGCCGTACGAACGTCGTACACCGCATCCCGTATCTTCTTCCCGGCGGCGGCTTTGTAGGCCTTGCGAATCAACTCCTCGCGATGGGGGGGCCACCAGAACGTCGTCTGACATACAAATTAAATTATCACGTAATTAAAAAATTAGTGGATTAAAGAATAATTAATAATTAACCAAAAGATATATATATACCTTCATCTCCTCGAGCCAGACGTACTGCATGTTCTGAGGCACCTCAGAAAAATTGAGGTAGGGGCCATGGTAGTTTTCCCGGATAATTTGCCCGAGTATCCGGGCAGCATCATACGGGAAAAACCTACAAAGAAGCAAAGACTGGATTATTAACTTGAATAAATGAAACAAATTTAATAAATTAACTTAAATTTACTTACGTATCACCCGCGGGCCATAGCTCTCGTCGGTTCTCGCCTATCGGCCTCTCTGGAGGCGTCGGAGGATCCGCGGGTCCGCGGATGTACTCACCGGTAGCAGGATGAAGCTGAATCCGGGGGTACTCCGGAGCCCACCCTGCAGTAACTGATGGTGTACCCGCTGGTGCATCCGGGGGCGGAACGGATCCGCTAGCGGATGGAGTCTCAGGCCTCGATGAAGATGAAGGTCCATGCGCAGAGATAGATCGACGGCGGGAAGAGTCTGTGGCCGGGCTCTCCAGGTCGGGATCGGAGGACTCTATATCCGGGGAATGTGGAAGGCGACCACGACCGCTACCACCACGACCGCTACCATCACGTCCACGGCCAGTGCCGCTACCACCACGACCGCTACCATCACGTCCACGGCCAGTGCCGCTACCACCACGCCCACCACGGCCAGTACCGCCACCACCAGCACCACTACCATCACGTCCACGGCCACTGCCAGCAGCACGAGTGGTAGTGACCATGACCTGTAAATAGAACACATAAATATAATTAACAATATAGAAGTATAAATGAATATAAAACTGAACTAAAATATATATACCAGCAGCAGGGCGGCGAGTGCCGTCAAGACAATGAGAACTAAGAGTGCCATCTGTAAAAAGAAAATCATACAATAAGTAGATGATCGAACGACAAAAACATAAACTGAAATAAGAATGTGTCCGTCTAAACTGAATTCACTAAGTTAGTTGTAAGTGCTTCTAATATATACCGATATTTAATCTAATCATCGTTATCGTCCTCGTCCTCATCGTCATCGTCATCGTTCTCATCCTCATTCTCATCGTCGACTTCATCTATATCATCATCCTCATCGTCGACTTCATCTGTATCATCATCCTCATCCTCATCCTCATCCTCTTCTTCTTCTTCTTCTTCTTCTTCTTCTTCTTCTTACTTCTTCTTCAGGCTCAATACTTGGGACAAGACGCCTCTTTCTCCCCTGGTTGACAGCTAAGTCTTGTATATCAACCTCTTCCTCCCCTCTATTTTCCTCAGCATGAGGTATATCGACATCTTCCACGTCCATGGTATCCGACTGTTGTCCCATGTATTGGGGCTTCTCGATCTGGTCCTCTTGGTATGCTGGGTCTCCAACGTTGAATGTATTTCTAGATTTAATCTTGCATACTGCCCACCAGTCAAATCGATCTCTACGACGCCTTGGGTAGCTTGTATAGTAGACTTGAACAGCCTGACTTGCTATCGCAAACGTGTCGGACCCTCTATACCTCCTGCGATGATTTATATCGACGAATCCAAATTGTTTATCGATTCTCCAACCGATATTTGGTCTCGTATCGAACCACTCACATTTGAACATCACAATATGCATATCATATGGGGCACTATATTGTAAATCTACAATCTCCCGAAGCACTCCATAATAGTCAAAGTCCGGCTCGTCGTCATAGATGGTGCCTCTTATGCAAACACCAGAATTCTTGGTATCGAAGCCGTCATTGAGAAATTCGGCATTTATAGCATGCTGAGTTGACTTAAACTTGAAGCCATTAACGACATAGCCTGACAAAGTCTTTGCATGCTTCTTCGGTCCCAATGCCAAATAACGAATGCTCTCATTTATGAGTGTTGTTTCAGGCAATAAAACCTGTAAACATGTATTGATAATTTAAATATTTTAGCTGCATATATTTTAATGGTAGCCGCATAACATATTATCTCAGTTACTTACGTATTTACGAAACCAGGACGGAAAGGTACAATCAACCTCTCTTTGAAGTCCCTCATCTGTAATATATGGTGTCCTCATTTTGACTTCACCTCTAAATACACTGTTAGAGAGAATAAAAATAAGTGTAGTCACTTAATTCACCAAATTAGAGATTATAACGAGGCGTAGTCACTTACTTCTCCAAATCTCTCACTTCTTGTATGTCACAATTTAACAAGACATATCGGTGAGCGGTATCATACTCATCGTCGGTCAACCACCGTTTCTTACTAGCCCCAATAGGCTTGCCCCTTAAATTGAATATACCTCCATCCTCAACGTCTTCTTCATTCCTTTGAGGTCTATTTCGATTTGTCTCGACATGAGTATCGAAATAAATGGAGCAGAAATTTGACACCTCCTCGATAAGATATGATTCGCATATCGAAGCCTCTATATGAGCCTTGTTGCCAACTTTCTTCTTTAGATGGTGTAGGTACCTAAAGAGACAAATTATCTTGAGAATTAACAATGAATTGTAAAATCCACTTAAATTTCACTTAAATTATATCGATTTTTATTTACCTTTCAAAGGGGTACATCCATCGATAATGAACAGATGCACCGACACGGGCTTCGTATGCTAGATGAATCGGTAGATGCTCCATGCTGTCGAAAAAGCCCGGTGGAAATATTTTCTCTAACTTGCAGATTGTTAAGACAATCTTCTCCTCAAGTTGTACCATATGTTGCACCGTCAGCTTAGTTGAACAGATATCCCTGAAGAATGTAGACAGCTCGGCCAACGGAACCCATACAGCAGAAGGCAACAACTCTCTCAAAGCAATGGGCAGTAATCTTTCCATAAACACGTGGCAGTCGTGACTCTTCATTCCCGTTAGCTTGCGTTCATTGAGATCAACGCATCTAGACAAATTCGAAACATAGCCGTCGGGAAATCTTAAATTAGATATCCACTTGCAGATTATTAATCTATCTTCCTTGCTCAATGTGTATGGCGCTATAGGCTTACTTAATTGTCCACCAGCACCCCTTTGTATCAAGTTCAGATGAGGACGCTTGCATATCTCGGCTATGTCTTGTCTTGCTTTTGGATTGTCCTTCGTCTTTCCTTTAATATCCATGACGGTATTGAAGACATTATCGAACACGTTCTTTTCGATATGCATGACATCAAGATTATGCCTTATAAGATTATCTTTCCAATAAGGCAAGTCCCAGAAGATACTCCGTTTGGTCCAGTTATGGCTTTGTCCGAACCCCTCGACACGATGGTTCGATGGATCTTCCATTGCGGTGGGCAATTCCTTTACAGCTTCCCAAATATCGTATCCCGAAAATCTGGCAGGAGGTTGAGAAAATTCTTGTTTTCCATATCTGAACGCGTCCTTATTCTTTCTCCAAGGATGGGTCGCGGGCAGAAATTGACGGTGACAGTCAAAGAAAGAAGTTTTTCCTCCATGCCTAAGGCGGAACGCCTTACTATTTTCCATGCATATCGGACAAGACATGTTGCCGTGCGTACTCCATCCCGACAGCATACCGTATGCTGGAAAATCATTGATTGTCCACATGAGTGAAGCTCTCATCTGAAAGTTCTGTTTCCTGGAAATATCATAGGTCGTGACGCCGATCTCCCACAGCTGTTTCAGCTCATCCACCAACGGCTGTAAATATATATCGATGTTCTTCGTCGGATTTTTAGGACCGGGTATGATAGCTGTCAGAAACATATAAGGAGTCTTCATACACATCCATGGTGGCAGATTGTAAGGGGTAAGAATGACCGGCCAGCATGAGTACTGAGATCCCGACTGTCCGAAAGGGGCGAAGCCATCAGCACATAGCGCCAGGCGTACATTTCTAGGCTCTGCAGCAAAATCTGGATGACACAAATCAAAATGTTTCCACGCCTCTCCATCCGAAGGATGTGACAATTCTCCTTCGTCCTTTATGCGTTCTTCGCTGTGCCACGTCATGTGTTCTGCTGTATTTAGAGACATATACATCCTCTGCAAGCGCTTCGTGATCGACAAGTAATGCATATACTTGTAAGGACGTCGTTTTCTAGTCGACTTTCCTTTTCCCTGTACTGGCTTGTAACGATCCGCATTACAGAAGCTGCAACTTTCTGATACGCAATTCTCTTTGTAGTACAACATGCATCCGTTGCGACAACAATCTATCTTCTCGTACCCCAGTCCCAGTTGTCGGACCATCATCTTTGACTTGTAGAAGTTTTTTGGTAGCTCTTTTGATTCCTTCGGTAACACCTCCTTGATTACTTCTGTGATCCGATTATAGCAAGCTTGTGGCAAGTTAAAATCAGACTTTATGTTCAACAACCGCATCGTCACTGACAGTGCGGAATGAGTCTCACAACCAGGATATAGAGAAGTATCTGCGTCCTGAAACATGTCATAGAACTCCTTCGCCTCGGGATTAGGATCCTCCGGATCAAAATTAGGCCCTGCCGCATCATACACCATATCTCGTGCAAGGTTCTGCAGATCTCCATAATCAACAGAGCATCCGTGGTCTTCGATGACATCCGTTGCAGCATTATCATCAAAAGCATAAGTAGCAGCTTCCGCAGCCTGTCTTTCCGAATATAGTTCACCTTGCGATGACCACAGGCCGTAATTACGTACGAAACCCTTACGGGTCAAATGATCTCTCACAGTCACCACTTCTTCGTAACGTCTATTGTGACATTTAACACATGGACACTTAATTTTGTTACCGTCCATGTACTGAGCTTTGCTCATTGCATAATTAAGAAATACTTCCACGCCTGCCTGAAAATCGTCACTCACACCAATTCTACTCTCGTGTTTGCCGTTTGTACATCCATGTACGATCAACAAAATAACGACTCATCCTCAATTTGGATGTGAAAATCTGTATCGTAAGACAAACTAAACATAAGAATAGCCCGATACCGATACTCATAAATTTGGATTAGGGTTAGGATGTTAGATATAAGTGAACTAGGTGATGTAGAGTACAATATAGGGAACTGTGAATGGACTGAAAGTTGCACATGAGAAGGTTCAATGAAGGGCCCATAAATGGGTTCACATGATAAGTTAGTAAGAATCCACATCACTATACATACTCCCCCGTCTCAGGAGTGTGTCTGGCTCCTATTTAGAACAGCACAGGTCACAACATGTCCAGAATAGCAAAACAGAGCTCTACAATGTATATCGGTATCGGACTATTCCTACGAGTATTGGTATCGGCGATATCAATACTCGTGTGAATAGGAGATTGCAATATAAGTCTAAGCTATCTAGCTAACATGTATACTTGCATTTACATTGTATCATAACTTGTATCTAGTTACCTTGCTAATCATGTATATACTCTTAACATATATGTGAAGACACTATACTAACATGTATTTAAATCAAGGTTCAAAGTATCGGTATCGGAATCGGTAGGACTATATATTTCCTACGAGTAT
>JANAVB010024736.1:0-41826 GCA_029216955.1 Iris pallida
ATATATATATATATATATATATATTATATATATAACACACTAGTAAATGCACGTGTTTTGTACGTATAATAACATGAAATAAGAATATTATCCAATTATAGTCAAATATTTTTTCTAACTCATGTGGTTAAGGTGGAAGGTATTCTTCTTTTTTGATTGAGTTCGATTCTCCATGTTGAATATATATAACAAATTTAAACTTTTTTATCTTTTAATAATTTTCTTTAAAATAATTTTGATCTGTTTTGAAGCATTATATATATAATGTCATCAATTAGCATATTAACCATCGTTGTTAACCATTTTTGTAATAATGAGAAGGACAATAGATAATTAGGCTACAACTAGTTGAATCTCATCCACTGCACGTTTACTGAAAATGTATCACATGTCTTTGTAGTCTCTCGATCAAACAAGGTAGGTCATTAGTCTTCTACTTATGATCCTATGTTGGAGGAGCATAAGGTAATAAGCACAATACACTGATTTACTGATGCCTAGCATGTGTTCGTCCTCCTCTTTCCGTCAATCACTTATGTTAGTAGCTCATTGGGATTAACGGTTTATTACTGACCGACACTCTCGACAATCTCCACTTGGAAGGTATCTGCCTATACCAACAACTCATTGAGATCAGCAGATTGTGTGATTGATTTTCACTCACCAAACTTTACATGGATGATATATTGTAATAAGGGTTGAGGATTAAATTTTTATATTATCTGGCATGAAAGAAAAACGATTAGAATGTTTAAGAGGGTTGAGGTTACTAAAAAGAAATACAATTTGATTGTCACAAAATATTCTTTCTAGAACATTTTCTAATTTAAGCACCTCCCCAAATCTAAAGGCCATTAATCAGACATTAGATGATCTCCACTATAATGGAACTGGTTTTTTAGTTAATGTTGTATAGTTGTGTATAGGACAGAAACCAGAAAAGTCAAGACTAGAGAACTCCACACCTATTTGATGTATTCTAGCATATTTTGGAGTATCTTGTCTAATACGTGTTCCTAGGTTTAAGTTGTGTCCAGGGTGGCTCACCTCTTAGGTAGGTGGTAGGTGAGGCCATTGCATTGGACCCCAATATAATAAGGCCCCCTAGTTATCAATGTAACCAGGCCGACCTTGAGCTCATGGTGATCTGACGCAAACTTCGATAATGGCCCCCCCCATACATATTGTAAAAAAAAAAAAACTTAAACCAAAATAAATTAAAAAAAAACTATATCACCAAGAATTGAACTAATGACCTAAAATATACAAGCCTAACATAATAAACACTACATCATAATGTTTTTGTTAAGTGGGACCCATGAAACATACTAGGTATATTATATATTATATATATATATATATATATATATATATATATATATATATATATATATATATATATAGGGAGCGGATCGGGAGCCCCGCCCGCGGAGCCCCGCCGAAGCCCCCGCGATCCTTAGCCGTTGGATCGCGCGGGTGGGGCGGGCCCCACGCGGGCCCCGCGCGATCCGATGGTGCAGGGGGGGGCGGGGTGGCGGGGCTCCGGGGCGGGTATCCCGATCCGTTTCCATATATATTATATATATATATTATATATATATATATATATATATATATATATATATTTGAACTAATTTATTTGGGCCCTCCGAATCCGTGGATCCTAGGCGGTCACCTTGACTGTCTTGGGCCAGGGCTGGCCCTGATGTAACATGAGTAAATATATTGTCTCTATCTGAAAAGATCATGTCATATCATATCTTTATCCATATTCTTACAACATAGTAAGCAAGAACATTGTGGACTTTTGTTGTTTGGCAGAATATAATTAATATGAGATGCATTACTTTGACATTCAGTTCGTTAGGCGATGGTTTGTCTGATTTTCATGTAAATGTCTCCCTTGTCAGTGTTATACACCTATGTTATAGAGTATATAATTAACTATTAAATGTACCTACTTTTCACTTTTTTAGGCAAAGTACAAGTAACAACTTTTTATATTTTTTGGTGCCAACCTCTTCTCTTCCCCCTCATCTCTCTCTCTCTCTCTCTCTCTCTCTCTCTCCCAAAGGTTGGAAAAAATAGATCTTATGATTTTTCGTTTACAAACTTAGAATGATTTATAGGAAATATAATAATTTTATTAAAATGTTAATAAAGAATATAACCATTTACCTGAGGGTTCTTTTCGAAATAATTACTTTATATTAGTAGATCATGCACTTTTGTCTATTAACAATATTTGTACATCTAAAAGAATATGAAGTAATATTTAGATTCATATATGATTTGAATAAATTAAAATTAGTGGATGAGGAAACATAAAAGTTTTATTGTTTAAATTCTAAATGTAACCTAAAATATGAGCCTTCTACTGATGTAGACGGAATAAATTTATTTAGCGAGTCAAAAAATTTAAGAGAAATTTTACAATCATACATTAAAACTTCAATAGAAAGTCTAGCTTATTTGAAGCGTGCGGAAGATCGCAATAGTCTACGAAGTTCTCGAGGAGACGTGGGAGTCGTCACCCGCACAGAGGTTTGAGTGACCGTGTCATTGCTGACGTCTACTGCTTCAGAAATCGCCAAATGATTGACAAATGGCGAATGTTACATCAGGGCTGGCCCTGATGTAACATGAGTAAATATATGTCTCTATCTGAAAAGATCATGTCATATCATATCTTTATCCATATTCTTACAACATAGTAAGCAAGAACATTGTGGACTTTTGTTGTTTGGCAGAATATAATTAATATGAGATGCATTACTTTGACATTCAGTTCGTTAGGCGATGGTTTGTCTGATTTTCATGTAAATGTCTCCCTTGTCAGTGTTATACACCTATGTATATAGAGTATATATAATTAACTATTAAATGTACCTACTTTTCACTTTTTTAGGCAAAGTACAAGTAACAACTTTTATAATATTTTTTGGTGCCAACCTCTTCTCTTCCCCCTTATCTCTCTCTCTCTCTCTCTCTCTCTCTCTCCCAAAGGTTGGAAAAAATAGATCTTATGATTTTTCGTTTACAAACTTAGAATGATTTATAGGAAATATAATAATTTTATTAAAATGTTAATAAAGAATATAACCATTTACCTGAGGGTTCTTTTCGAAATAATTACTTTATAAATATAGTAGATCATGCACTTTTGTCTATTAACAAATATTTGTACATCTAAAAGAATATGAAGTAATATTTAGATTCATATATTTTGAATAAATTAAAATTAGTGGATGAGGAAAAATAAAAATTTTATTGTTTAAATTCTAAATGTAACCTAAAATATGAGCCTTCTACTGATGTAGGGAATAAATTTATTTAGCGAGTCAAAAAATTTAAGAGAAATTTTACAAGCATACATTAAACTTCAATAGAAATTCTAGCTTATTTGAAGCGTGCGGAAGATCGCAATAGTCTACGAAGTTCTCGAGGAGACGTGGGTAGTCGTCACCCGCACAGAGGTTTGAGTGACCGTGTCATTGCTGACGTCTACTGCTTCAGAAATCGCCAAATGATTGACAAATGGCGAATGTGTCGGTTAATGTCGACGAGATGGGACCGGGACTATGAATCGCATGTGAGAAGCATACCGAATTTTAAAAATAATAAATCATACCTAAGATCAACGATATCACAAAAAGATTAAATGAATTAGCTATATTATCCATTCAAAAAGATATTCTAAGAAATATTGAATACAAACAAATAATACATGAATTTGCACATCAAAAGACAAGAAAAATGATGTTCCATTAAGAATTATTTATCAAAAAATATTAGGCTGTGTTTGATTGGGCGTTTTTTCCATGGAAAATATTTCCACGACAAATTTTCCACCAATTGTAGTGTTTGATAGCTTATATTTTCCATGGAATTATTTTCCAAAAAACTATCATTTTCCATATTTTCTTCTAAAATGGTGGAAAATGAAACTTGTCTAACCCATAGGAAAATATCATTTTCCATGGAAAATAACTATTTTCCGTGGAAAATAATGACAATCAACAACCAAATTAAGTTTTCCATGAATTTTTTTAAAATTCCATGGAATTTTTTTCCTAGGAAAATAATTCCATGGAATTAATTTCTTTTCCATGTATTTTCCACCTTGCAATCAAACACCCCTAAAAACATAACTATTCTAATGTAAAAGGGCCTCATATATTGAATTCTTGCAGGCTCCGATTTTTCTTGAGACTGCCATGTTGTGGCTCACACACAAGTACTACAAGAAGAAAAATAGAGAAGACGTTAGTTGATATAAGTTGTCAATATATAAAAGTATTTTATATTCATCGTACATCTGGAACTAGACACAAAATCAGAATTATTAGCTAGGGGAGCAATCATCCTCGAACAGGGGACCAATCTACATTGAGTAAAATAAAGTATAGAAGGGTATTGATGCAACTTATCCTTGCTTTCTTTGATTTTTTTTGTTAAGTAGTAATATATAATTAGTATATTTGGTTTAGTCCCACATCAAAGTAGAGAATAATGGGTGTAGTAATATATAATTAGTATATTGGGCTGTCTTTGATTTCTTTATCAAAACTTTGTTTAACAAAATAATTTTGAACTAAAATTTTAAAAACAATCCCAAACGGGCTCTTAGAACTGTTTGGAAGGAAAATGAAATTTGGAAAATGAAATATTTTATATGAATGGCAATCCATTTTCTGATGAGATTAGGGTTTTATTTTCCCTCTCAGTCTTATCAGTCAAAAAAAACCTCCGGCTATTGTTTATTGTTTGTTACTAGTACCAGGGTACCAGGGCCTAAGGAATCGTTCAATATGGACATTTTCAAATCAGAGAAAATAATGACGAACGGAAACTCAACTAAACTATAGGTCGAGGAAGCAGTAGAGCCGTTCACTGTTCCGGAAAATAATTAAACACAGCACGTAAACAGCGCGTAACACAAACGATGCATGCCTATATAAGCGTAGCATCCCCCCTCCTTGAATCCTCGGGGTTCATTCCAAAAAAGGAGCTGCGAGCTCCTATTCCTTCTTTCTTCCTTCACTCCCTCTCTCCGTCATATATAAATATATATATATATATATAGAGGGAAGATAGCAAAATTTTAAGTACGTAGAAGTAGAAGTAGAAGAGCCAAATAATGATGGGAAAGAATAGTAACTCTATTCTCCTGCCGGACTTGTCCGTCGTCCTCGTGTTGGCGGTGGTGATTGGTGCTGTGCACTCCGCGGTCGGACAGGGGAACGGAGACTTGGACGCCCTCTGCTCGTCTACCTACTACAAAGACGTCTGCATCCGGAGCTTGTCAGGCAGCAACATCAACTCGTCGTCGAGCCCCATCGACGTTGTGAAGGCCACTGTCGATGCCGTCGTCAAGGAACTGACCGCCGCCGCGGAAAACATAGGTGAGAAGTTCGGCAACTCTTCGTACCAGTCGGAATTTAAGTACTGCAAGGGTCTGTTCGAGGAATCCCTGGCGCTCCTCCAGTCCGTGGTCGACAAGGCCGGCAGCCTCGAGGAGCTGATGGAGGAGTCCGAGCAGATGCAGTACTGGCTCAGTTATGTCAGCTCCCTGAGTGGGAGCTGTTCGGACGTGCTCGTGACCATGGACCCGGAGCTGATGGCACAGATCGATTCCGCGCTGGTTGACACGTGGCATGTGTTGAGCAACGGCATCTCCATTGTGGATTCGTTGAGCAAGGTGGCCGGGAGCGTCGACGTCGGCCTCCCAGCTGCTAACGTGAGCCAGGAGGAGGGGGGCAAGTCGGGGGGCCGGAAGCTCCTCAACGCTGACCCCCGTTGGCTATCTGCCGGCGACCGGAAACTGTTGGCAGCACGCGGCGGACACGGACGGCTGAAACCCGATATTGTCGTGGCGAAAGACGGAAGCGGACAGTTCAGCAGCATCAACGCTGCCATCAAAGCCGTGAGACCCGGCTCGGCGCGTAGGACCGTGATCTACGTGAAGGCCGGAATCTACGAGGAGCAGGTGATAATCCCGGAGGAGAAGGTGAATATCTACATGTACGGAGACGGAGGGAGGAAGACCATCGTGACCGCCAGCAAGTCGGAAGCCAAGGACGGAATGCACATCGACACCAATCCGACATTTGTCGTCCTCGCAACCGGTACGGTCTTGAGGTCCATGGGGATAAGGAACACGGCGGGGCCTAAAGGCCATCAGGCGGTGGCGCTTCGCGTGAAGGGCGACTACGTGGTCGTCATCAACTGCCACATCACTGCCTACCAGGACACGCTGTACCTCCAAGGGGGGACACACTACTTCCGGGGCTGCATCATCTCCGGCACCGTCGACTTCATATTCGGCGACTCGGCGGTCGTCTTCCAGAAGTGCACCATCCTCGTACGCAAGGGGGATCCCGGCCAGAGGAACATGGTGACGGCACAGGGCAGGCGTGTAAAGGACAGCAAAACCGGCATCGTCATCCACGACTGCAAGATCTTGCCGCACCAGGACCTCTTTGCCGACAGGCACACCGTCGAGAGCTACCTCGGCCGCCCATGGAAGGAGTTCTCGAGGATTATGGTGATGGAATCGACCATCGGAGATCTGATCATGCCGGAAGGGTACCACGTATGGGACGACAGCAACAAATACCTTAATACCCTCTACTACGGCGAGTATGGCAACGAGGGGCCGGGGGCCGACACGAGCCGCAGGGTCAGGTGGCCCGGTGTCAACACCAAGGTCCAACGCCCAGAGGCCATGACTTACACCGTCGGACGCTTCCTCAAGACTGGCAGGTGGATCCAGGGCTCAGGCGCACGATACACGCTTGGCTTGATCAAAAGGACTTGATATTAATATATCACTCTCACTCTGTCTGTATAGATGGACCGACCGACTTACTTCTACTGCACATATATATATATGCCTTCGCTATCTATCTATTCATACATGCATAGCATATATAGGAGAGATTAATTTGTTTCATTCTCTCTGTTATATATATATGTTGTATGACTGACGGAGAGAGAAAATTTATCAAATTTCATTATTTATTAATTGGAAATTGATGATTTAATATTAGTTGGATATGAGATTATTATAGTTGCATCGGTCAGTGACGTCATGATCTAATATTGGATGACTTGTACCCGGACACATATCTAATCCTCCCGGGGTTCCATTAACACTAGTTAAAGAAACAAATAGATGTTGAGTAATTGGTTCATATACTTCAACAATAAAGAGAACTAGGGGTTTAGTGAAATTTTATTAATCTTCCTATACTCCTTTGATAGTTCTTGGTTTGCGCATAGTTCCAGATGTAGGATGGATATAGAAGGCTTTTATATAATGACAACTTATATTAACTAACATTTCCTTTCTCTTTTACTTCTTGTTGTACTTATGTGAGCCCCAACTTAAACCTAGGAAGCACAAAGATGCTTCAAACTGGTTAGTGTCAAACTTGTATTAGGCAAAGACACTCACCAAAATATGTATATGGAGTTCTTCTCGTCCTGTCCTTTCTGCTTTGTGTCCAATACACACCTATACATCATAACTAAAACCAATTCTATTACAGTGGAGAGAGACGTCTAGTGTACCCTGATGGCTCTTGGATTTCAGAGGTGTTTGAATAATACTATCAACCCATTACAACAAACAGATTGTATTTCTCTTTAGTAACATCAACCCTCTACAACAATCTAATCATACTTATTCGCTTCGATTCCGTCGAATCAATAAGTCGCCACGGACGTGATATCGTACAAGTCGTACTCGTGTATATTTATAAAATAGTTATTTTTGTAAAAGGTTTGCAGAGGATAAAACAGATAAATTGATAACAATATAAAACAAATAAATTGATAACTACATAAATCTTTAATGATAATTTATAGTCAAGTAAAAGAGTGTCGAACTTGGCTTACAACTTGAAACAACAAAATGAGATATATCGTTCCATACATTATATATATATATATATATATATATATATATATATATATATATATATATATATATATAATGTAAAGATAACATCAGTGAAGGTCTTCAAAATGAAAATGGAAGCTTCAAAATATGGACAAAAGTTCTGCACAGTTAAACGTGCCTTTGACGCCTTCATGCGTCTCCTTGATTTTTAGCACATGTGAAAACGTGGGTCACTTGCATTCAAAATTTTCGGGTCGGGTTCGGTGCCCAAAACCCATTAATTCGATTTAACGGTTCGGTTACCGAAATCGAATTATTTATATATGTGAAATTACCAGCTTAACCTGAGCCCTAACCCTAAGTTAAAAACACATTACATCTTCTCTCCCTCTCCAGACTCTCCTCACAAATTTCTTTTTCTAGAGAGGGAGAGCGGCGCTCTCCATTTCTCCAGCCTCCTCACAAAAATATCTTCTCTCTCTCTCTCTCTAGTCTCCTCCCTATTCCTCCCCTCTCGATCTTTATCTGCCTCGTCGCCTTCATTGTATAACAATTTACTCTTTCCTCTTATAAAAAGTCCAATATTTACTCAGACTATTTTTGCATTTTTTAATCTTTTTTCGCTTTTGGCCGTTTTTTGCAATTTTTTTTAACCTTTTTGTCGATTTCGCATGTTTTTTTGCCCTTCTTGTACATTCTTTTTAGCTTTTTGGTCAATTTTCTACTTTTTTTGCGATTTTTGACTTTTTTTGCACCTTTTTTTTAATTATTTTTGGTCGCTTTTGCACGTTCTTATCTTTTTTTGTCGAATTTGAATGTTGTTTGCCATTTTGCACCTTTTTTATGATTTTTTTTCGGTTTTTGACCATTTTTGCACAATTTTTTTCGTTTTGGGTTGCTTTTGCACTTTTTTTTTATCGTTTTTAGTCAATTTTTTACTACTTTTGGCCCTTTTTGCACGTTTGTTATCGTTTTTGGTCGATTTTGTACGTTTTTGACCATTTTTATACTTTTTATCGTTTTTTGTCATCTTTGGATTTTTTGCACGTTTTTACCATTTTTGGTAGATTTTGCACCTTTTTTTGCCGTTTTTGTGCGGAGTTCTATCGTTTTTGCACTTTTTCATTTTTGCACTTTTTTTTATTGTTTCTGCCCTTTTTGTAATTTTTTTAATTGTATTTAGTCATTTTTGTTCATTTTTGTCATTTTTAAATATTTTTTTATCATTTTTTCGTTGTTGCTAATTTTTTGTCTTTTTCTCATTTTTGGTCGTTTTTTGGACTTTTTAAATCATTTTTGTGTCGTTTTTGTTTTTTCAATTTTGCTAATTTTTTTGGTTCTCTTTTTGTCGTTTTTTGCTCTTTTTTGTTTTTTTGTTTGTTTTTGCCCCTTTTTTGCATTTTTTTCTTTTTTGTCCTTTTTGGTCTTTTTTACAAGTCTTTTTTATAATTTTTTTTGTCTTTTTATGCTCGTTTTGATCCCTTATTTTTTTTTTGTTATTTTTGCTCTTTTTATCGTTTTAGGTCGGTTTTTGTTCTTTTTTGTTCTTTTTAAAAAATCATTTTTGGTCCTTTTTGATCATTTTCATCCTCTTTTGTTTTTGGTCCTTTGTTTTTTTGTCGTTTTTGATCATTTTTCATACTTTCTCCGTTTTGGTCTTTTTTTGTCAGTTTGGTCGTTTTGATCTTTTCTTTTCATTTTTTTTCGTTTTTAGTCCTTTTTTTTGTTTTTTGTCTTTTTTTTTCAATTTTTTGTCATTTTTGATCATTTTTCGGCACATCCGATGTTTTCCCCCTTTTTGTCATTTTTTCTTCTGTTTTTGCTTTTTTTTTTTTTTCATTTTTTGTCCTTTTTTTTGTATCTTTTTGGTTTTTTTCGTCTTTTTAGGAGAAGGACAAAACAAATATTTTTCTTTATTTCTTTATTATTTTTTATTATTTTCTTTTAATTATTATTATTTTCTTTTTGAAATTTTTTACTAGCCTACTTTTTTTTGTTTATTAAAAAAATTGAAACTCAATTGTTGGAGTGAGTGGGGTTCCCAACCTATGTGGAGAATACCCCAGAGAGCGACAAGCGCCATCCGTGTGTCGGAGAAGCTCGGGGAGTGCATGGATCCTATTTTGGAACATATATGGTAAGAAAATATATGATTGGATTTCCATATTTACTTTGATCATATATTTATGATTGGATCCTTCATATAGTAGCTTTCCATATAATTGGGCTTCCAATTATGGCAAGCAAATTATGATTGGATTTCCATTAAATATATGATTGATGCATATTGAAAGTTTTCATATATATTAGGCTTCCATGTATGGATTACCAAGGGCTTATAAAAGGGTGATGCATGCTAGTTGTAAACTCATCTCAAAACAAGAGTGCTTACAATCTTTTAGAGAGAGAGAGAGAGAGAGAGAGAGAGAGAGAGAGAGAGGATTAAGGACTATTGTGAAGGAGAGATTGCTTCGAATAATTTTTTGGCATCTCTTGTTCTTCGGAGTCCGCAATCAAATTTTTTTTTCTTTCAAGTGAGTTGTGGTGATCCGTGTTGGATCGGGAGGAGCTTGTAGAGGGTGTATTCTCTTTATTCTATTAGTGAAGGTTCTTTAGGGTTGGACTCCGATTGTCCAGTGGTTTTTTCTGCAAGGGTTTTCTACGTCAAAAATCTTTATGTCTACGATTGTGTTTGCCATTTTTGGTTTGTGCGCTTTTGCTCGGTTCTCTCGCAGGACTTCCTGGTTTGGGAGAACGGTTTCTGTGCTTCGTTCCCAACATAGTGGTATCAGAGCTTTGGGTTCAAAGAAGTGTCAGGAGTTGACAGTCAAACCAGCAAGCAGATATGGACGCGAAGCCGGTGCGCATGGTGATCCTGAATGGTACCAACTACCATTATTGGCGGAGCAAGATGAAGGATTTGCTGTTCGTCAAGAAGCTGCATCTGCCCGTATTTGCATCCGAGAAGCCCAGTGATAAATCCGAGGAGGACTAGAAATTTGAGCATATACAGGTGTGCGAATATATCAGGCAGTTCGTTGACGAGAACGTATACAATCACGTTGCCAATATTGAGCACGCGAAGATGTTATTGGATAAGCTGGAATCTTTGTATGCAAAAAGACCGAGGTAAACAAGTTGTTCCTAATCCGGACGATGATGGTTCTGCGGTACAAAGATGGGGCATCTATTACAGATCACTTGAGTAATTTTCAAGGCGTGGTTGACCAGCTATCTTCAATGGGAGTCAAGTTCGACGACAAGGTTCAGGGACTATGGCTGCTGTGTACATTGCTAGACTCATGAAAGACCGTACGAGTATCTATGATCGCTTCTGCTCCAGAAGGTGTGGTCATTCTGTAGTTTGCCAAGAGCAGGGTGCTGAATGAAGAGATGCAGAGGCGTTCTCAGGGCACTTCAACCACATCCCACCACTCAGAGGCATTTATTTCAGATAGCCGCGGAAGGGGCAAAAGCAGGGGTTCCGGTGGTGGCAGAGACAAGAGCAGAGGGAAGTCCAAGGGTCGTTACGAGGACTCAGAGTGTTACCACTGTGGCAAGAAGGGCAACATCAAGCGGAACTGTTTCGCTTGGAAGAGAGAGAAGAAGAACGACAATGGAAAGCAAGATGAGAATATTACAGCGACAGCCTCGATACATGGAGGCGATATGATCGTCGTAGGTGATGAGGTTATTACAAACCTTGCCTGAGATGACAATTCTTGGCTGGTGGACTCAGGAGCTTCAGCTCATGTATCTCACAACAGGGCACTATTTGCCACTTACACGACAGACGACTGTGGAGTGTTGAAGATGGGCAATGGAGATGTGTCGAAGGCGGTTGCCATTGGAGATGTGCATTTGAGAATGAAGACGGGTGCCGTTCTTATTCTCAAAGATGTTCATCATATCCCTGATATCCGTTTCAACCTGGTGTCGGTTGGAAGATTAGATGATGAGAGATTCTTCAGTCTCTTCGGGAATGGTCAGTGGAAGATTTCTAGAGGTTCGATGGTGATTGCCAGAGGAATAAAGAAGTCCGATCTCTACTATATGGAGGGGAGCGCATAGGGGGCACAGGAGGTGAACGCAGTCAGTGATGCGTCTACCGAGTTGTGGCACAAGCGGCTCGGCCATATCAGCGAGAAGGGGATGAGCTACTTGGTGAACATGAAGGTGATTCCAGGGCTCAAGTCTACAAAGTTGGAGAAGTGCACATACTGCTTAGCTGGGAAGCAAAATAGGGTGTCTTTCCAAAGTCACCCAAGTTCAAGGAAGTCGGCGTTGCTCGAGTTGATTTACTCGGATATCTGCGATCCTATGAAGGTAAAATCTATTGGTGGTGCTTCTTACTTTGTAACTTTTATTGATGACTGTTCCAGGAAGGTTTGGGTCTATGCCTTAAAGACCAATGATCAGGTGCTGCCTACTTTCAAAGAGTTTCAGGCCTCTGTTGAAAGAGAGACGGACAAGAAGTTATTGTGTGTTCGGTCCGACAACGACGACGAATACATTGGTCCCTTTGATGCTTATTGCAGAGAGCAAGGGATACGACACTAGAAGACTCCATCCAAGATACCTCAGCTCAATGGTGTAGCGGAGCGTATGAACATGACACTGATGGAGAGGGTGCGGTGTTTGTTGTCAGAAGCAAACTTACCGGGCAGTTATTGGGGTGAGGCTCTTCTCACAGCTGCTTATGTTATTAATTTATCTCCTAGTGCTCCTTTGCAGGGTGATGTACCTGACAAAGTATGGTACGGCAAAGAGCCGTCATACAATCACCTGCGAGTGTTTGGCTGTAAGGCCTTCGTACATGCACAAAAGGACGAGAGGTCCAAACTTAAGTCAAAGACGAGGCGATGCATCTTTGTCGGCTATGGTCGGGATGATTTTGGCTATAGACTCTACGACCCGGTGGAAAGAAAGCTCTACAAAAGCAGGGACGTGGTAGTCGTCGAGGATCAGACCATGACCAACACTCAGGATTTTGAGACGCCTTCTGAGGCTGAGAAATTGCCTGAGTTAGAGTCATTTTGCTTCGAGCAGTTTCCAGAGGACATCGCAGAGGATCCAATTATGGGGGAGCCAGTGGATGGAGTTGCTCCCAACCTTGATCATCAGCCTGCTGATGGTGGTCAGGATGTCCCTTAGGAGGATGAGCATGGCAGGGGGCGGTTCCTGAAGTGGAGGAGGCTATTGGTATACAGCCAGCACCAGTGGCTCCACTGAGAAGGAGCGACAGAGATCGTCGACCATCTACAAGATACTCACCCGGTGAGTATGTGCTATTGACTGACGGAGGAGAGCCCAAAAGTTTTGCAGAGGCTATGGAAGACTAACACAGGCAGGAGTAGATGGAGGCTATACAGGAGGAGATGAGTTCCTTACATGCCAATTCCACTTATGAGCTGGTGCGGTTGTCAAAGGGCAAGAAGGCTTTGAAGAATCGATGTGTGTTTAGAGTGAAGCAGACGGATGATGATACTCGCCCTCGATACAAAGCGAGGCTGGTAGTTAAAGGCTACAATCAGCGGAAAGACGTGGATTATGATGAGATCTTTTTGCCTGTCATCAAGCATTCGTCTATTCGGGTGGTGCTAGCATTGGCAGCCAGTTTTGACTTGGAGGTCGAGTAGATGGATGTGAAGACGACATTCCTCCACAATGATCTTGAGGAGGAGTTATACATGGAGCAGCCAGAGGGATTCTGTGAGAAGGGCAAGTCATATTTTGTCTGCCGGTTGAGAAAGAGCTTGTATGGTAGTGGTACAGGAAGTTCGAGTCGTTTATGGGGGAGCATGGTTATGCACGGACGACATCGGACCATTACATACTTGTGAGGTACTTCGCCGAGGATGATTTTATCATTTTATTGCTCTATATTGATGATATGCTATTAGTGGGTCGGAATGCCACTAGGATAGCGGAGTTGAAGCGCCAACTCGGCACGGCCTTCTCTATGAAGGATTTGGGTATATCAAAGACTATTCTTGGGATGAAGATCAGCCGAGAGAGAGAGAGTTCAAGCTACTACACTTGTCCCAAAAGAAGTACATTCACCGAGTACTTCAGCGATTCGGGATGGACGGGTCGAAGAAAGTGAGTTTCCCCCTTGTGGCTCACTTTAAGTTCACTGAGGAGTAGTATCCATCTACCGAGGATGAAAAAGAAGATATGGAGCGGGTTTCATATGCCTCAGCTGTGGGAAGCCTTATGTATGCTATGGTGTATACGAGGCCAGATATCGCTCATGCAGTTGGCACAGTTAGTAGGTATCTTTCAAATCCTAGAAGGATACATTAGAGTACGGTCAAGTGGATTCTACGAAAACTTCAGGGCACTGCTGATTGGAGAGTTTCTTTTGGTGGTGACGAGCCGAAGCTGGTTGGGTATATGATGCTGATATGGCTGGAGATGTAGACACGAGGCGATTGACTTCGGGCTATGTGATGATGTTTACTGGAGGAGCGGTATCGTGGCAGTCGCGGTTGCAGAAGTGTGTTGCCTTATCGACCACAAAGGCAGAGTACATTGCGGCGACGGAGGCGTACAAGGAGTTGCTGTGGATGAAAAAGCTGTTGCAGGAAATAGGGCTAAAACAAGAGCAGTATACTTTGCTTTACGACAGTTAGAGTGCTATTCACCTTGTGAAAAATCAGACCTATCACAGCCGGTCCAAGCACATCGAGATTCGGTATCATTGGATACGAGATGTGGTTGAGAAAAAGGACGCGATGCTTGAGAAAGTCCATATTGATGACAATGGAGAAGACATGCTCATGAAGGTTCTACCAAGGGGGAAGTTTGAATACTGCAGGCGGATCATCGGGATGACGAGTTCCTCCACCTAGTTGTGAAGGGGGAGATTTGTTGGAGTGGATGGAGTTTTCAACCTATGTGGAGAATACCCCAGAGAGCGACGAGCGCCATCCGTGTGTCGGAGAAGCTCGGGGAGTGCATGGATCCTATTTTGGAACATATATGGTAAGGAAATATATGATTGGATTTCCATATTTACTTTGATCATATATTTATGATTGGATCCTTCTTATAGTAGCTTTCCATATAATTGGGCTTCCAATTATGGCAAGCCAATTATGATTGTATTTCCATTAAATATATGATTGATGCATATTGGAAGTTTCCATATATATTAGCCTTTCATGTATGGATTACCAAGGGCTTATAAAAGGGTGATGCATGCTAGTTGTAAACTCATCTCAAAATAAGAGTGCTTGCAATCTTTGAGAGAGAGGATAAAGGACTATTGTGAAGGAGAGATTGCTTCGAATAATTTTTTGGCATCTCTTGTTCTTCGAAGTCCACAATCAAAAATTTTCTTCTTTCAAGTGAGTTGTGGTGATCTGTGTTGGATTGGGAGGAGCTTGTAGAGGGTGTATTCTTTTTATTCTATTAGTGGAGGTTCTTCAGGGTTGGACTCCGATCGTCTCGTGGTTTTTTCTGTAAGGGTTTTCTACGTCAAAAATATTTGTGTCTGCGATTGTGTTTGGCATTTTTGGTTTGTGTGCTTTTGCTCGGTTCTCTTACAGGACTTTCAGGTTTGGGGGAACGGTTTCCGCGCTTCGTTCCCAACATCAATTACATTACGTTGTAAACTAAATATATGAATGCAATTGACATTACATTACATGGTTTAATTACATGTTACAACCAAACATGGTAATGCAATTGTTACTCTATTACATTACAAACTCAATTATATTACAAACCCAATTCCATTACGATTACATTACAATGAACCAAAAATAACCCTACTAGTGTACTCTGATGGCCCTTGGATTTGCGATATGTTTGAAAAGGAATATTACGTAACAATACTATCAACCCATTACAACAAATAAATTGTATTTCTCTTTAGTAACATCAACCATCTAAGAAGCAGGTTGTATTTCTCTTTAGTAACATCAACCCTCTACAACAATCTAATCATACTTATTTTTTTGTTAGTAGTCACACTATGGACAGCTACAACTGTCACACTTCGATTCTGCGAATCAATAAGTCGTCACAAACGTGATGTGGTACAAGCCTATGTTGCACTGTACAATATGTACTCATGTATATCTATAAATAGTTATTTTGTAAATGTTTTGTAGCGGATAAAACAAATAAATTGATAACAACATAACACAGAAGAAATAAATCTTTAATGATAATTTATAGTCGATTAAAAGAGTATCGAACTTGGCTTACAACTTGAAACAAAAAGTGAGATACATCGTTCCATACATTAATTATATATATATATCTTTACTAAATATAATGTAAAAATAACATCAGTTAAGGTCTTCAAAATGAGAATGGAAGTTTCAAAATATGGACAAAACTTCTACACAGTTAAACGTGCCTTTGGCACCTTTGTGCATCTCCTTGCTTTTTAGCACATATAGAAATGTGGGTCACTTGCATTTGCACCAACAGTGGATCAATACTCTTCTTTTTTTTCTTCCAAAATTTATTTGAAAGCAAAATCGATGAAGACAAGCAATAAAATACATCATAAACATGCACAAAAATGCATTCATATATCAACAATGAAAGCATCAATAAAAACGAACAACGAAAAGTTTAATGAAGTGACTCTTATATAGATTTGTTTTCCAAAACACGATCTATTGCATTTAGGACTAAATTCCAAAAATGTCAATTCATAGATAGAAAGGGTCTCAATTCAATTCGTTCCGATCAATCGATATCGATAAAATTATCCACATACAGTGCCTCTGTAGTACCTCGCTCCGTGAAGGCACTAGATAGACAGAGAGATCAGATTGCTGGCTCTGCAATAGAAGACGATTGATCTGGGTGAGTGGACAAAGACTCATTTTATGATTCGCTTACGCCTAATAAGAATTTGAGTTTTTGAATGAATGCTATTGCTAATAATAAGATGGCAATCATTGAGTATGCTTATAAGAGAATCCACATGCGTGCCATGCTAAGAACAAGAAAAAGTAACATGTATGCTAAGAAGAATTATTGCCTACTAATAAGAAATGATATGATGCATGTCATGCTAAAGTAGAATGTTGCCACAATCAATGAACTGCTGCCATGCTAAATAAGACGAAACCAGAGTATGCTTTCACGCCCTAATTGTATGCTATCAAAGAGTAGACTGCTATACTCATTGTTATAGAAATGTTACTATGCTTAGCTAAATATTGTCTTGTGCCTGATGGTTTATTGAAACGAATGGATGAATGATGACAATTGTATCGATCGAATGAATGAATGGAAAAGAGAAAAGCAGAGCTATGACTCCATTTTTTGAATGAACGAAATGAAAAGAGGACCTATTGGCTCTGTTATACGAAAAGAACATAAAAAACAAAATGATTACTGATTAATAACCTATACCTTGAATAGTTTTAGTTGATAGAATGAATAGTTCATGCATTAGTCTCGGACAACTTATGCACAAGGTAATAGTCTCTCGACGGTTTCTGGGATACTGGGAATCGATTGGCCCAGGAAAGATTGTAATAGCATCCCTAAGGTAAATGCTAGACCTCGCGATCAGGGGGATGTTGTGTCTATTAGCGATGAGCTGAACCATGAGTCTCAGCGGCTAATCATGGGAACGTACCCATGGACCATCATGTAGATAGGCATGGATTGGTGAAGAGTTAAACCTTGAGCCACCACAACTGCTAGAATATGTGTATATCTATGCATAGCTGACCCGAAGAGTCACAACTGCTGGTATGTGCACGTACTAGTGCAGAGCTGAGCCTTGAGTCACAGCTGCCAATGGGGTTGTATGAGTTGATAAATGGTTTGCTAAGAGGTATCAGTGCAAAGACGAATAGAAAAAATGCTGGTTATATTATATTTATGCTAATCCTTGTCTTGTACAGGAATGGACCGTCGGCTATGGTAAGAATCAGTGAAATATGATACATTGGTTGCTAAAATTTCTGAACACGAGTTGCTTAAAGAATAATCTATTGCAAAGAATTATTATGTCCCTTTCAAAGAAAATATCTGATATCGTGCTTGTAATCTGACCCTAAGAGTTGCTTGAATAAGAGAAATGATTATGGTTCATGAAACACGCTGTGCACTTCACAAGAATAAAATGTCCCTTGTATGCTTGAGAATAAATGAAATTATCTGTGGCTTTTCAAAGATGGTTTCCAAAGATGTAAACTGACTCTGTACTGCATAAAATGAACATAGACAAAAGTAGCAAGATCACATTACAATACAGGTTAAGTGTTTTCAGTCTCCACATATACAAGTGAGTTCTTGAATCTTTCTTTTTTCAGAGCAAGTGATTGTAATTCCAGGATCTATAGCGAACTATGCAAACCAAAATTGGACTAGTATGACTATAAAATCTTAGATCATTCTTTCGATTACATCATATTTAGAGAATTCTTAGTGTGTGTTTTTACTATATATAATAAGAACATATTCAAGGCTGGACATGGACTCTTACCTTAGGCTCTAGCTAAAAAACTTTTTGTATTCATTTTGACTACATTGCATGGTCTATTCTTTATGTTCAGTATTGTGGTTATCAACACTGATACTAAAATGATCTGCATTAAGATGCAGTACAAAATCTAATAGATTTGTTTTACTACTGTCTGACCACAAAGCACCTTTGTTTGTTATACTATCTTTTTTTCTTCTTTACAATACATAATAAAATAAATTCTGACAGGCCCATGCTATGTTCTCTAACAAGGATACCCAGGAGATGCTCTACATGCATGTAGAAACAACTATATAAATCAGATCTAATGACACATTAAATTGTTGATTAGTAGCAACTTACTGTTGTTTCCTCTTACTGTATATATTGTAGGTGTTATGGCATAATAGTTGTGCATCTTATTCTATCAGTTCTCCTAGGAGCAATTATTACTGGATATCCTGTACATTGTTTGCCATAAAAAAAATCAAAGACATGTATTACAGAACACTGAAATTGATTGCAAACTCGTTTGTACAAAGAAAAGCCTAGAAAGAAATCCGAGGAAACAATCTAAGTACAATTGTTTAGTTTTGATTCTGGAGGGGTGATGGTAGAGGCTCGGAAAAGTGCTATCAACTCTACCTTACTCCTTGGACTATCTGACGCAGTCCTTAGCTCTTAAAGAAATTGCTTTTGTGAAGGTTGCCAGCCTTTTGCAGGGGTGTGGCACCCTGCTATTTATAGTAGAATGTATGTTGAGCCGCATTGATAGCCTGTGGCCACGTGGCTAATTAGCACGTTAAGACCCGTTCTTTGGCCACCATATGTCGATTTGTTGGAATTTTGTTGCAGCAAATCTGGGCAGTTAAGACTTGGTCAGCCTGCCACGTGTCCTGTCGCAGGAATCATTTTGAGCTGCATGGATCTCTCAGTTTTTGATCATGTGGGGCCGCATGAGACTCATGCGGCTTAAGTCGCAGACTTTTCTAGCCCAGACATAGCTTAAGGATTTAAGCCGCATAGATTCAGTCTTTTGGCCGCATAAAGCTCATGCGGCTTGGATCACAGTCACCCTTGGCCGCATGAAGTTCGGAGACTTTGGGGTCACATATGTTTGAGCCTCATAAGGTTTATACGGATTTGGTGACACTCCTTCTGGCCGCATGAAAGCGTATGAACCCTACTTTTGGTGACGTCTTACGTCTTATCTTTTTGACAAAGTGTCAGAGCTGTCATTTTTGTGAGTTTTGACAGAAGTTATCAGCTTTATCAAACGAACTGATCGTCTTGGCCGCATGTCTTTCTTCTGCAGCTGGTTGTCGACGGGCTGCATAAGGCATTGGATCTGTCATACGACCTTCCTTTATGCAGACCTGTTTTGGCCCAAAGTACATATACGACAATTTGTGATCCGTATGAATCCCGTATTTTCCATGCTTCTACAAGACCCCTTCAAAGTTTTAAAATTACAAATTTGGAATACTTTGAATAAGAAGCATGGATATGTCGAGCCGTAGGGAGTCTCCAAGTCGCATGGAATTTTTGAGCCGCAGATAGATCTCGAGCCGCAGGAAAATCTTGAGCCGCAGGGGAAACCTCGAGCCGCAGAGAGACTCTATCAGCTTGCCAGCTATCGCTGCTGCATTTAATTTTTTTGATTCGATTTTGGATTTGGGTCCTCTTTTCGAGATAAAGTCGATGATTACTAGGAATAAAATCCCCAAACGACATCATTATCTTTAATGATCTCGAGAATCGAAGCGGTACTCTTTTTAGAAACTCTGTAAATAGGGGTTATTTTGAAGAGAAAATTTTTTCTTTTACCTTTTTCTCTTTTATTTTCGTCTTTTTGTCTTCAATGGCTCCAAAAGCTTCCAAGTCGACTGCAACCAAAGGAAAGGGACCTGCTTCTCCGTCGAGAGTGGTGGGCTCTCCTTCCATTCATTCGGACGTGCACCCCCTATCAAAGGTAAGGACAGTGAGAAGACGATAGCTATGTCGTATGTTTTATGCGCGGGCCTATTCTACATCGCTTTTTGTGCTTTATAAGCTTGATTGACGATACGTGCTCTATCTCAGTTGGACCACATGTGTTTTGTATAATAGGGCCGTATGGGCTGAGTTGTATAAGCGCTGCATATTCGAACCTGAATCGCATAAGTGACCCAGGACTGATCCGCATGAATACTGCATAACTGTACCATATAAGTGTCTCCTGATTGTGTCGTATGGGTGTTTCGCAGGAGTATTTCATGACTAAGCCGCATGAGCATTTTATGATCGAGCCGTATGAACCCCCTAAGTGCCTCATGTCTGAGCCGTATGAACAATTCATGACTGAGCCATATGAGTACTTCATGATTGAGCTGCATAAACCCCTAAGTGCCTCATAACTGAGTCGCATGAACGCTTTATGACTGAGCCGCATGAGTATTTCATGATCGAGCCGCATGAACCCCCTAAGTGCCTTATGACTGAGCCGTATAAACACTTCATGACTGAACCATACGAGCACTTCATGACTGAGCCGCATGAGCACTTTATGACCGGGCCGCATACATCTCATGTTCTAGGCTGTCTACACATCCCTCATAACTACTAGGCCGCATAGGTTCTGTGTAGCTGAAGGATGAACCTCTTCTAACCTCACTTCTTTTTTGTCCTTCGCAGTGACCTTGCCCTTAGCTCCATCGGGGGAGCTCCTGATGGGATATACCCAATCTACATTGGGTGTGAGTTTTGATCCGATAGTCGAACATATGTCAACTCAGATTACCCGAAATTAGCCTGAAGACTGGCTGAGGGAGATTAGAAACCAGTCCTTCTTTTTTTTACTTAGCATGATGAACTCCGGACAACTGAATGGCATTCATCCGAAGCCTATGTTTTTATTCGGGGATGCCCTGACTATTTCAAATCCGAGCATCATAAAGACTTTTGAGAGTTGGGACTTCTATTTTCAGGGGAAAGCAATTCACATACCCTTAATTGAACACCACTTTTCCTTATCTGGTTTCAATATGGTACCTTCTGAGAGGAAGGTGTTGAGTTCTCTAACTTTGGATCAGCGGAGGATCGTTGTGGGCCATATCCGTTTTAACAACCCCACGAGGTCAGTGGTCGCAGTAAAGGAATCAATGAGCTACACCGTCATTGGGCTGGCTCTTGGCAGTCTCATCAATGAACTGAAGCCCAATATGTTTTTCTCTGAGGCTGACACCTTTCTGAATCGGATTGCTCGTAAAGGGTCATATCCCGCAGGGAGATTGTCGTTATTGAACTGGCAGCATCGTTTCCCTCCATGGATTAACCTGACTTCTTGGATCCTGGCGGAGTATGAGGAAATCCTACGACGGATTGGCCTCTATTATGCTATTAGGGGCTCCTGCTATGGCTTGTTCATGAACCTGAAATTGTTTATGGTATTGTTTGTGATGTACAACTGCCAGATGGGAGCCTTCTTTAATCCAGGTGGAAAGATAGGGCTTGCTCTTTACGAGATGCATGGTATGTCTAAATTACCCTGTGGAGATGAAGCTTATAAGGAGTATACCCCGACAAACAAAGAATTCGAGGAACTAGAGCGGCGGTTTCCCGGATTCCAAGCTGTATATCATGAAGTCCTATGCCACCATAGCACCTGTCAACAAATATCCAAGAAAAAGGATGATAGTTCAGAAGGGAACCTTCCTCATACCAAGGCTTGGATTGGCTATCTTTTTAACCTTAGCGCGTTCGGTCGAGTTGCTGTTAGGAGTTCCCAATCTCTGGAGCAGGTGGATGCTTAGGTGCAAAGTACTAAGAGGGCCTGTGCTGCTGGTGACAGATTTGGGAGCTTGAGTGACACTTCTAGCTATTTTTATCATGATACTCAGCCTCTGTCTGCTAAGGCTATTTTAGCCGGATACCTGACGATATGGTTGAGGGTTTGCGTAGTTTCGGCGGGCTCTGGTGCGATTGAGAGGATTAGCCGCAACCTAATCCTTCCAGCGGTAAAGCTGGTTTTTGGGGGCAAGTTGGCTTTGCTTCCTGCTATGGTATGCAGCATCCATCGGGGCTCCGTACCTTTACATCGAAAGTCATCGCTCGTGATCTTACGAAACCCTTCAACATAATTGAGCTGCCGTATCATTATTTAATGGGGGTGGTTGTTGATGCATTGCCCCTCTCTGATACGAGCTGGTCCGGAAGGTAACGCGACAAGTGACGATGCCTTCATCTACCACTATCGCGACATACCCTGGAACTGTACGAGCTTTCCTGATTGCCGAGCTACTCTCACACGGGTGGATAGATACTCTTTTTTTGTGTCAGTTCCGTCTTTTACTGAGGAGGAGATGTGACGCGTTCACCTTGATAGTGTTGTTGCGCCCCAGGCTTTGTCTGAAAAATTATTTCGCTGGTTGCAGAGTATCCGTCCCTCCCATCTGGTGTACCACAACCGTAATGTTGTATACCTAGAACCATACCTACCTAGCCGGTATTCTCGATAATTTTGATATAGCCAATTATATTTGGATAGCCCTAACCCTTGCCTGGGTTTCGAAGGGAGCTTCTTGGATGGTATCCGAGCTTGGCACTATTATTCGGCGATTCATACTCAGGCCAGCTTCGTCCTACCTGATGCCGAAACTTTGGGGCATATCGCATATATGGCGGCTCTTCGTCACATATCTGTGAATGCGCCTCCCAACGACTTTGATCCCCGTACTAGTTTTATTGTTGGTACGAAATTGGATGAGCGACTGAGGGCCTCCCAAAAAAGGACGAGAAAGAAAAAGAAGAAAGCTTCCGATTCTGACTCTGACAGCATGGAGGAGGAGGAATATGACTCTGAAGATCTCCAACCCACTGTAAGTCCTTTGGCTATGCATGTGCCTTCACCTGTGTCAAATCCTCCGTGTAACACGAAGCAGGCCTGAATCTGCTACTGCTGATGGACCTCGTTCCCAGAAGCGAGTTGGGGCTAGGTTCCGTGGGCTTAGTATCGAGGAAATGGGTAGTGGCACCGAAGTCAACGTGGGGGTAAGCTCTTCACAAAAAGCTCCAATATTGTCCTTGGGATGTTATCTGAAGGCCCTCTTTTACAGGTATCGGAGGAAGCAAACCTTTTATCACCAGATGCCGCCCATGCAGTTTCCTCTTTGGGTCCCGACCCTGGAGTCGCGGGGTCCTCACAGGCTGGTGCTGATATTATTACGTCTGTACCTAGAGCAACAGAGGCGGAAAAGACAGGCCTTGATGGTTCGGGTGCCGCCGCTGACCTCACTGGAGTTCTGGAAATGATGGAAGGAGCTGAGAAGACTCCAGCCGAGCCTCAGCCTTTATCCTTTACTTCTGGTAAGCTATATTGCTTTCTTACCAGTGGGGAGCTTTTCTCTTTCTTTTTTTTCTCAAGCTGATTGCTGGTTGTGCTGGACCTACAGGATCTGCCTCTCCGCTACCGGTGGTGGATGTGGCCATGGAGGAGGAGATAGTAGAGGATCCAGGGGCTGACCTGGTACAAGCAAGAAGCATTCCTTCTCCCCTACCGGCTCGAGTTGAGGGGCCTTCCACCGTATTGAGCACAGGTGTCCCGGCTCCTTCAACCTCTTTGGTGAGTGTGGGCTTGATTGGAATTGCCTCTTCCCCGGATTTTGAACTTTCTGCCCTGTCCAGCCTTCAGCTCCTTCGGCCTGTGGAAGAAAAGATTGCTGCTGTACGGGAGTCTCGTCGCTCATAGTTTGTTTCCCTTCTAACAGGATCATCGAGCTCAAGTGTGCCTCCTTCCCAGACGCCTTCAGCTTCCTTAGGTGCTATCCCTTCGACGCCGTCTTCTCTGGAGAATTTGGACGAGTCGTCAAGGGACGTAATCGAGAGCTTTTATCGCCATTTGAAATGGGGGGTCTAGGCTGCTTTGAGGAGGGGAACACCGTTTGTCGTAGCTCGCCATTGTACCTGAGGTCAAATTGAACTGTTGAAGACGCTCCCGGGTGGTGAAGGTGCGTCCGTCCTCCTGGAGCACAAGCTGGCAGAGGCTGATCAGTGCATAACCCAGTTGCAAAACTACGACAAGTTGACGTGTCTGCTGCGGTAGAGCAGGAGCATATTTTCTTTATAACAGTCGTGGAAAAGGTGAAGGTCGTGCAGGAGACGACTAAGCCTACCTTGGAGAAGGACCCCCATAAGCTGTCTCTTAAGTACGACAGGCTAAGGCAAGAGGGTGAGATCTGCTTGACTCGTGGGGAAATCACTAGTCGTGCTATGACTGAAATTAATCAGCAGCTCCTCCAGCTCCAGGCCAGGTTGGCATCTCTGGGGACTAAACTCCAAGCCACTCGTCAGGAGAGAGAGAAGATTTGCAAGAAGAGTGCTGAAGTCGCACGAGCATCTGCTGCTCTTGAGGGAGCAATGAAGAAATTAGAAGAAAACTGGCAGGCTCATGCGCATTTCTAGGATGCCGAAAGGTTATCCCAAGAAGTTGAACGTCGAGTCAAAATGAGAATTGAGCGCTAAACTGCACAGCTGGAAGGCAGTCTCGTCAAGCTATGTGTTGCTGATGAGTAATAGATTTTCCTTCCCCCCCTTTTTTTTTTGAATGTAAAGAATATCCCCTTGGGGAGGACTTTTTGTGGACCTATTGCCCTTTTGTGTATTTAAAAATGCAAGCAAATAGATTTGAAATGATATTTTGTGGACCTACTACGTACACTTTGGTACACTGATGGTGCGAGTAATAGATTATGATAACTTTTATGGACTTATCATCCTTTTTGTGTACTGGCGACGCGAGTACTGATAATAAGTGGGGAGAATACCAACATATTTCCTCAGAGGTAATGAGGGCGTTGTAAATATGGGTCTGAAGTAGAGCCTCCCTACTCAGAGGTAATGATGACGTGGTAGGAGTAGGCTTTCTAGGGATACACAGAACAACTCAGATGTGCTATTAACGTGGAAGTTCTATGTATTGGGTGGTTTGTTTGTGATGGACGGGAAAACAACTCGGAGGTAATATGGACGTTGTTGTTTTTTCTATTGGGAAATTTTGTGGACCTATTACCCTTTTTGTGCACCGACGGTGCGAGTAATAGATTAGGATAAGTTTTATGGACCTATTACCCTTCTACGCACTGGTGGTGCGGGTAATAGATTTTGAAACAAAACCCAACAGAGGTAATATGGATGTGATATATGGTAGTCGAAACATCAAAGCAGAAGTTCATAGGTGTCGATATACATGACTTGTCACTCATAGAGATGCAATGTGAGTCCCCTCGGGGGAAAGAACGGAGTGTAAGTTCAAAGGTACCTGATGTACATAACTCGACACTCTAGGTAGTGTATATATATATATATATATATATTTTATTATATATATATATATATATATATATATATATATTTGAAATGTGGCCTCTTGTTGATGAGATAGGGAACTCTGTCCACGAGGATTACATCATCAGGACTATCCGTCTGTGCCACCAGGTATTTGGCGAGTTCTACGTCCTCTTCGGCTACCCCCTATAATCCCAAATGTTGGGATGCCGTTTTGGGCAACTTGACCACTAAGGGTTGGACTTGTGATATTAGCTTGCCTGAGTATGTCGGATAGGCACTTAGTTGCCGGCTCGTCTTGGAAAGACGGATGACAAATGGTTCGACAAGGGACTTTGTGTCTTCCTATTGCCTTTGAATGTATTTTGTCAATCGGATCACCATCGACCCTATGACGGGCTTAGGCTCTTGACTTTGGGAGTCGGATGACCATTGGTTCCGACTGCGCAGCTTGGATGAGAGAACCGGGCACCTCTTTATGCAAATTTGCGACAAGGGGTGCGGCTTTGCCTGGTTTACGGGTCTGGAGATAAAATATCAAGGGTTCCTCTGGCCCTGCATTGATCTCCAATTTGTCAGTGATGCACTTCTTAGATTCTTCATATAGAAAAGCCTCCGAAGAAAAATAAGACTCAACCCCTTAGAAGGGATCGATGTTGGCAAATTCAATCTTCATGAAGCCGTGCCTAATGATATACTTGAAGCACTGGTGGAGGGTGGACGGTGCGATCATATAGTCATGTATCCACAGACGCCCCAAGAGGATGTTGTAGGGCGTGTCTACCTCTATGACGTAGCAGGTAACGTCCGTCTTCAGGTCGCCAATCTGATATTTCAACCGGATCTTCCCTAGGGGATAGCTCCTTTTTGAGTTAAAACCGCTATTGGCAGTGTTGGTTGCCGCTAGCCGATGCATAGGGATGCCAAGAAGTTGGAGCAAACTTTCCAGGATGATGCTTATTGATGAGCCAGGGTCGATATGCATTCGATCCACCTTGATGTCTTGTATGTATCTAGTATAGTACAAGGGGCGATCATACAAGTTAGACTTGATCAACATGTCCTGTGGAGTAAATTTGATGTTGGGCATTGCATCTGTGCCATCGCTGCCCTGTAGATCTGCTGGCGGGTCTTCTCCTGGAGGCTTGACCTGAGCTAAGTAGGCGTCAACATTTTGGAGTGCTTCGCTTAATGCGACACGAAGATCCTTGGAGAGCCTTAGGAGCTCGTACAACGACAACTTTGCTGGCATATTTGCCAATTGTACCAATATATCAAAGTTGTAAGGTCTCTCCAGTCCCTGAGGTACATCACTACGGAGCGGCCTGTCGAAGCAGGTTTCCTTTGGCTTGGATTTATCCGCCAGTGGAGGCTGAGATGGCCTTAGAATATCAGAGGGAGGCAACGTTGTCGGCTGAGGATCTTCGATTGAACTATCCCGTGCGGGCTGGACTTGTGCTCCAGACTGGGTAATAATGGCTGCAGCTTCCTATGCCTCGACTGAAATTGTATGGCAGGATTTAGACTTTCTGCCCTTTTTCTTGTTGGTAGGATATGACACCTCCTGGGTAACTTCGGGCACTAAGTCTGGATGCTCCCACTTGATTTATCCTCGCGATGTGGTGAGAGGTACCAATCCAGAAGTCTGGCTCCGGGCGGGTAGAAGATTAGTAACCTCCATCGTTGCCCGAAGGACAGGTATTACCCCGTCTGGAGTACTTGTTGGAGGGAAGTCGCCGAACTGAATTGAAATCATGTTTGTCACCACGGTAACCTCTTCAAAATCTATCGACACAGCTTTGGAGTCGATAAGACTCTGAATGTACTGCTTTAATTGGAAGCAATCATGAGTGGCATGATAGACAAAGCGGTAGAAGTGACAATACTTTGGGTCCTCCATTTCTGCCGTTCGGGACTCGCGCCTTGGTGGAGGGAGCTGGATCCTACCTCCTTGCAAGAGCATATCAAAGATGTTTTTGACATGAGTATCTTCAAATGAGTAATTAACCTTGGGCCACGGACCTTCCGTCTATTTTTATTCGGGCTTCTGAGTCGCATCAACGACCATGGCCTGTTTACCCTTATTATCCCGGTTGGAGGTGGCGCCACTGTTGGTATTGCTGGAGGTAAAACCAGGACGTCTGTCCTTATCCACTCCGTCTGGGATGTGTAATCCCAACTGGCGAGCCTTCTTCAATTTTGCCTATGTATTGGTAACACTTATGATGAAGGTCGTTCAATCCCTGGACTGATCGTCACCCATCCGGAGGCTAATTGCAGGGAGCAACTTCTTCTGGCAGATTTCAATCAAGGAGCTCTCGGGATTGCCTTGGGACAATCTCATTACGGTTTGGCGGAACCGTTCGATATAGTTCCTTGTTAGCTCCCTCTCTCCTTGAACGACATCCATGAGAGATGACATCGTTACATCATGTCCCACTTTGTAGAATATTTTCATGAACATGTGCTTGAAGCCGTTAAAAGAATGGATACAGTTGTCGGGAAGGTTGCGGTACCAATCGAACGCGATCCCCTCCAATGCTCTGATGAATAATCGCGTGAGGATGGCGTCACTATATGGCAAGTGGTCGGTTGTGACCTCAAAATAAGTCATGTACCGACTAGCAGAGGTTTTCCCGTCATAAGAATCGATATGGAACGGCTTGTAACATGGTGGAAAAGGCACATCTCTCCATGCAATGGGATATGGTTGCCGTATTCTGAGGTCCCGAGAGGAGTCTCGGGCATTGAACATTGCCCAAAGCTTCTGGACTTCCCTCCTTGCCTTCTTGGCTTCATCCTCATCTGAAGGAACGAATGCTCCTAAGGGATCATCACCCAAAGGAGGGGCGGTCGTATTGGAGTCCGCGTTGACTACGGGTCCCAAGCTTGTTTGTTCGGGCATTCTTGCCGATTGGATTGGCAAGGCGGCTTTGATTTCGTCTACAGATTTGACTAAGGATAGGAGCATGGCTTTAAGTACTTCTAGACGTTATCGATCAGAAGGTGCTTCATGAACGTCGTCGGCCATAAAGATCGTCCGCACGTGGGTAGAGATGGAAGGGACCGTAGCAGAGGTGCTCTCTGTGTCATATCCCCGTGCAGAGAAATCATCGGAGAATATCTTCCTCCTCAGACTCGAAAGGGGTGCTACCCCCTGTACAGGAAGCTGCATTATCTTGGTGAGGGTGGTGGTCCTCAGGGAAATCCAAGTCTATTACGCAGTTCTGGGGGACCTTCACCCCCTGTATGTGCTCTTGGTACACCGGGTTATCGTATATATTGAGACGACTGCTACCTCCAGCTTCATCTACTCTCATGGAGGCCGAAGGTGTACCCCCGGGTGCCGGAAGATTATTTTTAGATCGAGTGCCTAAATAGACACCCCTTGTGGTTGTCGATGGGAACCCTCCAGATGAGGGTCTCTTTACAATACTGGTCGAGATGGCCGGGCTGGAAGATCCTGACTTCTTTTCCCTCTGCCAGGAGGAACCTTTAGAGTTGAATTAAAGGAGGCAAAATAAAACTCCTCGTCCTCCAAAATTTGCACCTGGTTTTTGAGTTGTTGTCGGACAGGTGCTGGCTGCTGCAGTCGTCGAAAAACTGACTGCCGACCTTTAGGTGCTGTTGATTTTTCGCAGCAGCAGTTGATGATGACTCGGGTGCAACGACATCCCGGGAGGGACTCAATGCATGCCAATGCTGCCACCTTGCGTTTGTGAGTAATCACCTCACGCAAGTCGGTAGAAAGCTGATCTACCTTTGAACCAAACTTGTGGACTCGGAAATCCCGAGAGCACGGGTACTTAGGTATCATGTTTGCTCTCTGATCCGTGGCTAGTAACAGCACTTGCTCTAGATCGTTGGAGAGAGACTTTAAAGACCCACCCTGTCCGTTAGCCCTGGGGGACTGGACGCGGGTGGTTCTGTACAACTTTCAATCAGGAGCCCGTGTAACATTTAATGGGGCCCGCTGACAGTCAGTAACTTGGACAGTTGACTGGGCTTGTTCGACCCGCACTGCCCTAGACTTTTTTGACTTAGCGCCCGAAGGCGCATAGTAAAAAGTGTCTAGATTGATATATTCCACATTCTCAATGGGCCGTATGGAGTCGAGCCCGTATGAGAGACGGTTGAACACCGAGCTTCTGATTTGGCCACATGAGACATCATGTCTGAGGCCAAGATTGGTTGCAGCATGGGCTGTCTTCCTGCGGCCACAGCTGGCTGCCGCATAGGCCATCTTCCTGCGGCCAGAGTTGGTTGTCGCATGGGCTATCTTCCTGCGGCCAGAGTTGGCTACTGTATGAATCTTCTACTTGCGGCTAGAGTTGGCTGCCGCATGAGTCGTCTGCCCGCGGCCAGAGTTGGCTGCCGCATGGACAGACTGCCCATCTCTCTTATACGGCTTCTTCTTTGTCCGCATGGATTTCCTTGTGTCCCCAAAAACTCAACATCGTAGTATTTTTCTCTGCTAGATTTAGGGGCAGTGGGGTCCTCTGCGGTCAGAAGCAAAGCTGCAGGAGAGCTTTGGTCACCGTTTTGAGCTGCAGAAGGAGCTTCTTCGAGGACTTGGTTGGGGGCAACAGTTTTGCGCGTCGATGTCCTGTGAGTCCTCTTTGGGATGGCTCGCTTCTGTGACGGGCTGGCGCTCCCTTCAGAGAGCAATTCTTCGAAGGCTTGTTCGTCAAAACGAACCACAAGCATTTGCTGTGTAGAGCTGAGCTTGGACGCGTCAGATTGCGCCACCAACTTCTCATCAGAAGAGAAGGACGTCCCCAGCAGAGTTACTATCATGTTTTCCATAAAAAAAAAATCAAAGACAGGTATTACAGAACACTGAAATTGATTGCAAACTCGCTTGTACAAATAAAAGCCTAGAAAGAAATCCTAGGAAACAATCTAAGTACAATTGTTTAGTTTTGATTCTGGGGGATGACGGTAGAGGCTCGGGAAAGTGCTATCAACTCTGCCTTACTCCTTGGACTATCTGACACAGTCCTTAGCCCTTGAAGAAATTGCTTTTGTGAAGGTTGCCAGCCTTTTGTAGGGGTGTGGCACCCTGCTATTTATAGTAGAATGTATGTTGAGCCGCATAGATGGCCTGTGGCCACGTGGCTAACTAGCACGTGAAGACCCGCTCTTTGGCCGCCATCTGTCGATTTGTTAGAATTTTGTTGCAGCAAATCTGGGCAGTTAAGACTTGGTCAGCCTGCCACGTGTCCTGTCGCAGGAATCATTTTGAGCTGCATGGATCTCTCAGTTTTCGACCATATGGGACCGCATGAGACTCATGCGGCTTAAGTCGCAGACTTCCTTAGCCCAGACATAGCTTAAGGATTTAAGCCGCATAGATTCAGTATTTTGGCTGCATAAAGCTCATGCGGCTTGGATCACAGTCACCCTTGGCCTCATCAAGTTCGGGGACATTGGGGCCGCATATGTTTGAGCCGCATAAGGTTTATGCGGCTTTGCTGACACTCCTTCTGGCCGCATAAAAGCGTGTGAACCCTGCTTTTGGTGATGTCTCATGTCTTATCTTTTTGTCAAAGTGTCAGAGCTGCCATTTTTGTCAGTTTTGACAGAACTTGTCAGCTTTATCAGACGAACTGATCCTCTTGGCCGCATGTCTTTCTTCTGCAGTTGGTTGTCGACGGGCCGCATAAGGTATTGGATCTGTCATGCGGCCTTCCTTTATGCGGACATGTTTTGGCCCAAAGTACATATGCGGCAATTTGTGATCCGCATGAACCCCATATTTTTCATGCTTCTACATACGTCTGCTTGTCAAAGCCTCTCTTTTCGGTGTACATATTCCAGATATATTATGAACATGAATATAAACTCAACATGTGAAATATCTTAGTTTTTTTAAAAGTTGGGATAGATTTGCAGAGTTTATACTCTTCCCTCTGATTTTTTTCTTCTAGTAATTAATGTTCGTGATCTTTTGGCTTTGCAGATCCGATGAACATTCCAACAATGAGAGAGTTTGATCACAAAGTTTGAATCAATTATAAAAACTAAGAGGAAAGAAATAGATATGGGGAAGCAAAAGAATGAGGAGAATGATCTCAAATTATTTTTACAACATTAGGATATTTTTTAGCATGGTAGTTTAGTAAAATTGTATTAAACATATATACAATGTTTATGTAAGATATTTTGACTTTATTAGTCTATGTAGCTTTACCTTTATCAATTCTGTGTACTTATGATATGGATGTTCATTTACTTTGATTTATATTATAATCAAGTTTAATTTTTTAAAATCTCAAGAGCATTAAAAAATTTATATCCATATTTAATATATTAATTCAAATTATAGGTTTCGAATTTCAAATAATCTGTGCAATTAGTAGCAACGCCTGTATACCGTTCCAATATTGGAACACATTATATCTGTTCTAGTAAGTGTGCGAAATTAATTTGAAATGCTCCAGTAAGCGCGCAAAAAATTAATCTGGAACGTTTTATTAGAAACACTTTATTGGTGTTTCAACATTGGCACGCATATAATGGGTTCCAATAAGCATCCCTTTGAACTCTTTATTAGGAACACTTTGTTGGTGTTCCAATCCTGGCATACATATAAAGCGTTCCAATAATCTTCCCTTGGAATGTAGTTTTTTGTTCCAAGTATTTGGCAGCCCCAAAATAATCCCGAAATAAATGCGTTCCTAAAATTATTTGGAACGTAATTCCTTCGTTCCAAAATGATCATTTTGGTGTAGTGGCTATAGCCAGATTATGATGAACAATTCGAGCCCTTGCCTTGGCTATGAAGGCAACTTGTTGGACGGTGCCCATGCATGGTGTTACTATAATGCTAGATTCACTGGGGCATCATTTACAATCTCGGAGATGCACGAGGAGACCCGTATCTTGTATTCCGCTGTGAAGTTTCACTGCTTGGTGAACCATTTCTCTTTCGGTTATGACCGAGAGCGGAGTTTCATCATGGGCACGAAGTTTGAGAGGCCCTAACAGACCCCTCCAGAGTTTGAAGCTGCGGGTGGTAGGTCCTCAGATGGTTCTAGCGCTTTTCAGGGACGAAAGGAGGATGCGGCGCCCCTGAATCCTCCGTCAAAATGTCGGGTTCTTCCAACGGTGAGCCCTCCTCCTACCAAGAAGGTCAAGCGGATGGCATCCAAGGGTCGTGTTTCATTGCGACCGAGTGCACCGCTTGTTGCATCATCTTCACAGGTATATATCAATTCCCTTTTGGTTTAAATTTTTACCCGCAGCTTCCCGCTTACCCCTGTTTTACTGGTGCAGGCAAATGAGAAGTCGGGCTAGTCGAAGATACTCAGGAAACTTCCTGTGGAGGATCCGTCAGTTGCAGTAACTGAGGTTGTTAGACCAGGAGAGGTTCTATCATTTGTCTCGTTTGATTATGAGACTCGGGACTTTTCGGAGCTTATGGCCTCGTATCGAGAAGTGACTTCCACGGGTGGACCCGTAGTGATACCTGGGATCGGTCCTGCTATAAACAAAGGCGCAGCTCGGGGATCTATACACGAGGTGGGTTGTTTTGTCGAGGGCACTAAAGGCATTGCCGTCGGTTTCCCTAGGGAGCCTCCTCCTCACGAAAGCGAAGGAGAAATAATGATTGAAGAATTACCCCTGACGTACATCAGACCTCGACCCTAAGGGGTGGTTGAAGACAATGTCGGAGGTCTAACGGCAGAAACTACTGACGAGCTAGCTGGTCGAGCTATTGAAGAGCCAGTCGAGATGACCACCGAGCAGATAATCAATGAGGTTGTTATGAAAATGGCCCAAGAGGCTTTTGAAGAGTCGATCTACATTGTCTTTGGAGAGATGACCGAGGAGACTACTGTCGGACAAGTTGATACGACCGCTGACGAGCCGATTACTGGAGTTCCAGCTGAGGTGACCACCAAGATGGCGATCGATGGTGCTGCTGATGAGCTCGTCGATGAAACCATTAGGAGCCCGGCCAAGGAGACTGGGGAAGAATCAGTCCAGAAGACCGCTGAGGGACTGGTCGTTGAAGAGCCCTCGAATGCAGTCACCATAGAAACTGCCCGAAGAGGCTGCCATCGATCCGACTGCTATGGACTTGGTCAAGAAGACCAATGAAGGGTTGGTCATAGTGATAGTCGAGAAGTCGATCTTTGAGACTGTTCTAGCGCCAGTTCATACGGCTTCATCCATGGGAATGGTTGAAGAACTAGCGAGGGAGCCTGCTGAGGAGCTAGTTATACATCAGCCAGCGTTGGCTCATACTGTTTCTGTGCCGCCGAAGGCCTCCACTCCAGTCATGACTCCACCTGCTCCAGGTGCAATATCTAGATGCCTATTGGCTGCAGCTGCTATCTCGGGAACTTCTATTACGGCATCCCCGATGACCCCAAAGGGTTCGGCTGACAACGCGTATTACACCAACCTCATTCTGGCCACCATTCGTCATGCCTTGGTGCGTGGTATAGAGGGCAACTTACGAGACAAGAAATCTCTTAGACGGGCTCGGTCTGTAGTGATGGCCAAATTGGTGGCATTGCGCGACTATCCAGGGTATGAGGCGAAGGAAGACGCGGTAGAGGTTCTCTGGGCAGAATTTGAAGCCAATGTCTCAGAGCTTCAAAATATTTGGCATAGCCTTTCATTCCTAGCGGATGTAGAGTTAGATAAAATGGCCGTCGAACTGTCCCAACATGAACAAAGGCATCAAGCTTTGACCACTAGGCTTGTTGCAATTAAAGCCGAGATTGAAGATACGAGTAATGTCGAATAAGTTCAAGTGTGTCATCGCACAGCATTGGAAGATCATATTCGACGGCTAGAGGAAGAGTTGGCCTTTGTTGAGAGTAAGCTGGAGAAGGCAAAAGATCAACAGGATACCCTTCGGCAGCGACGTCAGTTCAGCAGGATACCGAGGCCCTAGCACGGGAGAAGGAAAGCATTGGCGCTCGTCAAGAAGAATTGGACCTTGCATGCCAAATCTTGTCTCAGCTCGAGGATGAGGCCGCTCGACATCAGGAGACGGAGCGTCGAGCCAAAGAATTGGTTGGGCCTCAAGTTGCTACTTTGAGGAGTAGACTAGAAGAATTCCTGCATCAGTCGTCACACTGCTGATGTCTTTTTGTCTCTCGTTTCTTGAGAGACTCTTTCATAGCAAAAGAAAAAACCTTTCTATTTTATGAATGAAAATTATGGCTTTTTTTGCTTGTCTTTTTGTTGTGAACTTTCTTGTACAAGAGTGAGAATTCCCTCAAAGGTAGTATGACGTAAGGGGATGGAGATAATTCCGCTGGGGATAGGATGTTTTACTCAGAGGATATATGGACATGTTAAATACGATTTTTTTTTTGTGGTAGAATTTTTCTTACGCAGAGGTTATTTGGATATGGCAAGGATAGACTCTATGGGTGTATAGAACGACTCAGATGTAGTATGGACGAGAAAGGTTCTATACATAATTATAACAATCACAGGATTTATCACAGAAGAAGTGTCTACTCAGAGATAATATGGACGTGGTAGGCAAGATCTTCATTGAAGGGTAGAATAACAACTCAGAGGTAATATGGATGTGAATTTATTTTCTACTGGAAAATATGAAAGAGATGAAATCGTTAATAGAATTCATGAACACCCATGAGGGATGTGGGAGTATATGACGATTTAAACTTCAGACATAATACTTCTTCAGTAACTTGTCGTTGATCGGCATTATTAGCAAGTCACCGTTAGGTTTGGCCAGTCGTTAAGCGTCATTGGAGTATACCATTTCTATAACAAACGGTCCTTCCCACTTAGGCTCAAACTTTTCAGCTGTCTTGTGAGTCATCACCATCGGTCTTCGAACTGATAAGACGAGATCGCCCACTTAAAATGTTCTTTTTCGGACCATTTCGTTGAAGGCCCCAAAAATTCGAGCTTGATAAAGCTCGATCCGTTGCTGAGATAGCAGACGTTTCGCGTCCAACACCTTCAGCTCTTGTAGCCGCCATTGTTCATTGTCTTTGTCAGTCAGCTGGTTCCTCATAGGTACCCATAAAGACGGAATCTAGATCTCCTAGGGAAGCACCGCCTTACTTCCATAAACAAGAGAGAATGGTGTGTTGCTCGTGGGTGTTCGAACGATTGTAAGGTAAGTCCACAGACATTTGCCAAGTTTCTTATTCCTGCCGCGTTTATTAGAAGATACAACTTTCTTGAGTAGCTTAACAATAGTCTGGATGAATGCTTTGGCTAGTCCATTTGCTGTAGGATTCTAAGCCGTTGATGCTATATTCTGTATCCAATTCTTATCACAGAACCTATGGAATGTGTGGCTCACAAACTGGGGGCCATTGTCATAGATAATCCTCCTGAGAACTCCGAAGCGGTATATGACGTGATGCTTAACAAAGTTGATCACATTCGAGGTTTTTACCTCAGCCAGCAGTACAGCTTCTGCCTACTTGGAAAAGTAGTCGGTGATGGCGAGGATGAACCGGTGTCCTTTAGAAGATGGTGGGCTAATCGGCCCAATGATTTCCATTCTCTATGCTTCAAACGGCCAGGCTGCCACCGTGGGGTGTAAAAACTCATAAGGTTGGTGGATGAAGTCAGCATGCAACTGACGTACCTAGCACTTCTTTGCATAATCTACGACATCTGCCATCATAGTGGGTAGTAGTAACCCATGCGATGAAGTCGACCCTGTAACTTGGGACTAGGCTGGTGTGTCCCGTAGGTACCATTGTGTGCCTCTCGGAGTGCGTCTTGTGCTTCGATCTTGGATAGACACCATAGGAGAATTCTGTCGTATGAACGACAATACAACATTTTAGTAGCTGTGTCATAGAAGAACCGGGGTGAGCATCTCTTGACAGAAGTAGCTTCCTTCGGGTCTTTAGGTAGGATTCCGAAGACTGCGTAGTCTATGAACGGGAATCGCCAATCCCAAATGTCTACATTAGTGTCAGCCTATACAGAGTAGCTTAGGCACGTATATAGTTGTTCTTTGGGCAAACTAGCTCCCGACCCATTACTGTGATGGAGTATTGGGTTCCAATCAGAGCTGCCAGAGAAACGACAAGACCAGCTAGTGCATCGGCTTCCAAGTTTTGCAATCGAGGTACATGTTCTATAAAGAACCCTGTGAAGGTAGAAATGTTATCGATTGTTGCCTGGTGGAAAGGAGTCAGATCTTCATGCTGAACCTCATACTGCTCTCGTATGTAGTTGATAATCAGCTTCAAATCACCGGAGACCTCAATGTGGTCAACCTTCAACTGCTTAGCGAGTTGGAGCCCGATGATGAGAGAATTGTACTCAGCAATATTATTGGTGTAGGACTTCATGAGGGAGTACACACGATGGATGACTAAGCCGTCAGGAGTGATAAGAACAACGTCGACCCCTGCAATGATCTCGCCTTTAGGGCCTGTTCTTGAAGCACAGTCAAAGAACATATGCCAGACAGGGATGTCTGAGACTACATTAGATTCTAGGACTTCATTCGCGATATCTTCGTAGAGTTTCGACGTCTCCGATACAGGATGTGCACCCAAGAAATTTGCCAATGTTTGTCCTTTAATCACCTTTTATGGGACAAAGACCATGTCATAAAGCGTCAAAAAGATTTTCCATGTAGCCAGTCGTGAATTGAGTGCCCCTGGCTTAGTCATAAGGACTCTGAGAGGATTGACTCTAGAGATGACGTAAATCATCTGCCCAGCCACATAATGGCGCGTCTTTTGAATTGCAAAGAGTAGAGCACGATACTCCTTCTCCACATGATTATAACGATGTTTGGCACCAACTATGGTCCTACTAAGATAATAGATGGCCTATTCGTGGCGTTTGTTGCTTCTCTGGGCTAGTAAAGCGCAAAGAGAATGTTCTATAGCTCAGACGTATAGCAGAAAGGGTCTTCCCACGACCGGTGCTACTAGTACTGGAGGACTAGTGAGGTACTTCTTGATATCGTCGAACGTGCACTGGCATTCTTCGATCCAGACATAAGAAACTGCTTTCTTTGTTAGTTTGGTGAAGGGTTGACATCTACCGAAGATATTTGCTATAAATCTTTGATATATGCCAAGCACCCTTGTAGGCCTTGAAGCTCACGAAGATTCTTCGGGGGAGCCATGTCCAAGATTTCCTTAGTCTTCTCAGGGTCATTATGAATACCCTTGGCCATAACGATAAAGCCCAAGAACTTGCTACTGGAAACCCCTAGAAAAGACTTGGTCGGGTACATCTTTAGTCAATGTGTCTATATCAAGTCGAACACAATTCTCAAGTCATCCAAATGACTGGATTTACACTTACTTTTAACGACAATGTCATCAACATAACATTATACTATTTTTCGGAGGTGTTTGCGAAATATAGTGCTCATAGCCTGCTAGTATGTTGCTTCCACATTCTTTAACCTGAAGGGCATTATTGTGTAACAGTATATCCCTTTTGAGGGTCCAGAATAAAGTATGCTTCTCATCTTCAGGAAACATCTTGATCTGGTTATGGCCTGAGAAAACATCCATGAAGGACATCTGCTCGAAGCCACAAGTGTTATTAATCACCATGTCGGTGATCAGAGGGAAACTCCTTTTGGACAGGCCGAGTTGAGATTCCTGAAGACTATGCAGACCTGAATCTTTCCGTTCTTCATAGTGACTGGGACAATTTTGGCCACCTAATTTGGATGTTGCTCCTTGCATATGAAGTCAATTTCTATGAGTTTGTCGACTTCTTTCTTGATAGCATCCATGATATTGGGGCAAAAATGATGTTGTTGATGTTTGACACGCTTAGCATCGAGCAAGATGTTGAGATGGTGCATTGCAACTTATGGGTCTAAATACGACATGTCTTCAAAGCTCCAAGCAAAGACATCGATGTACTCTCGGATAAGCTGTATCAGAGATTCTTTGTTTCTTCTGTCAAGCTTTTGCTGATGAAGATGGGTTTAGGGGAAGCCTCATCGCCCAGCTCACTTGGAAGACCTCATCTTCAGTGGAAGGTTTGCGTTGTTCGAAGCACCATTCCCATTGGAATCCTAGACATTGAGCCCAGGGTTCATCCTCGAAGAATTCAAGTATTTGGTCTTCATCCTCAACTGGAGGATCTGTAGAGACCATATTGACGGACAGTATCATCTTGAAGGCTTGGCCGATACTGGTACCAGAGTCCCAAGTTGAGGAATCAGAGGAGTATGAATGTATCATGGCCTCCGGCTTTGAGCTCTCTAAAGTTGTTTTGGGTGTAATATGACCCAACCCTCGGAGAGTACGCTGATAGTAATTCTGCAACTTTTTCTTTGGAGCATGAAGTCATAAAAAAGGCGTCAGCCTTTGCCACAATTCAGTCCTCTGTTGCTGTTCAAGTCATAATCCATTTTTTGGATAAGGTGTTTGACTTGAGTAGTGTAACGGTAGAGCTGTATCTTGCCGTTATCAGGTTCAAGTTCTGCCGGAGCTTGCCGTTGAGGGTGCTCCAATCGACCGAACATGGTGGGTTCCTCCTCTTTCTTCCTTGCTAGAACCAAGAAGTAGGCGCCTCGAGAAGAGACAACTCAGCTTGCGAGATTAGCGGTTGTCACTTGTGTTTGTAACATATACAGAGCATTGTCTAAGAAATACCTAGTGGACAACTTTCTATTAATAAAATACAAAATCTTATCCCGAGGGATTACATCATCTAAGGAATGTGCCTTAGCATTGGCGTATAAATCTCCTTGCTCTTCGTCAATGAGAACTAGGGCTGTCATGGGGGAAGGAGAAGGAGGCTTTTGCTTCAACTTGACCACTAAGGGGGCTATAGTCGGAGGTTCCTACGACCTCAGAAGTGGCTTTGGGGCCTTACGGAGGAGCCTTATTTGCATAGGCTCTTGGCTAATATTTGATATCGTTGAGGGCGAATGAGTGGGAGCCTTTCCTCGAAGCTTGATGAGGAGAGGGGCTGGTGTTTAGGAAGACTCCCCCTTGAATCGAACCCTCAAGGGTTATTCACTGCTAGGTGTGATTTTCGATACAGTTCCGGCCTCATCGTCAGCATCATTGGCATCATCATCCCATGGGACTGATTTGTACAGATCAGCATTCGTACAGTATGCTTCGAGTCCTCGAAATGAGTCAATGTCAGTTACTTCGGTCTTGATAGTTCCGTCGTTGGCCCATACTTGATGGAAAGTAAAGGGTACGATCATATATTCATGAATCCATGGTCGACCCAATAGCATGTTGTAGTTTATATCAGCATTAATGATGTAGCAAGTCATGTCTATCTGGAGATCATCTATCTGGTATTTCAGGCAAATCTTGCCCAGGGGCTCACTCTTCCCAGCATTAAAACCGCTGATTGTAGTGTTTCACGTGGTCAATAGATGCATCGAGATCCCCCAAGCATGGAGTAAACTCCGAGGGATGATGCTAAGAGAAGAGCGATGGTTGATGTTGATGCGATCGACCTTAATAACACCAACGTACCCAATGTAGTACAGGAGTCTTTTGTGCCGGTTGTTCTTTAGTAGCATGTCCTGCTGAGTGAAGGTGATGTTAGGAATCACCTCGACCACACTATGATGATGTGGACACGTGGCAGGATCTTCCTTGGGTGGCTTCACCTGGGTGAGGAACGAGTCATCATTTTGAAAAGCTTCATTGAGGACGTCTCGACTCTCTTTGGAGAGACGGAGGAGCTCGAAGAGTGACAGTCGAGCCGGAGTATTTGTAGGCTGAGCTAATATGCCAAAGTTGTAGGGTTTGATCGGACCTACTGCCGAGTCTTTTCTTAGAGGTTTGTCAAAGCGAACCTCCTTCTGCCTCTGCTTATCTATCGCAGGGGCTTGAGACAGACTTGCTTTGGATGAATCGGGTGCAGTAGGAGTAGCAGGTGGGGATACTTCTTCCTGCAAAGCTTGGTGGTCCTCTCGCTGGTGAGCCGAGCTAGTGGTAACCAGAGTGTCATCAGTCGAGGTATACGACATGACTTGACTTTCTTTTCCTTGACAGAGTGTGCTGCAGTTCGCATCATATCTGGAGCAAGATCAGGGTGGATCCACACAACTTCGACTCGGGGCATCATAAGTGGGATGAGGCCTTGAGCATTGCCACGGGCTGGTGGAATGTTGATACTTCCATTGTCGCCTTGGGATGGGGACAACACCGTCTTTAGTCTCTATTTTTAGAAAACTTTCGAACTGGAGGCTGACCATGTTGGCAATGACAGTCTTTTCCTCGTAGTCGAGTGAGATGACTTTGGCATCGATGAGGTACTGGATCTGTCTCTTTAAAACATAGCTATCACGTGTTGAATGGTGAACGTAGCTAAACTTGCGATAGAGACGCTGGCTAGAACTGATCAAGGACTATGACTTGACGATCAACTACATGTCTGGCAAAGAAAATATGGTGGCCGATGCATTGACAGAAAATATATAACCTCGCTATCCATCAACAAAAGTCTACTGCAGGACTTAGAATAAATGGGCATTGAAGTCCGAGTTCGATTCGTGGGGGATAAAATAGCACTGTTGCGGCTAGAACCGAGCTTGCTAGAAAAGATCAAGTCTGCTCAGAAAGATGATCCATACCTGAAGAAGACGAGGGAGCTTATTTCAACGGGTAAGGCGACAGACTTTGCAAAAGATGAGGCCAAAGTGCAACAGGTAAAGGTCGGCTATGCGTCCCGGAGGACTTAGAACTAAGAAAGGAAATATTGTCGGAGGCACACTACGCTAAATATTCCTTGCATTCCGGTAGCACAAAAATGTATAAGGACCTCTGCACAATCTTTTGGTGGCAGGACATAAAGAGAGATGTGACACTCTTCGTGTTCCAGTGTATGTCCTGTCAGCTAGTTAGAGCAGAACACCAGAGACCGGACGAAAAGTGCAGAACCTTTTCATTCCAGAGTGAAAATAGGAGCATATATGCATGGACTTTATTGTTGGGTTGCTGAAGACGCCACGGGGAAAACGATACCATCTGGGTCATCGTCTTGACTAACCAAGTCAGCATACTTTTTTCCATTAAAGTCACTTGGAGCGTCGATCGCCTGCTCAGGTCTATCTGATGAAATAGTTCGACTACACAGGATCCTAGTATCCATCGTCTCCGATCGAGATGGGCGATTCGTGTCACGCTTCTGGAGTAGTCTTTAGTCAGCATTGGTGTAACTCCTCTTCTCG
>JANAVB010024737.1:0-40542 GCA_029216955.1 Iris pallida
ACATGACATGAAGTATCCGATGCTTCCGAGGGGGATAACATCTCAATGTAGGGATCCATATAGTACCAATCCATGATAATATCATAACAACATCAAATAAGGTAATCTAGAGCAAGAATATAATCCTAAGCAAGTTATGAAATGATCAGATAATGTACTCGCATGGTATCTGAATGTCTAAAGTGAATATACTGTCCGGATGAGGTATCTGACTCCTATTCAGAGCAACACAAGTCAAGTTGTATACAGGGTATGATAAATGAAATGTACAATACATCTGTATGTTGTCTAGGTCAAACTAGACTAAAGTCAACCCTTGGTCAACTCTAATCAACTACACTAGTCAAACTAGGACAACTAAGTCATTCTAGTCCAATCAAGTCTAATAAGTCTCACTAGGCCTAACCAAGCCTAGGCTACACCCACACACAATCACAAGACAATCTGAACCACAACAATGCATAATATAAAATAGATACTATATGAATACATAGATTACATACATTATTGTATTACATTACATATTATGCATGCCTACGCTAAACTCTAATCAGTCCTATACAACCTAACATATAACCTACTAAAACCATCCTAATGCCACACTCCTTTACAACACCTTAACCAAATCTCTACAACCTACCTAATGTCCTACCAACAATCAACAAAGAACTGCTACCACATCACAGTCTATACTCCAAACAAGTCCAAACAGCCTATAGCCTAACAGTCAGCAAAACCAATCAGTGAATATCTCACAGTTCCAAGGAGGAACCTGAGAATTATCTAGGTGAATTACAAAACTCAATGTGAAAGTAACAATACACATCCAAAATTCAAATCATAAAACCAATCGAAATGCCCATATTCGAAAACACATTCAATGAAACTAAATCACAAAACCAAGGTAAAGTAGAAACTCAATGAAATCTAGGATGTTAGCATTCATTTTTATATCTGAATACTCAATCTTGAAATCAATACTACTCAACAATTTAAGGTAATACCAATACTTGAGAAATTGATATCAACCTATTAATCCAAATGAACCTATACTCAAGCCAACCAGAAAACAGGAAAACCAACATCCCAAGAAGGAACTGAAACCAATTTCAGTCTACAACAATGAAGAACATCAATTCAAATTCATTTCCAGGTTTCAACAGTATTTTTCAGGGTCAAATCAAATGGTTCTCAGGTTTTAGAGTCTTATGAACATGTTTCAGAACTTAGTGTAGCAGTAGGGTGTATGTGTTCCGTTCTCAGGTTTTAGAGTGTACCTGTGTGTATCAATGTGTGTGTATGGAAGCATTATTTATAGGGTGTGTGTCTCCAGAGGGGTGTTAGCAGTAGTGTGTATACAGTGGACAGGGTGTTCTCCGTTATAGGCTCTCAGTTTTGTGTGACAGTCCAATGTGACATGTGTGTGTGTATGAGTGTATATACAACATAGGTTAGGGAACATGTGGGTGGTGTCTCAGGTAGTGTACATTTATGTGTGTATGTGTCTCAGGTTTGAGTACATGTGTGCGTGTGTTATACGAAAATCAGTTAGCAGTTTCAGTTTTCAGTCCCAGGTTAAACAGTTCAATAACAAATCGAAAACCCATAAATCCAATGCTAACATAAATAACATCTAGATTAACTCAGATATATATAGGTGAACCAAGATTGCAAATTCATCATCAAAATCAGTAAAACCTAAATTTAATCTCAGAAAAATTAATACACAAGTATGGTATCAGAACATAAAAAACCCTAAATTCGCAACACAAAATCAATGAAAACCCAAATTTGTGTAGAGGTTCTAGCATACGTGTCCTGTTAGGAACGTGTCCACGTGTCCAAAAACTAAATTAAAATGTGTCAAAACTAAAACTTAAAGTATCAGTAAACACCAATAACTAGTTGCTCGTGCGGAGTTGTCGGTTCACATAGGACACGACACAAAGCACAATTGACCATGTTCTCGTGTCTATGTGTGGAGGGGGTGTATGGCTACATGCTCGTGAGTCTGTAACATGTCTACGACATGCGTACACTTGATACGGACACCGTATCAGTGCATTTTTTTGCCTGAACTAGTGTAGGCAAAAACGCGTGCAGTGTTATAGCGTGTCCAACACGACATGAACAGGTCTAGGACTTGGGGTTTGATTGTCAATCATGGCCCCCATGTCCATGCCAAGTGGCATACAGCCACGTGGCCTGTGCTTCAAGAAAACACCCCGACCAGCAGGGCACGCACGCGGCTACTCGTGCAACGTGTTCGTATCCGTTTTGGACACGGACACGACACAAAAATCACCCCAGTCAGCACAAAATCAAAGAGCATAATAAGGTCTACAAATTTGTTAAAAAAAGTTTTGAAAAAGAAGAACAAAAGAATGTTTTAGGCATTTCATCAAACACATTCATAGACACATTGATACGTGTCCGATACGGACACGAAATGGATACGTTTCTTACCAAACTTGAGGGACATCTAGGGGACACCTAGATCTACACATGCAAAGAAATTAGGAATTTGAACGAGTTTGATAGGTTTTACCTATTGAAGTTGAAGTCTCAATAAAAAAAGCCCAAAATAGAGAAGCCTCTTCCTCAAATGATGTCCAAAAGAGCTCCACTCCTTGCAAGCAAGCCTCCTTCGCCTCTACTCCAGATTTAGATCCAAATGCAAGAGATTGGGATCACTTTGGTAGAGGAATGGTGAAGTTAGACACTTTAGGAAAGAAATTAGGGTTTCCTACAAGGATGTTCTAAAAGAGGCAAGGGTCATGTAGAGATACTTTATAGTCTGAAATTAGGTCTCTCTTAGCTCAATGTGGTGCCCAAATGAAGAGCTAGGGTTAGGGTTTCTCATAATGGGCTTTGGACCAAGATTGCTAGCCACTAGCTCAACTACTTAGCCCTTAGTCCAAATGCAAAACTCTCATAATCTCTCCATGGAACTTAGCCATCCTCAAGTCAATTAAGACCAACTTAAGTTAGATTAGGGTCCCACACCATGTTATCTAGATCACCATGGTCAAAGTCAATTCTAGGTTAGTCTCTTAAGTCACAACTAGTAAAAGTCAAATTAACAACCATCAATCCAATAATTAATCAAATAATTCCAATAAGTCAAAATGACCAAAATACCCCTAGGCTAAAAATGATAAATAAATGTCCCAATCACAAAGTTAGAATCTAGGTCAACAGTCTCTAGGGTTTCACTAGCAGCACATCAAAATCACAAGTCAATGGTTTTTAAATAGTTTTAAAATGATTAAAAATCACCAAAAATTATATCACGATTTAAATATCATAACTAAATAGTTAAAATCACAAAATTTCAAAATTACTCTCATTTTAGAAAACTGGGTGTTACAATTAGGGTTTGGGAGGCTAACTCTACGAGCCTATCATTGCTTCAACAGTGGTGACGGGCTTGATCTACCCTCTAACAACATGTCCAAGCTTGGTGGTTGAATTTGACAAGCAATGTCTCATGAGTTGTTCTCATCAATGTCTTGTCGGATTGTGCCATCACCTTCTCATTGGTGAAGTAGGATGTCCCCAACAGAGTCACCATTTTATTTATGACAGAAATGAAGGATACAATATTTCTTTTTTATTAAAAACTTTTGATGTGCACAAAAAGTTCCTAATGCAAAGACTCTTGGTGATTACAACAAAAACTCTATGGTAAAAAATGATTATGGAGAGTGGGTGGCAGTGGAGTACCGATCGGTGCATGATCGCTTTACTCCATTGACCATCTAGCATGGCTAGGGGGATAATCACCGAGTCTCGAGCTCCAAGTACGGTAGAGAAGATATGGGAAAAACATTTGTAACTCTCGAGATCTAATACTATAGAGAAGAAGTACTAGCTCACCCTCGAGCTCCAATACTGTAGAGAAGCACAACTTCAAGCTCCAAATGCTATGCAAAAGAAGGGCTAGCAGAAGTATACTCCTTGTCTCAAGGACAAAACTTTCAATATTTTGGAAGCACCACTACGGGGATATTTATAGGCTTTGGACTTTGGGATAAAATGTAGTAACTTCACCTTCTTACATGCAGAAGCACAGTTATGCGCAAGATTATGCCATCACTGGACATAAATGCTGATTTGACGTGTGTTTAAGCTATTGTGTACGAGACGCATGCTACCAGTCAATTCATTCATTAATGTGATGTACGAAACAACAGGCCGATAGTTCGCCATTAATGCAGAGTGATCCTACTATACCCTATCAGCTTAGTCATTATTGTATAGTGTGTACACCATGCTTTATTAGTTCTATCATTAATACAGAGTTTGTACACCATGCTTTGTCGTTAAATGCAAAGAGAAGAAAAGTATCATTTGGGCATAACTTCGACTTTGACGGTCTTTATTATGCACAATGAAGGCCTTCACCATGCCAAAACCTAGTTGGACTATTTTTTGGCGAGAAGGCCCGCTAGACGTGACGTTTGCACTAACTGCCATATGGAAAGTGCGGTTTATTAGCCATGATTACTACAGATGTTGTTACAACTGTAATTTTGTAATTGTATTGATAGTGCACAGTCTTCGATATTCTAAATCAATGGAACATGCAAGTGTATTTAATGTTAGAGTGATGCTTAGGCCGAAAAACCCTTTGGCCAAGCTGAAAAACCCCTACGCAAGTGTTTGCAAAAACAAAAGTCTTTTATTTCACAAACTTTAAAGAATAGTACAAGAGTACAATGAATTCTGGAAAAGTACAACTATAGGAATCCGATCTGAACCGATCGCTTTATCCTTGGACAATGTGAACTTTGAAGACGATAGCCTTTGAAGAATGTAACAGCACTTGGACAAGAACTCTGATCTTTGATGATAATATGATCTGATCTCCTTAATGAAGGACTTGAAACTCTATTTATAGAGTTTTAGAAATAACTATTTTATAGTTATTCTAATTATGCATGATGGACTGCTGTCGACAGACTGTACAGACTACAAACTGCGCTAGCCTATTGGGCAGTTGCTCGATCGTGGGCAAACTGTATTCAAACGCGAGGCATTGTTTGATTGAAATACGCTTGGTCATGTACAGGCGGTTGCCACGTGGCAAGCAATTGATGGCATGTAAGCTATGTAATAAATGTCAGTTATTTGATGAATTGCGCTAACCGAATAGCTCTAGCTTCAGACTGCGCTTTCTTCTAGTCAATGGATAGCGCTAGGATTCGGACTTGGTCAAACTGCGTTGAGGTTGGACTGGCAAACTGCGCTAAGGTTGTACAGCTGTTCTCGAGCGCTGTACTGCACAGAAATGAACGGACTCCTCATTTTTTGGGCTGTCGGGCTGTCAGAAGATCTGATCATTGTCAGGTAATAATGGCATTGCTACGTCAGCGTAGCGCGCTCGGGTGGTAGCGCAGTTCAGCTCGCACGTTTGATTTACAACACAATCTATCTCCAGTACAGTTCATTAAAGGGTGCGCAATTGAAACTTCTCTGCCTATTTCATAGATCCAACTTGATTTTTTAGGACATACAAGACCCCCTTCAAGTTTTCGAAATTTAAAAATATTCAAAATTTCGAAATACTTTGAATTTCGAATTTAAAATCAAGTTGCGCTTTGGTTGCGCGTTTGGAGGAATTAGTTCCGTCTTTTGTGGCGTAATCGGAGGTGACTGTTACACTTCTGTAAAATTATAAATAGTTTGATTTCTCATTCTTTCAACCTTTACTTGCTTTCAATTTCTTAAGAGACAGAAGCTCCTCCTCTACTTCGACTTCTTCTTCTTCTTTTCGTCGACGACAGCAATGACGCCCAAGCGATCGGCCACCGAGAAAGGAAAGGCCCCCGCCGAACCCTCGACTCGTATTGCACCACGAGTCTCTCGTCACGAGACGGGTCACCCAGCTCTGCAAGGTGAATGACGAACCATGATCGAAACCCTTTTTAGGGTTTTTTTTGATGTTCTGAACTTTGATGCCTCTCTCTTTTTAGAGATTGATGGTATTCTCAACCACTTGCGCCACCCTGTTTAGGGTTTCGGCTGCATGTTCAACAGTTTTCATTTTATGAAAGCTGTATCTTTGCACAATCGGTTGGAAAGCGCTGACAAAATGATCAGCACAATCCATCGATTGGCACATTGATGCACAATTTGATATTTTGCGCATGTCGGTTGCTAGCACATACTGATGTCTTGCGCAAGTAGGTTAGCATAATCTGATATTTTGCGCACATTGGTTGTGCTGGCGCATTTTAATGTCTTGCGCAAGTAGGTTGGCGCAATCTGATGTCTTGCGCACATTGGTTGTGTTGGCGTATTCTGATGTCTTGCGCACATTGGTTGTGCTGGCGCAATCTGATAATTTATTTTCTATAGCACAATTTGATGAATTTATGAAGAAATTTTGATTTCTTTTGTACATACTGATCTTTGTCTCTTTATTTGATGCAGTTAACCTCGAAGAAGATCCCAACTATGAGGTCCTAACAGGATCTCTGTCTGAATTAGCATTCAAAGAAGATCTCTCTTATGTCTCTTTTCCTCAATATGCTTTACCGTCAGCTTGGCAAGCTGTCCTGATTGCACAGGATAATGATACTTTATTGTGTCTAATGAACGGGCAGCCTCTTCAAACTGCTGACACTGTCACCCATAAGAAACCTCTGTTCTTATTTGGTGAAGCTTTTGACAAGAATTCTCAGCCAAGGCCTCGCATGGAGCAGAGAATTTTCCAAAGGGGCGAGAAGACGATACTTCTGTCAGAGATCTCCAGATGTCTCCCTCTGTCTAGATATGCTTATGCAAGCTATCCCAGAAGAATGGAATGGGACATAACTCCGTTACAGCAGGCCCGAGTGGGTAATATCTATGTTAAGAAGGGGCCAGACCACAAGGATATCTTCTACAGTTCTTCTAAGCGACATAGCTCTCTTCTCAGGGGACTCAAACCCGATTGTATCCTGCCGGAGGATTCTCTTTGCTGCTACCAGTAAGAACTCCAATATTCGCAAATGAGTTTGCGAAGGTGGAAGGGAGGTATCCGGACCAAGACCTGCGGTTGACAGGTCTCGTAAACCCAGAAAATAAGAGATGGATCTGTATAGCCAATTGGATATTAGTCCAATTTGAAGATCAGCTTAAAGAGATTAACCTGTATCAGGCAGTATATGCCACAGTCTATGGCTTTCCTCCGAATCTACATCTATTCCTTGCGTTGGCGGAGAGATACAATTATAGGACTGGGACTTTCATGATGCCACGCGGGAAGATTGGATTAACCTTGCATAAGATAAAGTACATCTCAAATCTGCCAATGGAGAATATCCCCTATGAAGAGTATATCCCGACAAATGATGAGTTGGACAGACTGCGCCAGGAGAATGCCCGTATGATAGAAGTTTTTGAAGAGCTACTCTGCCACTACAAGATTTGCTCTCTTTACTATAAGAGTGGCACGGCCGGCACATGCTATTCGACCAAATGGTTGCCATATCTTTTCTTCAACCATATTATCGAGAAAAAGACCAAAGAACATGAAAAATGCAATCCCAACTTCTTCAAACCGCTTAGCAATAGCGAGGTGATCGAGTTGATGGAGACGCATAATGAGATGGATATCAAGATTGAGGATGATCTTCAGTGTCCTCCTTTCAAAGAAGGAGATATTATAGAGAGCTTTATGAGGATGGGTTACAGACCCATGTCGAAGGAAGCCCAACTAGCAGGGTTCCTTACTTACTGGCTTCGACGATATGTCGTTCCTGGAGCCAGTGTAGTCGACCCCTTCCATCGTGGCATACTATTTGCTACTGTCCGTCTAGTCTTCGGCTACCGGATGGATTTGTTGTCAGCAATGACATGCAGAATGAACGTCGGCCTCCGTCTCTTCGTTGATTCGAGAAAAAGGTGAAAAGGGACATTTCCCTCGATTGGAACTACCGTATACATATCTGTTCGGATGGCTGCTTCTGCACCATCCATCCTTAATGAACCCTGCTATGGGAGCAGTGAGCGATAATTTTCTGAGAAGATATTTTGGATGTAAGTGGGTCTATACCACTTTGAAAGACTGCAGGCGAGTCTTGAACCTGGGCAGAGGATGGAACTTCTACTGTGTTCCGCCTCCAGCCGGTTACGAATATATATCAGTGAACCTTGTCGACTCGGTAAGAATGCAGCCTTTGGGCCATAGAGCTTTTGACTGGTTGAGGATAATTCGGCCTTCACATCTAGTGTATCGGTTCAAAGATGAATGCTATCTTGAACCTTATCTCCCAAGCCGTTTTGCATGCCAATTCGGCTACGACCAATTCCACGTAGGTAATGCCATAACATGCATACAAGGAAAAGGTTATTTGATTGATGGAGCCCGGGCTTGGGCCTATTACAATGCCCGTGATACAAAGACGACATTCTCGATACCGACAAGGAACGACCGTGGTCTCCGCATGTTGTATACTTATTCGATCTTTTATACGTCAGCAAACACTTTTGCTGAGAACTTCAATTTAACAGACAGCTTTGCGACGGTGACACGATTTAGAAATGGAGCACCTATTTTGTTGCCTCCTGGTAATGATGAAGAGCACAAGCCAGCTGATGCACCTCTAAAATCTTCGAGGGAAGTCAACTTCCCTGAAGAAGTCTACGAACCGCTGCGTGTTTCTTTGAAAGTTGTAAGATCTCCGATCAAGGAGAAGAAGAAGAGGAAGGCAGAAGAACCATCTTCTCATGTCTCTAAGAAGAAGACTGCTGTAGACTCTTCGGAAAGAGTCACTACTCGATCGCAGTCTCGGCAACAAGCTGAGTCGGCTCACCGAGAAGAGGTGACGACCCCAACTTCCATTCAAAGACAAATATAGGCTGCAGACGTAGAGAGCCCGAAAGAACCTCTATGCAGAAAGAAAATAGCTTTCAGAAAGAAAGTGGCCACCCCTCCAAAAGCTATCCAGACTTCTGCTCTAACAAGTGCTGCCGTCGGGGTTATGATGCCTTCACCTACGCCTGCTCCTGAGCCTAGGCAGGTGACAGATACATAAATAAGGGACGAGGTTACAGACATAAGAGAAGAGACTGCAGAGGCAAAAGATGAAGCAGCAGAAGCGAATGTAACCCCGACCCAAATCAATGAGTCGGAATCACCTGTTGAGGTATTGCCATCTCCCACACTTGCAATGGAAGCTGCACGTCTTCCAGCTACACCAAGATCATATCGTGCTGAAGAAGATCGACTGATGATCGAGGCTCTGGATGACTATGATTTCGGCTTCCATGATATAGATCCAGTTGATGCAAGTGGTGATGAAGAAGCACCAGAAGAAGAGGCGGACGACGAAAAAACATCTGCGGAGGATGTTCATGACAATGAAGAGAATGTTGATGTCCCTACACCCCAAGAGAAGAATGTTGATGAAGCAGCACCGGAGGAAACTATTATCCCCGATCAAAGAGGTATTGACTAATTTTAACCATCTTTATTTATAGACCAGATGACTGATGTTTTAACTTTCATTGATATAAAAATTCAACCTTCTCCAATTCCTTCGGTATGCACTGACATAGTACAGAAAAAAGCGATAGCCAGCAGCAGCCGTCATTTATTAGGTGGCTCTGAGCGGAAAGTAGTCAGACAGTGATGTCTGAAGCTACTTCTGCGAGGCTGCAGCTTATGTCAACAGATGACAATCTTGTTATTAAACCCAGCATTGGTAAACTTGCCTTCATTTTGATCCTTTTTGATAGTCCTTAATAACAGCAAAATGATGATGTTTATTCGATTTCACAGAGGAATATCTGGGAGGGGCAACTAGCTCCACTATGGCTCCCTTGTCCAAAGAGACTTCAGTCTATATTCAAGAAGCCGAACTTCCGCCTTCACATGCATCTGCTGCTACAACTTCTATAGGAGTCGCTGCCACACCTAGTGCAGCGGCCACTAACAAATTTATAGTTGGCTCCTTCATCAACCTCCTCTTCACTTCATTAGGACCTTTAGTAGAAAGGGTAATGGAAAAAGAGAGTATTGGTTTCATCACTGTCAGAAGTCCAAGTTCTTATCTGATCGGCGGCATCCGAAGTCAGGGTGATGAAGCTCAAGCCGCCTATCTTGAACATGTGGTGGATGAGCTGGAGGAGTCAATTAAGATCTACAAAGATCTTAATCGGGGGGAAGTAGAGCCACTGGTGAATGCCGAGTTCGAAAGGATGACTCGAGAAGCTGAGGTCACAAAAGCTGCTTTCAAGACTTTCTTGGACACTTTTGCTACAAAGTCTTCAGAGTATGATTCCCAGATGGAGAGAGTAGCGTCTGCTGCTGGGGAGAAAGAAAAGAAGGTTGCTGAACTGAAGGCAGAGTTTGCTCGACTTCAAGAAGAGTTGAGGGTCGTTCAACTTGCTCTTGAGGAAGAGACTACACAGCATCAAGCTACAGTTCAGCAACTAGACATTCTGACCCATGAGAAGAATGAGTTTGTTAAGTCTCATCAAGATGAAATCGCTCGCCGACTAGTGACCTTGCCGACATTTGACGATAAATCTGGAATGGAGGAAGCTAGAAAGCGGGTGCTGGATTCTTGTGAAGAACGACTTCAAACTTTGAAGCAGCAGATAGCTAGTCTGATAACCCTACCGATTGAATAAAAGAAAATCTTTTGTACTTTCTCCTTTGTGATATGTATTTTTGTAATGTCTTTTATTTTGATCAATGAAAAGACATTATTTTGTGGCTCTATTATTTATTGTATATCCCATTACGGATATAAATAATAGCAATAGAAAATATATTCAGAGGTTCAGGACATGATACATTTCTTGATTTAGAAAATAATTATATTTATTATATTTGCTCAGAGGTAATGTGGACATGGCAGAATATAATTTTCTTTTTTTTTGAATATCATTATTTTGATAGACAACTTAATCAGAGGTAATAAAGACGTGACAAGTTGTTGATATGGATGAACGGATGAGTCGTCAGGATGTATGAACGAAATGAATCATCGGGATGAACGGATGAACCGTCGTATGAATAGAATGAACGGATGAACCGTCAGATGAATGGAATGTACGGGTGAACCATCAGGTGAATGGAATGAACGGATGAACCGTCAGATTGTATGAACAAAATGAATCGTCGGGATGAACAGATGAACCGTCGTATGAATAGAATGAACGGATGAACCGTCAAATGAATGGAATGACTGTTATGAAGAATACGTCGCTTCGATTCGCGTAATCGACTGTTTCAAGAATCTCTGCCTATAAATAGAACATAAATTTAGATGGAATGATCAATTTCACTTTTAACACAAAATGTCGTCTGAAGATGCATCCAAGAAGGTTGAGATTATCCCCAAGGTTGAAGAAGTCATTGAGGAGCGTCCAGCCGAGCCAAACTAGCCAAAACAGATGGAGGCGGGTGAAGGTTCATCTGCACCCAAGCCGCCACGGGATATCTTGGACTTCCTAGTTGAGCCAGGGAAGACTGAAGAAGAAGAGGCCATGAGGATGGCCGCTTGCGCGTTTTCGGTAAAATCGAGCAAGGATGTCCTCGGCTCTTTTGCCAACAATATTTTTGAAAAGGACAGTAGTGGTCTTCGTCCTGTCTTTAAGAAGGACGATAGTGATTCTCGTCCTTGATATCATGTAACATCGTTTATGATGAAATAAAATCAAACTTTATTTATGATCTGTCTGGTCATATTTACAAGAAATCCCTTTTACATTCATACATAGTACTTTTTTAAGGAACTTGCCATTGATAGGCATCATTGCAACTCGACCGTCCAGCTCTGTGAGTTGATAAGCTTCATTTGAGAAGACTTTACTCACGATATAAGGCCCTTCCCAATTTGCATCGAACTTGCCTTTGCTCATGTGAGTCATAGTCATGGAACGTCTGACTGTTAGAACAAGTTCTCCTTTCTGAAAGGCTCTGACTTTAACTTTGCGATTAAAAGTCTTCAAGATGCGGGCTTGATATAATTCTATGTGTTGTTGATCCAACAGTCGCTTCTAGTCGAACGCCTCCAGTTCTTGAAGTCGAAGAAGATCATTGTTCTCTGCAGTAAGTTCGTTAGCGATAGCAATTCTCAAGGAAGGAATTTGAAGTTCCAGAGGTAGAACTGCTTCACAACCGTACAGAGAGAAGGGTATACAGCCTGTAGGGTTACGGACCGTAGTACGGTAGGCCCATAGACATTCTCCAAGCTTTTCACTCCAGTTTCGTTTGTTAGTAGACACAAACTTCTTAAGGAGCTTGATAACAGTCTTGTTGAAGGCTTCAGCCAAGCCATTAGCAATAGGGTTGTAAGCTGTAGAGGCGACATTATCAATCCGATGATCGTCACAGAACCTGGTGAACTTTTGACTAATGAACTGAGGTCCATTGTCGTGAATGATTCATCGAGGTACACCAAATCTGTAAATGACATGGTGTTTGACAAAGTTGATGACGCTGCTGGTTTTGACTTTAGCCAATGGTATAGCTTCGGCCCACTTGGAGAAATAATCCATTATGGCTAATATAAACCGATGTCCTTTAGAAGAAGGAGGATTGATAGGACCTATAATATCCATGTCCCAAGCTTCAAAAGGCCAGGAAGCAACAGTCGGATGAAGGAATTCCGACGGTTGATGGATAAAATCTGCATGGATTTGACAGGCTCGATATTCTCTTGTATATTCGATGGCATCAGACACCATGGAGGGCCAATAGTAACCCATTCGTCGGATACGATCCTGTACTTTAGGGCCGGGTTGATGTGCTCCGCAAACACCATCATGAGCTTCACGCAATACTTGCTTCGCTTCATCACCAGCAAGACAGTGCAAGAGTAGGCCATCATAAGTCCGTCGATAGAGAGTTTTGGTAGTCTGATTGTAATAGAATCGAAGAGATCGTCGACGAATACTCGTAGCCTCCTTAGGATCTTCAGGAAGTATGTCATGAACTCCGAAGTCGATGAAAGGAGCTCTCCAATCTTCATTGATAACATTGGCTTCGGCGAAGTTACTGAACTCAATATTGCGATTATTTTCAATACAGAACAACTCTCTATTGGAAACAATGACTACTTGTTGTCTTTTGACGAGAATTGCTAAGACTGCGGCAAGATTAGCTAGAGCATCTTCCTCAATGTCACAAGCTCGTCGAACATATTCAATGAAGAAAGCCTTGAATGATGTAGCCATGTTGATTGCAGCTTCATGATAGGGCACTAGATCTTGATGGCAAACTTCATAGGTTCTTCTAACCTGGTTAACAACCAACTTGGAGTCGCCATAGACTTCAAGATATTCGACGTCCAGTTGTTTAGCTAACTGAAGGCCCATGAGTAGAGCATTGTATTCTGCTACGTTGTTGGAACAGGGTTTATCTAGGGAGTAAGCTCTTTGGATAGCTGACCCGTCTGGAGAAACAAGAACAACCCCAACTCCTGCGACAATGATACCATTTGGTCCGATCCTGGATGCACCGTCAAAGAATAGACGCTAAGTAGGAAATTCTTCGGAGATTATATTTGATTCCAACGTCTCGTCTGGAATTTTATCATAGAGTTTGGATGTCTCTGGTATAGGATGAGCTGCTAAGAAGTCGGCCAGCGCTTGACCCTTAACAAACTTTTGTGGAACATAAACCATGTCGTACTGGGCTAGCAGAATGGCCCATGTAGCCAGTCAAGAATTGAGTGTGCTGGGCTTCTTCATTAGTACTCGAAGAGGATTGACTCGGGAAATGACATGGATGGTTTGTCCAATGATGTAATGTCTTATCTTTTGAACAGCAAACATAAGAGCTAAGCATTCTTTCTCGACTGGACTATAACGGTATTCGGCACCAATCATAGTACGACTAAGATAATAAATGGCTTATTCATGGCCTTCTTTGTTCTTCTGGGCAAGTAAGGCACCCAATGAATGATCCATAGCACGGACATACATTAAAAATGGTATGCCTGATATTAGTGGCACCAAGACTGGTGGGTTCATCAGATACAGCTTTATATCATCGAATGCTTGTTGACATTCTTCGGTCCAAACGAAAGATATACCTTTTTTCATTAGCTGAGTAAACGGTCTGCAGCGTCTAGACAGATTAAAAATAAACCTCCTGATGTACGCAAGTCGACCTTGGAATCCTCGTAGCTCTTTTAAGTTGCATGGAGGACGCATCTCTTGAATGGTTTTGATCTTCTCGGGATCCACGTGTATACCTTTATAGGTAATGACGAAGCCGAGAAACTTACCACTAGAAACACCCAAGAATGACTTGGTGGGATTCATTTTTAACTGATGTTGGCACATTAGATTGAAGATAGTTCTTAAATCTTGGATGTGATCTTTCTTTAGACGACTCTTGACAGCAATATCGTCCACATAGCATTCGATAGTCTTACGAAGATGATCTCGAAAGATGGTACTCATAGCTCGTTGGTAAGTTGCGCCAGCGTTCTTGAGACCAAATGGCATCACGGTATAGCAGTAGACTCCGCGAGAAGTGCAGAAAGAAGTGTGTTTTTCATCTTCAGGATTCATCCAAATCTGATTGTATCCAGAGAATCCATCCATGAAGGATATCCTTTCAAACCCACAAGTATTGTCGATCATGACATCTGTGATAGGGAGAGGAAACTCATCCTTTGGACAAGCTTCATTAAGATCCCGAAAGTCAATACAAACTCGACTTTGCCAGTTTTCTTCAAGACTGGGACAACGTTGGCTACCCAATCTGGATGTTGCTCTTCTCAAATAAAGCTACAAGCTATAAGCTTTTTGACTTCATCATCAATTACGTCCATCATTTCTGGCTTGAATCACCTTTGCTGTTGCTTGACTGGCTTTGCATTAGGCAAAATATTCAGTTTATAAGTAGCAACTTTGGGATCTAAACCTGGCATGTCCTCATAATTCCAAGCAATGTAGAAGCATGGAAAAGAATAAAGAAAGATCTATGCAGCCAGGGAGCCCCATGCGGCTCAGAGAGTTCATGCGACTAAAGTATCCATGCGGCTCGAACGTCTATGCGGCTCAAACAAGTTCTATGTGGCTCAGAGAGGAGCCATGTGGCCTGCAAACAGCTCTTCCGTTTGTTCTTTACTGTATTAAATGCCTTGACAGCTGACAGTTCTGACACATGACAACCCTGACACAAAAATACAATTATAACTCCGTCATAAAGGAAGACTCCTAGGGAAATAAAGGAAATCTCTGACACGATCCCCCGAGATCCAGAAACTGTCATGCGGCCTTGACACGTGGACAGCCGCATGCGACTCAGGCCGAAGCTGCCCCATGCTGCTCACAAAGACTATCCCTATGCGGCTCACGAAGACTATCCCCATACGGCTCACGAAGGCTATCTTCATGCAGTTCACGAAGAAGGCACCCATCATGCGGTCACCTACACTCATGCGGCTCAGATCATTACCATGCAGTCCAAATGTTCAGGGGGGCACTCTCAAGCAGCCTTGACACGTGGCCAGCCTTATGTGGCTCAATGAGGAGCAACCTTCCTGCGGCTCAGATTTCTGCAATGGCTCGCGGTTAAGACACGTGGCTTGATAGCGGGGCACGTGGCATCAAATTGATCGAAATCCCTCAACAAATCCTAATAAAATATTAGGATCAAATCAGATCATTTGCAAACAAGCAAATTAATGACACGTGTCGAGAAATCCGAGGTTGGCATGACAAATCAGGAGGATTTATGTCAATCATCATTAATTACCCACAAAAGATTTGATGCAATCACATTTATTGCTCAAATCTCGTATATTCAAGATGAACGGCCCAGATCAAGTGATCCTTAGCCGCCGACTTTTAAAAATGGGCAATCATTGCAAACCCTAATGATGCCCCCACTCTTATAAATAGCAAGGTGCCATTCCCTTGCGAGGATACACGAAGGATACATACAGAGAGAGGAGATTCTCAGATAAAAAAAAGACATAGAGAGACAGAGAGCCAGAGAGAGAATATACAGAGCCTGAAAGGAGAGCATTTCTTCAGCAACGCCAAGCAATTCTTCTACAGAGCCAAGGCTATACCCGATCGTCCAAGGAGTAAGGCAGAGCTGCCGTCGCTTTTCCGAGCCTCTACCGTCACCCCTCAGAATCTAAAATAAACAATCGTACTTAGATTGCTGTACCTAGGTTTTCGTCCCAAGGCTTTCTTTATACAAGCGAGTTTGTATTGTGAAGTAAAACTCCAGTCCTCCGATAATTGTTCTGCTCTTTTATATTTCATGGCAAACACGATGGCGACTCTGCTGGGGATAAACTTCTCCACGGCTGAGGAGTTGGTGACGCAATCGGATGCAGCCAAACTTGGCTCCACACAACAGAAGATGGTCGTCCGCCTCGACCAACAGGCGTTTGAAGAAATGCTCTCTGAGGGAAGCGCTGGCCCGGTACAGAAGCAGACCCGCACAAATAAAGCTCGCAGCGAGTGGAGGCCAAAATCATTTGCTCCTCCCCAAGCTTTGGACGGAGTACTCTCTGCTACCCAAGACGACGAAGGCGACTCTCATACGGCTCCACTTCAAGCCATAGATGACTCTGCTGTCCCCAAGTCCGGCAGAGGAAAGTACTACGATGCTGGACTTGCAGGGACAAAGAGTGGTTCTATGCGCCCCAAGAAGAAGCCGAACACTCATGTGGCCAAGTCTGCCAACCGCATGCAGGAGGCTCATGCGGCTGAATCTGCCAGCCGCATGAAGGAGGTCTATGCGGCCATATCATCCAGCCGCATGAAGAAAACTCATGCGGCCGAGACTCCCCGCCGCATGAAGAAAGCCTATACGGCCACCACTGCCAGCTGCATGAAGATGATTGATTCCAGCCGTATGACACCTATTTCACGCGGCTCTGTCTTCGACCGCCTCTCCTATTGTCCTGATCTCTTGTGCTCCCAAGAAAATATGTCTGACTCTCTCCAGCACCACTTAGACTCTTCCTACTATGTGCCCTCATGCACTAGAGTGAAGAAGTCTAAGGCAGCACGAGCTTGGCAAGTTCGGTCCGCTGATCCGATCTCTGACCATCCGAGCATTCCGTATACTGTTATGCGGGCCTCAGATGTGAAGTTGTACAGAACCACTCGAGTCCAGCCCCCGACGGCAAACGGACAGAGAGGTTCACAAAAGTCTTCCAAAATCCAGAGAGCGAATATGGTCGATCCAGACCCATCTGACTTACGTGAGGCCATCCTCCACAAACGCAAGGAAAGAGAAGGTGCCTCGGGGTACAAAGAGTCCTCTCACGGACGTCACTTTACCCAAGTCATTGTCAACTGCTGTTGCAATAATGCGATGGTACGAAAAGACCGGCAGTCTATCTTTCAAAGACTCCAACAACTGTCTTCAGAAGACGAGGCACTTTCCGTCGTCTCCTGCAAATCTGTTCAGAAAGTCCTCACCGATAGGAGAGGAAAGAAGACAAATGTTCCCAGTCCGAAGATTTTAACCACTATGACTAAGAGACTGTCATCTAAGAGGGTGCCCACCACCAGAGTTTTCCAATGTACCCGTTCTAAGACAAAATCTGCTATAGTGGAAGATTCGTCGTCCACACCACTGGGGGTTGCTAGGACTTGGGGTAGCACTCCTCCGAACCTCCACGATAATCCGATGTTCCAAGAAGACGAGCCGGGGGAAACAACTCTCCCATCAGATGCAGCAAACTCCGACATCTCTGAGGACGTCCACAACTCCCAAGACGAGGCATACTCGGAAACTGGGGGTACTGTTCCTTCTGAGTCCGAACCAGAGGAAGACATTCCCACATACCCCGATGACTTCTCACTACAGGAGTATGATTCGGAGGGCACTTCCTCCACCGTTTTGTCCATCTCTCCTCATGTAAAGACGGTGTTCATGACAGATAGCAGCCAAGGTGGTTCCAGTGATCGCCAACGCATCGACACTCTGGAGGCTATATTGTATGCCTTGCTCAAGTCTGTAGACGAGATCAAAACGGCCCTTCCAACTCTGCAAGGAGGAACGCCTGGCCAAACAAGCGCGGGTCCTACGGTCAATGCGGACTCGAATTTAGCGGTACCAAATCCGGGCAACAACCCTCCTGAAATGACGACCCCTACCGCTGTAGATGAGGCCCGAAAAGCGAGAAGAGAGGTCCAGGAGCTCCGAGCCATGTTTTACGCTCGAGAAAACTCTCAAGACCTCAGAATACGACAACCGTACCCTGCTACATGGATGGATGTCCCCTTCCCGCCAAGATATAAGCCGTTCAATATCAACCCGTATGATGGCAAGACCTCCGCAAGTCGGTACATTACTTACTTTGAGGTCACCATCGACCATCTGCCCCATGACGATGCCATCCTCACACGATTATTCATTGGGGCCTTGGAAGGAGTCGCCTTCGACTGGTATCGCAACCTGCCAGACAACTGCATCCACTCCTTCGTCGGCTTCAAGCGCATGTTCTTGGAGATATTCTACGAAGTAGGATAGGACGTCACGATGTCCACCCTCATGGACGTCGTTCAAGGGGAAAAAGAGCTGACAAGGAACTATATTGAGCAGTTTCGCCAAACCGCAATGAAGCTGCCCTCTGGAAACCCGAATTCCTCCTTAATTGAAATTTGCCAAAAGTGACTGCTTCCAACAATCAGCCTCTGGATGGGCGAAAGTTAATTCAAGGACTGGAAGACGTTTATCATCAGTGCCACAAGCGCCGAAGAACGATTGAAGAAGGCTCGCCAACTGGGATTGCACATCTCAGAGGAAGAGGACAAGGGCAGGCGTCCCAATGCCAATACCAACAATAGGGGTAGCTCCACCAACAATCGGGACAACAAGGGCAAGCAGGCTATGGTGGCCGACACAGCACAGAAACTTGAGCCAAAACCGACAGACAAACAATAGCCACAAATCATTTACTCCTTCGAAGATGGTCACGTCAACCCATCCTGGACATGCTCATATAAGGAGACAGAATTCAGCTTCTGCCACCAAAATAGGAACCGCGGCCGGCAGAAATAGAGAACCCAAAGTACTGCCATTACTACCGCTACGTCCACCATGCTACACACGACTGCTACCAGCTAAAACGGTAGATCCAAAATCTCATCGATTCGAACGCTCTGGCCATCGATTTCGAAGAGGTAACCGTGGCAGCCAATATGGTATCGGTACAATTCGGCAGCTTTTCTTCGACGGAAACTCAAGACGGTGTGGTCCCCATCCCTCTGGCTACAATAGAGATTGCTAATCTTCTACCTCCCCGAGATCAGGCTACTGGTCTAATGCCCCTCACCACATTACGAGGAGAGGTCATGTGGGTCTATCCAGATTTATATCAGAAGTGACTCAACCTATACCATCTTCCATTTACAAGAAGAAGAGTGGAAAAGTCAGGTCCTGCCGCATAATCTCGACAGATATCGAAGAAGCTACATCCGTCGTCACTCGGTCTGGGGCACAATCCCAACCCGTGGCTGATAACTCAACTGAAGATCATCAGTCCGCTACAACTGACGCTCCGAGACCTGCTCAGCCTCAGACGACCGACAAGCCTAGGCCGAAGGAGACTCACTTTGACAAATCCCTCCAAAAAGAGGCACCGCAGGGGCTGGAGAAGCCCTACATCTTCGACATCTTGGCACAATTGGCCAACACACCGGCCAAGTTGTCGTTATACGAGCTTCTGAGACTCTCAAAGGATGTTCGCGCAGCTTTGAGTGATGCACTCCAAAATGCCAACGCATATCTGGCTCAGGTCAACCTCACGGAAGAGAACCCACCTGCAGATCTCCAAGACAGCGCTTGTACGGGAGCGATGCCCAACATTGTCTTCACTCCGTAGGATATGCTCATCAAAACCAACCTGCACGATCGCCCGTTATACTACACTGGATACATCGGCGACGTAAAGGTGGATCGGATGCACATTGATCCTTGCTCTTCCATAAGCATTATCCCGAAGGGTCTGTTACATCATCTCTGCATCCCTATGCATCGCCTGACGCCTACAAGCACCGCCATCAGCGGTTTCAATTCGGACAGGAGCTATCCAATTGGAAAGATTCGTCTGAAGTGTCAAATTGGCGATCTTCAGTCGGAAGTCACTTGTTACGTCATAGATGCAGACACTTCTTACAACATCCACTTGGGGCACCCTTGGATACACGATTATATGATCGTGCCTTCCACGCTGTACCAATGCTTCAAGTATATCGACAAACACGGCTTCGTGAGGATAGAATTTGCCGACATCGATTCCTTCAAAGGGGTCGAATCCTACTACTCAGACTCCTGCCTGTACGAAAAGTCGAAGAGGCACCTTGGTGAAGGAGATGTGCAAGCTCGTACCGAGACAGCCACAGGATCAGAAGAACCTCTAATGATCCACCTCCAAGCTCGCAAACCTGGCAAGTTCGTACCCCTTACCGCCACTCTGCGTAAGGACGCAATTGTAGAAGCATGGAATTTCACAACCAGAAAGACCATGCGTCAGACACTACATGCGCCAGGACTCGCACAGAACACTTCACAGCAAAGTCAATAACCATAGACATTTGAAGAAGGACTTTTTTATTTATATATAAAAGTCTATTACATGTCTAGAAAAGGTTGTACAAAGGAGAATTTCTACAAAGGAGAGATCCTAAGTCTACGGCCAGCGGCCACCATGCGCCTCCAGATAGGCGCAGCAGTCACCATGCGCTGCCAGTTAGGCGCAGCAGATGTCATGTACCTCCAACCAGGCGCATCCCGCCATCTCTTTAGCAGCTCAGTTATGTGCATCCAGCTCAGTTATGTGCATCCCTTCAGCAGCCCAGTTATGTGCCGCTCTTCCAACCAGGCTCACCTGGCCGAGCAGGAGTGTGCCGCTCTTCCAGCGAGGCTCACCTGATAAATGCTTCGATACACAAAGCATTTAACCCTCTGGCTGGAACCAAGGAAGAGAAGAGCACCGCAAATCTGTGGCCAGGGGAGGCTTCGAAAGAGCCTCCAAAGGCCAAGGAAGACCGTGATCGAAATCACGGCGAAAGGCAGCTTTCAACACAATCAGAGCAGGCGACACCCACTTTGAAGGAAGAGAGAGCCTAGCACCGCTATTCCGATCTACGGCTCTTCCGGAACAACGGAGACAAGGCCCGAGGATCCCCATCTTTGGATGCAACAGGCACCTTCCGCCTGCCTCAGAAGCCCTCGACTCCGTCTTTTGGATGTAACAGTCACCTTCAAGAGCATCAACGATGACATGGCGTCTCATTTTCACCCTCGGGAATACTTCGTCAACAGAATGCACCCGAAAACCCAAGTTCATGTTGGAGGTACGTGAGAGAATGAGAAGCAAACCTTCTCTCTATGCCACTATTTATAGGCCGGGCAAATCAAACCTACGCGCCAAGTGGATGGCTCTCCGAATTCCGTGCAATGAACTCACATTAAATGGATGAACCGGACGCCTCGACTTCAGCCAAGCAGCTATTAAAAGCAATCGAGAAGCGAAACAGCCGCATCATCAAAGACGTGTCGGATGCGCCGGCTGGTCAGCGCATCACACCTCTCAAACAGATGCGTCCTGTACCAAGCGTATCAAAGGGGATATGCCCCCGTACGCCTAGTGGAACGTCAACCGACGTGCCCACTCAGCTGTCCATCGAATGTCACCAACATTAAATGCTGAACTGACAGAGTTAGTAGCACGCCTTCCCAAGTCTAAACGACTGACAGCTTTTACAGAAAACGAAGCGTCCACAACGTCAGCATCATCATGACTCTATCCCGACGGCTACTGCCACGTGGCCACTCGACCAACCGTATGCGCCTCCGCGGCCATGCGCCCAAACCTGCATGCGCCTCGAAAGCCATGCGCCTCAGACCCTTCACTGATCCCTAAAGACAGAAGAAGAGTCTCCAGTTGAAGCATTACATGCGCCTCAAAAGCCATGCGCCCCAGACTGATCTCTGATCCCGAAAGACAGAAGGAAAGTCGTTCGCATGCGCCTCAAAAGCCATGCGCCCAGAACGGCTCGTGACTCCTAAAGGTCACGAGCCAAAATCTCATCATGCGCCCAATCCAAGGCGCATCCCACCAAATCATCCCCCACCAAATCAGAGATCTCCGAGCCATGGGTCGACGACACGTGTCCTTTGACTCAACTCATCCAAGATCTCAGCAACAGAAAGATCTTCTCCTCTGCTACGTGTCGGCTCACAACAGCAGTATGAAGAATTCAACCCCACGAGTAGGACACATCATCCATGCGCCTCCATCAGCAATCTCCACGTGGCGTCCCCACGCACCGGTGCATCCTACATATGCGCGCATGAACAGTCAACCTGCCCAGCTATAAATGGAGGAATCTTCTCCTTCTTACACAGAGAGACATACATATGAACAATCCAGACAGAGATCATCAGAGAGGCAGATACAGACACTCAACGTCTTCCTTCTCTCAGTCAGCTCCAGCACCCAGAGCAATCTACACCTTCAGAGAACCGATAACCGTCGTCAGCCCGTCAACGGAGTCAACGTATTACCACTCACTCCATTGGCACTTAGGACCCAGATTAAACAAAAGTGTACTCCTAGGACTACATCTAAGTCCTATATTGTAACACTTTACTGTTTGTATTAAGATTTGCAATCAAATAATTTTAATGGCAAACAAGCTGGCGACTCTGCTGGGGACTTCTTTCTCCTCCTCCGAGAAAGTCGTGTCACAGGCCGACGACGTGAAGGTGGGCTCCTCCCACAAGACGCTGGTCGTGTGCCTCAATCAACAGGCGTACGAGGAGTTTATTTCTGAAGGAAGCGCGAGTCCTTCGAAGCGGCTGCCGAAGCCGAAGAAGACCCGTCGTGTCTGGGTGCGCAAGGTCGACGCCTCGGGCACCACCACTGAAGGGGATGTGCCAATCCAGCCCTCCCTTCCTGCTGACGTTCTCAGCAACCAAGGTGCGCCCGCTGATGCAGCACATCTCTCGGGGAAACGTGCGGCTGACCACATTCCCCAGCCATCTCCCTTTCAGGCGAGAAAGATGCGTCGACGGAGCAGGGGCGCAGCCAAAGCCCCGCGCATCACCTCTGATGCACCACAAAAAGTTTCTGTCTTTGACAGACTCACTCGCTGTAATGGCGAGGAGAATTTGGATGCTGAGTACTATGCACCCCAGCGGGCTAGTACAAAGAGATCCAAGGCGGCACGGGCTATGCGCCACAAGCGTGCTATGCCAGCAGCAGGCCAGAGGCACGTGCTCACAATCATGCGCGCTGCCGATGCCAAGCTGTACAAGGTCGACTCAGGTGCTTCGGCATCAAAGACGAGTCGATCTTCAAAGTCCTTATCTCACTTGGGCGCATCCACTGTGTGCATAACCAAGTCGAGTGCGGCAAATTCAGTGGTCTTGAACTCCCGCGCCTCCTCTGGTTGTGCGTTTGAGGTCCGTTCAAGTCACTTCAAATGTTGTTGTTCCCCCACTACTGATCATGATGCCTGCTTGGTATTAGATCAGGGGGCGCAGCACTCACCTGTCCGCCCCGACGTTTGGCCTTGCCATGCGCCTGAAGGGGGTGTGAGGGTAGCACTCTCCTCCAACGACCTGCGTAATGTGATCACTCACAAGCGCCGGTCAGGAGAGTCGACCAACAAGCACGATGAGCCTCTCACGGGGCATACTTGTGCGGTGGTCACTATCAACTGCTGTGGCAAGGCGGTAGTACCACTAAGGCAGTCAGTCTTCCAGCGGCTGCAGTCATCGACACCCCTCCGACATCGCCTTGGGAAGAAGGTGTCAACAGAACAAGAGCCAAGAGTTGCTTCATGCAATGTGGTCTCCAACTCCTCATCACTCCGAAAGACGACTGGTAATTCCAAAAGCCAGCCAAGGAAAACCAAAGCAGCAGTCTCGACCTCCGGGGTGTTCGAAGGCACTCGGTCAAAGAAAAAGTTCTTGGAGGAAGCTGGGGGTAGTCAAACCCTTATTGAGCTTCCTTTCGAAGACGAAGATGTCCAAAGCACAGCTGCGGCGGATCTTCATCCTCGAGGCGAAGTCAGCCTGCCAGAAGCACCTCGAAATGAGGATGTCCCTCAGGACACAGCTGGGGGTAGAGACGAAGAGGCCCTTCAAGACGGAGTCGAGGACAATCAGGCCCTGGCAGATGCGCCCGTCGAGAATGACCTCCAGAATGTGACTGGGGGTGGCCAAGGTGAAACACCAGGAGAGGTAACTCCCCCACATAAAAGTGAGGCCGAGAGCGAAGCCTCAACCAATCCATCCACTCCTGGCCGTGTCAGGACAGTATACATGGCTGGGGATGATGACGAGTCTGATGCACCACCGTAGGACATTGTTCAGCGTATAGACTCATTAGAGGGAGGACTCAAAACCCTCTCTACCTCTATGCAAGCACTGACTCAAGCAGTATTTGATATTCGGTCGGCCTTGACCAGAATACCTTCAACCGGTCCCGACCCAGGAGTTAATGGGGAGTCGAGTGTACCCCTTCAACGGGCACCCTCCGACATAGAAGCACCTCGGACATCGGAACCCTCAAACGCTCCGCTTCAGATAGTGCCACCTTCTCTGACTCCTAGCTCCACGGAGGATGTGGTCGAAATGATCAAGGACCTGCGGGATCGCTTCGAGTCCAAAAATAGGCAAGAGGAGCGCCAGAAGATGGGCATTCCCCAGCCTTATCCCCTCGAGTGGAACAAGGTGGTTTATCCTCCAAAATATAAACCACAAACACTCACACCATACGATGGGAAGGATTCTCCGCGTCGATACCTGACATATTTCCAGTCACAAACGGGGCATCTTCCAAAGGAGGACGCGCTCCTCACCAGCATCTTTGTTGGGGCCCTAAAAGGGGTGGCGTATGACTAGTACTGCAGCCTCCCCGACAATTCTATATCGTCCATCGACGACTTGACGCGCCTCTTCCTCGATCGCTTCTACGACGGCGGAAAGGACATGACGATGGCATCTCTCATAGAGATTTGCCAGAAGGAGAAAGAAACGGTTCGGGTGTTCATCGAACGCTTTCGACAAGCCTGCTTCAGGCTACCTCCAGGCATGCCAGAACATGCACTCCTCTCCTCTTGCAGCATGAACATGCTGCCCACAGTGAAGCTCTGGCTCAACTCTACTCCCCCTCTCGACTGGAGCTCCCTGATCATCGAAGCTGAAGCCGCAGAAAAGAAGGCGGCCAATGCACGTCTTCTGGGTGTCAGCTTCCCCGCCTTTGATGATAAGGGGAAAAGGTCAGCAGCCAACAACTCCGGGCGAGAAGCAAAGGGGAAACAGGTATTGACTGTTAATGCCTCGAAGGGTGCATCTGCGCCTACTCAGAAGCCTCCACTGGCACCGAGACCTAAGGAGGTGTATTCATTCAATGACGAAGACACCCTGCAACTCTTCGAAATACTGAAGCAGGGTGACAAGATCAAGCTTCCGGACCCGAAGCGGCCCGATAAAGTTGGGAAAGTGGACAACCCGAGGTACTGTCACTACCATCGGTTTGTCGGACACCCGACCAAGGACTGCTACGTCCTCAAGAATTACATCCAGCGCATGATCAATGTCGATGTAATCTCCGTCGACTATGAAGAAAAGACGGTATCAGCCAATGTGGTGTCACTTCAGTTCGGCACCTTGCCGCCGACCACCACACAAGATGGCGTCGTCCCCATCCCTAAGGCGACAATGGAGATGGTGAACTTGCCACCTACCCGCGACAATGTGAGTGGACTTATCCCACTTACCACATCTCGAGGAGAGGTCCTCTGGGTTCACCCCGACCTCGTCTCCGAGGTGACTCAACCGGAGGTACGCTCTACCTCCAAATCAAAAGGCAGGAAGATCAAGTCTTGCCGTACGGTCTCTTCTTCAACAGAAGAGGCACTTCCAGTGCAGACGCGTGCACAACAGAACGCTCAGCCCGGCGAAGCTGCCGCCGAGATGGTGCCTCCCGGCACAATCCCTGAGGAGGGCCCGTCTAAACCCTCAGCAGCCAATAAGCAGAAGCAGGTGGAGGCTCGTTTCGACAGACCTCTACGGAAGGAGAATGCTTCGGGGCTAGCCAAGCCCCACAACTTTGACATACTGGCACAACTGGCCAGTACTCCTGCGCGCTTATCTTTGTTTGAGCTCCTGCGTCTTTCCAAAGACTCCCGAGAAGCTCTCTGCGAAGCTCTGAAGGACGCTGAATCCTTTCTCAGTCAGGTCAAGCAGCCTGAAGACCTTCCAACTACTTGTGCGCACTGTCATTGTGCGGAGGAAATTATCCCAAACATAACTTTCACCCAACAAGACATGCTGCTCAAACACCACCGACATAACCGACCACTGTATTATACGGGGTACATCGGTTCAGTCAAGGTGAGCCGGATTCAGATCGATCCGGGGTCTTCCCTCAGCATCATCCCGAAGGCGCTGATGTCAAAACTGGGGATCCCAATGTACCGGCTGGTGCCCTCCAACACAACCATCAGTGGCTTCAACGCTAGCAAAAGTGAGCCACTAGGCAAGATTCGACTGAAGTGCCACATAGGCAACCTCAAAACTGAGGTGACTTGTTTTATGGTGGATGCCGAGGTCAATTACAGCCTGCTCGGCCGACCGTGGCTACATGAGTACATGGTGGTGCCTTCCACGCTCCACCAATGCATGAAATATGTATCTACCAACGGCGTCATCCGGACGGAGTTCACAGACATCGATCCTTTCAAAGGGATTGAGGCTTACTTCACCGATTCCGACTTGTACAAGCCACTTGACGAGGAGGAAGCCAACGATGCTGATGATGAGGCTGAGACGGCAACTGAGCCGGACACGGAACCTGAGACGAATCCAAATGCCACACTGAAGATCCGACTGAAGGGCAAACCACCCCAGAAGGCGCCTCCAATGAGCATCAAGCTATCCGGGAAAGCATCGACTCTTGAGGCCCCCCTGAAGATACGCCTCAAGGGAAAGCCGCCTCAAACATCGGCTCCCCTAGTGGCAAAATTACAGAGGAAGACACCACTCACAGGAGGCACAGTTGAGGCACCTCTGAAGGTGCGTCTCAAGGGCAAGCCCCCGCAGTCATCCAAGATGCCAGAGAGGGCTCACATAACCCTCTCAGACGCCAAGATCAAAGCTGTGGTGGACTCTCCTGATCCAGTCCCAGTGCTTACAGACGAGGAGCTTGGCGAATATATCTCTGCTGATGTAGATGCACCCTCCTTAGACAATATAATCCCGCGGGATAAAATCTCGTACTTTATCAATAATAGAGTGTCTTTTAATTACTCTTGTCTTCCATATTGGAATGCCATGTATACATTAGATCACGCTCTACGGTCGTTGCAAACACAAATAACGACCGTCCATAATGTAAACCGAGTAGTCCCGTCTCAAGGAGTCTGTTTCATAAACCTTCCACGAAGCCGAGACGAAAGATCCTCCATTTTTGGCAAAGTCGAGCGTCATCAAGACCTCCCGCCACTCGAGCCTGAACCTGATACCGACAGAGTACAAGTTTATCGGTATACGGATACAGCAAAGCACATCATCCAGAAGATGGGCTACGACCTGAAAAGCAACAAACGCCTAAACTATGGCAAGGGTCGACCTCTCCCTCTCCAGTATTCAACACCCAAAGGAAGGCCGCAAAACTACTACAACAAAACTCGACGGGGGATAGGCTATGTCACGCCACCATCAACCCCAGAGAGCTCAGACGTAGAAGACGTAGAACATTCCCACTCGTCCGAAGCGTCGACTTGGGATTCTGATACCAGTATCGGATCAGTCTTCAGGAAAGTGCTGTCAGCTAACATGACGTTAGCACAACCTCAAAAAGGTGAAGGCAAAGACCAAACGCCGGAACCCTTCGAAGAAGAACCCTGGGCTCAACGCCTAGGAGAGCAATGGGAGTCTCGTTTTGAGTTACGTGAACCTCCTACCGAAGACGAAGTCGAGCAGATCGACCTTGGGGACAGATCTTCTTCCAAATCCATCTTCGTCAGCAAAAGCCTAGAAGGAGAAGACCGAGAGGCTTTAATCCAGCTGGCTAAAGAGTATATCGACGTCTTTGCCTAAAGCTACGAAGACATGCCGGGACTCGATCCACAGATCGCAATGCATAGGTTGAACATCTTACCCGATGCCAAACCTATCAAATAACAACAACGACGTTTCCGTCCGGACATCATGAATGCCATCGATCAGGAAGTAGACAAACTCTTGACTAGCGGCTTCATCCGTGAGGAACAACACCCAGATTGGGTAGCCAACGTCGTACCTGTCACCAAGAAGAACGGGAAGATACGAGTCTGTATCGACTTCAGGGACCTCAATTCTGCTTGCCCAAAGGACGAATTCCCGCTTCCGATCACCGACGTGATGATCGACAACACATGTGGTTTTGAACGCATGTCCTTCATGGATGGGTATTCAGGCTACAATCAAATCAAGATGTTTCCCGATGACGCGAAACACACGTCATTCAGGACTCCAAAGGGTGTTTTCTGCTACACAGTAATGCCCTTCGGCTTGAAAAACGCCGGTGCAACATACCAACGAGCTATGAGCACCATCTTCCGTCAACATCTTCGCAAAATAGTCGAATGCTATGTTGACGACATCGCAGTCAAGAGCCGCCTCAAAGAAGATCACCTACAGGATTTGAAGACAGTCTTCGATCTCATGCGGGCACATCAACTCAAAATGAACCCCGTTAAATCCTTCCTGGGGGTTTCTAGCGGCAAATTCTTGGGCTTTGTCATCACGGCGAAAGGCATTCATGTTGATCCCGAGAAGACCAAAGCCATCCTCAACATGGACCCTCCGAAGAATCTTCGAGAACTTCGAGGCTTGCAGGGACGTCTGGCATACATCCGGAGGTTCATAGCAAACCTTTCCGGTAAATGTCAACCCTTCACTCAGTTCATGAAGAAGGGAGTCTCTTATGTCTGGACAGAGGAGTGCCAGAAGGCTTTCGACGACATCAAAGCCTACTTGACGAGCCCACCAGTCCTGGTGGCACCTGTCGCGGGCAAACCATTTCTTCCTTACGTCCGTGCCATGGATCATTCCCTTGGCGCTCTGCTGGCTCAAAACAGCGATACAGGCTATGAGCAAGCAATCTACTACCTCAGTCGAACGCTCATCGGGGCCGAACACCGGTACAATCCCGTTGAAAAGGAGTGCTTGGCTTTGGTGTTTGCCATCCAGAAGACTCGTCATTATGTCTCGGGCCAGACAATTTATGTCATTTCCCGAGTCAATCCACTCAGAGTCCTCATGACGAAGCCAGGATCATTAAACTCTCGGCTAGCCACATGGGCGATTTTGCTAACACCATATAATATGGTGTTTGTCCCACAAAAAGCTATTAAAGGTCAAGCTCTGGCTGACTTTTTAGCTGCACACCCCATCCCAGAATCCTCAAAACTCTATGAAGACATCCCGGATGAGGTCCAAGAATCCAACGTCACCGAAGGAAGCTCCGTTTGGCGGATGTTTTTCGATGGCGCTTCGAGAACAGGCCCCAAAGGCCAAACCATCGTAGGAGTGGGGGTAGTCTTAGTCTCCCCCGATCAGCTGGTCATCCAGCGTGCTTACTCCCTTTCGAAGCCGTGCTCCAATAATGTTGCCGAGTACAACGCACTCGTCATGGGACTCCAACTCGTACAACAGCTGGGGGTGGACCATCTGGAAGCCTACGGTGACTCAAACTCGTCGTGAACTAGATTCGAGGGCAGTACGAGGTTCGCCATGAAGATCTGATCCCTTACCATGAAGTTGCATTGAACATCATTTCAACCTTCACCGGGTTCTTCATCGAATACGTGCCTCGTCTACAAAACTTAGAGGCTGACGCTCTGGCTGGCCTCGCAGCCTCATTGGCAGCGCCCTTTGGGACTCAACACTATGTCACGGTAACAGGCCGAGACTTGATTTGTCCCAGAAACAACCTGTGCTTGCAAGTGGCCCACGCCATGCTGACGAACACTGGTGTTAATGTCCGAGACTGGAGGTTCCCGTTCATCGACTTTGCTGTCTACGGAATTCTTCCAGAGGACCCGAAGGAAGCCGTCTCAGTCAGGAGACGCTCTCTTCGATTCTACTACGACACAGCTACTAAAACGCTATACCGACGTTCCTTCGATGGGCTCCTCCTTCGATGCCTGTCCAACGAAGAAGCAGCCGAAGCCCTCCAAGAAGCTCATGACGGAACTTGCGGAGCTCATCAACCCGGTCCTAAGTTACAGGATCGACTGCGATGTATGGGCTACTACTGGCCAACCATGGCCACCGACGCTGTTGAATATGCTAAGAAGTGTCACGCATGCCAACTCCATGCTGACTTCATACATACACCGTCTGAACCACTACATCCTATAGTCGCCTCCTGGCCCTTCGAAGCCTGGGGCATGGATATTGTGGGACCTATCACCCCTCATTCATCAAGAGGATACCGCTTCATCTTGGCCATCACCGATTACTTCTCCAAATGGGCAGAAGCAGTCCCACTGGCGGAAGTAAAGAGCTCCAGGGTGGTCAGCTTTATCAAACACCATGTCATTTACCGTTTTGGAGTACCCCGGCGGATCATTCATGACAACGGTCCTCAGTTTATCAGCCACATTTTTAGTAGGTTCTGTGACAAGAACCGCATTCAAAACGTGGCATCCACCGCCTATAATCCGGCAGCAAACGGGTTTGCAGAGGCGTTCAACAAAACCATCGTCAGGCTACTCAAAAAGGTCGTGTCATCCAATAAACGCGACTGGGATGAAAAGCTTGGCGAATGCCTTTGGGCCTACCGCACAACGGTACGGACCCCAACAGGCAACACACCATTCTCTCTGGTCTACGGGAGCGAAGCGGTACTGCCTCTCGAGATCCAGATACCCTCACTCCGTGTAGCAATAACAAACAAACTCACAGAAGAGGACAATCAACGTCGTCGTCTGCGGGAACTGGAGGCACTCGATGAGAAGCGTCTCCTAGCTCAACAACGCATCGAACTCTACCAAGCCCGTATATCACAGGCTTTCAACAAGAAGGTCAAACAGAGGACTTTCCAAGTTGGTGACCTGGTTCTGGCAGTCAGGAGGCCGATGGTGTTAACTCACAAGACACCAGAAAAGTTCGAGCCCAAGTGGGAAGGACCTTTCATCATAGAGACGGTATACTCAAATGGTGCTTACCGCCTCGCCAAACCCAATGGAGACTTGTTTATGATACCCATCAACGGCAAGTTCCTAAAGAAGTACTATTCTTGACATCCTTCAGACATGTACTTCCCCAAGGGGATCTGTGGGCCCAATCATCAGGATTCACAAACAATCTCCTTCCACAAACTCATCCGCTTCGGGAACCCAGCTGTTCCGTGGCTTCCTTCAGTAGAAAGACAACCACGTCCACATTACCTCTGAGTTGTTCTTCTACACCCTACAAAGCAAACTCTTACGCTACGTAAGCCGACGCTACCCTTCATGTTTACCACGTCCACATTTCCTCTGAGTAAACATCTTGTACAAACAACCCCTGCGTTGTTGTACATCGATCGCCGAACTTCCACGTCCACATCACCTCTGAGTTGTTCAGCGTATCCCCCAGGATCATTCCTACCACGTCCATCACACCTCTGAGTAGGATGATTATATTACTTGGACCCAATGATTGTCATGTCCACATCACCTCTGAGCAAACATGTTGGTTCCTTCAAACTTATTATCTGTGCCTAAAACCAAGGTGCGCAAAAGATAATAGGTCCACACAAATCATCAAGTTCATAATAACAAAAATGAACACATCACAAAAAGTTGCGTACTTTTTTATTTTCTGAAATAGAGAGTACAAAAGGCTACATTATCCCTCAGCAAAGGGTTGCAAAAGAGCATAAAAAAAGGGGAAAAACTACAGCCCCTGAACCTCCCCAGGGTGGGCTGAGAGCTCCCTGACTCGAAGCCTTAGGTCGGCTGTACGGGCCTCCACAGTCGCCAGGACTCGTCGCTCAGCTTCTTGACGCATCAATTCAACAGCCCCAGCGGAAGTATCGCTTTCATGCTTCGCATCAAGCTGTTGTCGCTGCTGCGCCAAGGCAAGAGTCCGCTGTGTAAAGGTTGCTTCTTCCTTTTGGAATGCTGCGTGTTCAGCCCGGACACGCTCGGCGTCTAACTGGAGTCGGGCCCGTTGATCTTCAAGGCGGTGCATCTGGGTGTCGATCTCCGCGATATTAGCATGCAGCTCAAGTTTCCACCATCGTCTTCATGGACTGAGACAACTACTCTACCGCAGCCTCAGTCTCAGCCACCTCGCGCTCCCAAAGGCCCACAATGGCCTGGTATGAAGACTCGATCTCGGCAATCAGCTTCCCCTTCTCCGTATCTATCAGGACGGAGAGGTCGTTTCGCTGGATGCGCTGAAGTTCTGCAAGCCGCTCATCCAGCTCGATCACCGAAGCCTCCAGAATTTCGGCCATATTGTCGTGGCCTTGGTGAATGCGGATCAGCTCGATACAGGGCATTACCAAAGTTCTTGCCGTTGCAAAGCTCCCATTGGCATCCATCACAGCAGATACACCCTTCTGCAGCATTTTGTATACCCCCTCAACGAGGAATTTCACATACTCGTCTGCATCCGCCAGGACCTGCGGCGTCATAGCAGGAGTTGGAGGAGCTACAGCAGTTTGCGGACCGGAAGAAGATCCGCCAACCTCAACCTGCGAGGCTTGAACCTCAGTATCAATGAGCTCTTCACCAACGGGGGCTGGACTGCTAGCCCGAGGAGCCGAAGGAACAGAGAAAGCCCGCGCAGGCGTCGAAATAGTACCCTAAGTAGGAGGGGCAACAGAGGGTTCCACACCCTCGCCCTTCTCAAGCCCGGAGGAACCACCGACGTCAACGGCCACCTCTTCTACCCCCAACGTCCTATCGACAACTGGTACTTCCCTTGGCAGAATGGGGAAATTATCACTCGTCTCTTGACCCGCCTCAGCGGTTGTGACCAACAGACGGGTCTCGTTATCAGGTCCCTCTACTGGGACAGAATCTGTCGCTACCCTCCTGATCAGTAGCCGCCTCAACTACCACGGTTGAAGCTGGGGTAGGACTCGGCAATGATATAGCCGACCTCCCCTTATCATGACAAGGAGGGGAATCAACCCTCTCCTCTGTCCCAACCATATCTGTTGCCCCCGCAACAGACTCTTGCAGCGCCGGAGGGACGTCATCAGAAGGCGACGAACTCCAATCCACCTCATCATCAGGATACCTCGAGTCCGTAGGACCCTCAACATCCAAGGCCTCCACGGCAGACTGTACCTTCCCAGAATTTATTGCAACCTCAAAGACAGGGGATACTAAAACCTCTGCAGGAACATCTTCGGGACCCTCCTCCACGGGAGACATTATCATCGGTGGAATGTGCTCATCAGAAGAGCCTGCCACCTCCTTCGGTTGACTAGCATCCGATTTTGAAACACGGGACTTCTTCTTTGACGATCCCTGCAAGAAGGAAAGTATAAGTCACCACAATGACAAAATGAATTAGAATTATGGAGCACTCCTTACTTCAGCAGAAACTGATCCCGTTGGCACTACGGGTGGCACTTCCGTAACCTTTGCAGTCCACGTCTTTCTCGACCTCTTCGGTACAGAAGAACCAGCTTCTGTGACAGCCCGCCTCTTCCCAACAGACGGATCTCTCACTGACGCTGCAGCAGCAGCCCAATATCTCGCCAAATCTGGTGGACGATATGATCGGGCTACCCTTAACATATTCGTCGTGGCCTCCAGCTGAGTTCCAATAATGAAACTAGTCTCTCTGTCATAACCAGGAGACGCAGCGTTCATAATGCAATACAGCTTGGCGGCCGGATATAGGATCTGCGGCCGAGGGTTGCGGACCGGCGTGGTAAAACTAACGCTAGTGCATCCAGCGTTATAATACTGCCAGCCCCGGGCTCCGTCCAGCAAACTTCCGACGAAGCCTAGACTGCTACTGGGATTCCGCAACATCAGCTGAGTATAGCCAAATTGACGAGCAAATTGGCTTGGCAGATATGGCTCCAGATAACATTTATTCTGGTTGCGATAGACCAGGTGAGAAGGCCGGATACTTTACAACCAACAAAAACTCCATTTCGGCAAAGTGACTGCATCTTCGCCAGAGTCAACTAAATCTTGGTCGGCCTCGAAATCTTTGAAAATCTGGCCAACCTTGACAATTTCCCACCCCTGAAGGTAGGACAAGACTCTCCTGCAAACAGGGACGCCGGGTATGACCACTTCCTCTTGTAGAAGCGACGGATGAAGGCATCCCCTCAACATGATCCTCCTCGGACCGGGACTCATCACGTTCGGATGATGCAAAATCAGCCATCCCATAAGATAATGGAAAGGCAACTCGGCCTGGGAAAGTTCATTATTGCCTTTCTCATGGATCACGTATCAGCAAAAGACCTCAAACCGCACACAGGTTGCACACCATCGCGGGGAGGAGAGCTAAGGGTCGCCCAAAAGCCAACTTCACAGCAGGCAAAATGAGATTCTGATGTACCCGTTCCACGGCACCGGATCCACCTACAAACACGCAATCCCGGAGCCATATCATCAAATAGGCTGTCAATACTGCCTTAAATGACATCCGGTGCCCACCGTGCCAGAAGCAGCTATAGGCATCCTTGCCGCTCTCATCCGAACATGGAGTCCCCTCTTCCAGTCGACTTATTTCAGAAGTCACCTCCGCGGGCTTCAGACCCTGCGGAGTCATAAATCGGATCCTCGAAGGATCCGCTAAATCCTGCTTAAAGACATAGTCCCTCCAAGCAGTTATATGAGGTTGGGTCTTGTCCCTATCCCTCCGGTGCATCAGATAATGGTGGCTCGTCACCTCTTTGAACACAGCCATCATCTCCGGGTTCTTATCCTCCAGAACCTGGATCTCCTCATTTGACGGAAAATACTCCTCGTACGGCTCTGAGCCCCAAGAAAGCTTAGACACCTCGTGCATCTCATGGAGAGCCAACCCCAGCTCTCCTACCGGAGTGAAAAAGCTGCCAGTATGGGTGTTGAATAATTCCAAGAGCGCAAGGAACATAGGCTTATTGAGATCCACGCCTGCCTGCGTAGCCCGAATAGCGGCTGTCAGCCCGATCTCCTTAAGCTCAACTTTGAACCTTGAAAGCACCCAAGTGGTCAACTCGTCCTACCTCAGAATATAGTGACACCAACCCTCGACTCTAAAGCCACCTGTCGGGTACATGACCTTCGCTGTCAACATCCGATTTACAAAGGTCGGGGCACTGAAGGGAAATGTGTCATTTGGAACTTCACTGTAGAGGCTCCCGGGACGCAAGGCTCGGTAACTGAACGAGGAACCGGCTCGTGAAGCAGCCAAAGTATCTCGCTGGTTCGAGGTAGCATCGATCGAAAGGGTACCTCCCAAGGCCCCTCCTTGAGAAGGAGTAAGTTCCCAACCCATCCTTCTCTTCGAAGCCAGACGATAAAAAGCCGTCAGCGGCAACTGGCGGTCAACCTGCCTCATGTATAGAACCATGCCTTTGGCAGTGAAGAACCAGTCTTCTTTGATCTTGAGTATCTTCGCTTCAGAAGAGACTAGTCGGTCGCCAAACAGAAAAGCAGGTTTTAAGAAAGTCACATCTTCAGATTCGGCAGACTTCAGTTTACCACTCTCCATCATCTGGAGGAAAAGTGGCAACTGGTTCTGGATCTGCAGCATTCTCTCCCGGGGTTGGTTCTGTAAGATAGCATCCTTTGCGGGGTTGATAACCGCCTCATCAAAATCAACCCCATTTGGCAAAGGGAAGCATCCAAGAGGATTTCGTTCAACAGAGGAATCGTCATCGACACTGGCACAACAAAAGTGGAAGTCAGGCAAAAAGACAAAAGTAGATTGACGCAGCGTCAGGGCATAAACCCATGCGCGTCAGCTTCAGCGCATCACCCATGCGTGTCGGCATTGGAGCTTCGGCGCATCAGCAGGGCATAAACCCATGCGCGTCAGCATGAGAGCTTCGGCGCATCATCAGGGCGTGAGCCCATGCGCGTTAGCGAAAGCTTCGGCGCATCATCAGGGTATAAAACCCATGCGCGTCAGCAAACCAAAACCTCGGTGCATGATAAAGGCCTGAGCCTATGCACGTCGGTAGGATAAAACCTCAGCGTATCAAGGACAGAAGCTCATACGCATCGGCAGCAGAAAGTTAGAGCACATTAGATAGCAAAAGTCGACACCCACCCGTCACCCCGGGGCGAACGTCGGCCAGAGTCGCAATGGTGGCAGGAGCATCCTCGTCGACGAACTCTGCCGGCTCCTTCTCCTTTCCTTTGCCGGCACCGTCGCGAGGAGTCTTGGGAGCCATTCTAACAGAGAGGAAGAAGTTAGGGTTTTGAAGAAAGAACCCTAAAGGAGGCAAAGGCACAGAGTAGAAGAACTCTCTCTCCACCTCTCACCTATTTATAGGTCATGGTCGCACGCATGAACCGATGACGAGTGATCTCAGCCGTCGCCTCGGGTCTTGTGAAGATAGCAGCAGATAAAACCAAAAGATCATCATTAATCTTTTTGGTTACCGAGGCATTATCAAATTCATTAATTGAGAAGAGCATGCGGCTGAACAGGCATGCGCCCCAACAGTCATGCGCCCTGATCGCCATGCTTCTTATTCAAAGTATTCCAAAACTTATTCAAAAGTTTTGAAAACTTTGAAGGGGGTCTTGTAGAAGCATGGAATTTCATAACCAGAAAGACCATGCGCCAGACACTACATGCGCCAGGACTCGCACAGAACACTTCACAACAAAGTCAATAACCATAGACATTGAAGGACTTTTTTATTTATATAAAGTCTATTACATGTCTAGAAAAGGTTGTACAAAGAAGAATTTCTACAAAGGAGAGATCCTAAGTGTACAGCCAGCGGCCACCATGCGCCTCCAGATAGGCGCAGCAGTCACCATGCGCTGCCAGTTAGGCGCAGCAGATGTCATGTGCCTCCAACCAGGCGCATCCCGCCATCTCTTCAGCAGCTCAGTTATGTGCATCCAGCTCAGTTATGTGCATCCCTTCAGCAGCCCAGTTATGTGCCGCTCTTCCAACCAGGCTAACCTGGCCGAGCAGGAGTGTGCCGCTCTTCCAGCCAGGCTCACCTGATAAATGCTTCGATACACAAAGCATTTAACCCTCTGGCTGGAACCAAGAAAGAGAAAAGCACCGCAAATCTGTGGCCAGAGAAGGCTTCGAAAGAGCCTCCAAAGGCCAAGGAAGACCGTGATCGAAATCACGGCGAAAGGCAGCTTTCAACACAATCAGAGCGGGCGACACCCACTTTGAAGGAAGAGAGAGCCTAGCACCGCCATTCCGATCTATGGCTCTTCCGAAACAACGGAGACAAGGCCCGAGCATCCCCATCTTTGGATGCAACAGGCACCTTCTGCCTACCTCAGAAGCCCTCGACTCCGTCTTTTAGATATAACAGTCACCTTCAAGAGCATCAACGACGACATGGCGTCTTATCTTCACCCTCGGGAACACTTTGTCAACAGAATGCACCCGAAAACCTAAGTTCATGTTGGAGGTACGTAAGGGAATGAGAAGCAAACCTTCTCTCCATGCCACTATTATAGGCCGGACAGATCAAACCTACGCGCCAAGTGGATGGCTCTCCGAATTCTGTGCAATAAACTCACATTAAATGGATGAACCGGACGCCTCGACTTCAGCCAAGCAGCTATTAAAAGCACTCGAGAAGCGAAATAGCCGTATCATCAAAGTCGTGTCGGATGCGCCGGCTGGTCAGCGCATCACACCTCTCAAACAGATGCACCCTGTACCGAGCGCATCAAAGGGGATGCACCCCCGTACGCCTAGTGGAACGTCAACCGATGTGCCCACTCAGCTGTCCATCGAATGTCACCAACATTAAATACTGAACTGACAGAGTTGGCAGCATGCCTTCCCAAGTCTGAACGGCTGACAGCTTTTGCAGAAAATGAAGCGTCCACAACGTCAGCATCATCATGACTCTATCCCGACGGCTACTGCCACGTGGCCACTCGACCAACCGCATGCGCCTCTGTGGCCATGCGCCCAAACCTACATGCGCCTCGAAAGCCATGCGCCTCAGACCCTTCACTGATCCCTAAAGACAGAAAAAGGTCTCCAGTTGAAGCATTGCATGCGCCTCAAAAGCCATGCGCCCCAGACTGATCTCTGATCCCGAAAGACAGAAGGAAAGTCGCTCGCATGTGCCTCAAAAGCCATGCGCCCAGAACGGCTCGTGACTCCTAAAGGTCACGAGCCAAAATCTCATCATACGCCCAATCCAAGGCGCATCCCACCAAATCATCCCCCACCAAATCAGAGATCTCCGAGCCATGGGTCGACGACACGTGTCCTTTGACTCAACTCATCCAAGATCTCAGCAACAGAAAGATCTTCTTCTCTGCTACGTGCCGGCTCACAACCGCAGTATGAAGAATTCAACCCCGAGTAGGACGCATCATCCATGTGCCTCTATCAGCAATCTCTACGTGGCGTCTCCACGCACCGGCGTATCCTACATATGCGCGCATGAGCAGTCAACCTGCCCAACTATAAATGGAGGAATCTTCCCCTCCTTACACAGAGAGACATACATACGAACTATCCAGACAGAGATCATCAGAGAGACAGATACAGACACTCAATGTCTTCCTCCTCTCAGCCAGCTCCAGCACCCAGAGCAATCTACACCTTCAGAGAACCGATAACCGTCGTCAGCCCATCAACAGAGTCAACGCATTACCACTCACTCTATTGGCACTTAGGACCCAGATTAAACAAAAGTGTACTCCTAGGACTACATCTAAGTCCTATATTGTAACACTGTTCTGTTTGTATTAAGATTTGCAATCAAACGATTTTAATGGCAAACAGCAATCAGCCTATCGGCTCAAGAAGAGCAAATGATAATCCGGCTGCCAAGGTCCGGCCAAGTGCCAAGTCCCACAACAGAGCCATTGATAATCAGCTGCCGAGAGCCGGCCAGCCGCAAACAGAGAAGCTCAATCCCTCCAACAAGCCAATGACGATACGCCTTCCCAAGAGGAGTCGTCACCCCGATGCAAGGCCTGGGACTTCTTGTGAACCAACCACTCCCCGCCCAGCATCGAGTACCAAACTGGGGGTCGCTAGTCTGCTAACAACTCTCTGCTCTGCTCCACCAGCTGAACCCCTGACGATCAAGCTGCCCAGGTCGTCCTCTCAATCTTCGTTTATACAGGGGATAGTCGAAGAAGAACCGGAGCTAGCCAAGTATGTGGCTGTCCACACTGATATTCCCTCCACAGATGATGTAATCTCGCTAGAAAAGATACCTTACTTTCAATAAAGGGCTATCTTTGAACTACCTGGAGCTCAATAAGCTTTGTACAATGTATGCTATGGAACACGGTATAGGCACTCACCTACACACAGGTGACAAATATGTACACCGCAAATCAGCTTACTCCAGTGGAAGATGCTTACCGCATAATCGAGGGAGGGGACCATCCAATCATCTTCGGCCGGAAGGACAATCTGCAACCCTTCACCATAGAAGAAGTCGACCTTGAATCAGTTATCGGGAGACTGCCTCTATATCTTATAGCCCCCAATCCAAATATCTCATACAAAAATAGGGGTATGATCTGGAGACTATGCCAGGCTTGAACTACAGTACCGGACGACGATTACCTCTAAAGCTATCAGTCCCGGCTGGCAAACCACGGGACTACTATAGCAAGACTCGATGTGGATTAGGGTATGTTACACCCACGATGACCCCTGAGAGTTCAGATGAAGAATGTGACTGGCATTCACATTCAACCGGGTCACCAACTCCTGACTCAGATACCAACATCGGAGACGTATTCAGACAAGTCCTGTCAGTCAATATGGCATTCGTCGACGCTTATGAAGAAGACGAAGACATTCCTAAAATCCTCGATTTACAGCCGTGGGCCCAACTGTTGGATGCACAATGGAAAAAGCGATTCGAACAGAGAAAACCCCTACTGAAGATGAAGTTATACAAGTGGATCTCGGTAGCGAATCTTCTCCAAAACCAATCTTCGTCAGTAAAAGCCTAACAGACGAAGAGCGAGAATTGCTACTGGAACTTGTCAAAGAATAAATTAATGTGTTCGCCTGGAGCTATGAAGACATGCCAGGACTAAACCCCGAGGATGCCCTTCACAAGCTCAACATTCGGCCAGATGTAAAGCCAGTCAAGCAAAAACAATGTTGCTTCCGCCCGGGCATCATGGATGCGATCGAAGCCGAAGTCAACAAATTGATAGCCAGCGGCTTCATACGTGAAGAGCAACATCCAGACTGGGTCGCCAACATAGTACCCGTCCTCAAAAAGAATAGGAAGATTCGAATCTACATCGACTTCCGCAATCTGAATGAGGTATGTCCCAAAGATGAATTCTCCCTCCCTATGACAGACATCATGATTGACAACACCTGCGACTTCGAATGTATGTCATTCATGGATGGCTTCTCGGGGTACAACCAAATCAAGATGTCTCCTGACG